>WHVE01000187.1:0-192255 GCA_015178995.1 Trichophaea hybrida
ACAATCCCATTCATATCGGAGTGGAAAAGATGGAATAGGCTCAATTCGAGAAGCATTCGGATATAGTCAACCAATAACAAGTGATTGAAGCATATGTCCAAGCAGCCTTTGTTCTGATGAAGGCCCAATCCACCGAATTTTACAAAGAGCGGCGGTCAGCTCCCAGCGAGCAAATCCAAGGTTCTGGAAAGCCTGGGAAACCCTTTCAACTCTGCTGGATAATAGGGAATGAGCTCAACAATGCCTTGCCCTCCAAGTGCATACCCGATCCCCGGAGCTGGCGGATGTTTGGATAAACGCCCAAGAAGATGGCGAATGTATCTCCAGGCTATATGTCAAGTCTCGTCAGGAAGGAAAAAGAATAAAGCAGGAAGCACAGAAAAGACACACGACGCAAAGAGGGAAAGGAAGGTGGCAGAGCGAAAGATGAAGAAGGACTTTGAGCAGAAATTCATGGAATTCACTAGAGCTTTGCAGACGAAGCTCTCAGATGTGAGAACAAAGAAATCAGTATGCTCACTGGCCCGGTCAGTATTGACACCAAAGAAAGGACATACCAAGCCTGTTGTGCACGGATTCCGCCTAAGATACACCGTAAGAAATGGCATGGGAATATGGATCATAGAGGCTGTGACTCCGGACCGAACGGTAATGGAGACGGCGCAGGAGGCGTTGGAGGAGACCCTCAGGGGACTCCAAGTCTTCTAGCTCCAGGTCGAGTAGCTCCAGCTCTTCTGATAGTGGGGACAATGTTTGCTCACCACTTCCACCACCAGGATGAACGGACTATAGTGAACCACCTGCGCTACTGCCAGTGTTATCACCTTATCCACCGAGAGCTTCAAATTCAGCTAAGAAGCAAAAGATTGAGCTTCCGTACATGTTGGGGGGAGATCCAACGGACGGGTCAGAATCCTACCGCCACTGGATTACAGGAGTGGATCGCTATCTCAGGTATTTCAAAGATGAGTATAATGGTGATGACGATGAAATTTTCTTCGTTGGAAGTATCCTTCAAAAAACAGCATTGGCCTGGTTCAACAACCCAGAAAAACAGCTTAGGAAGAATTTTCAGGTTGACACATGGTCAGCATTCACTAGCGCTATGAAGGAATGATTCGTCGACCGGGAGGAAGAAACAGAATGCCTCGAAAAATTGCAGAAAGTGCAGTACAAGGGAGATATCCAGGACTACATCATCGACATGGAGGACTTAAACTACCATGTCTGCTGATCAGGGATTGCATGGTGGCAGGCTCTACACAGCGGACTCAATAAAGAAATCAAGGATCGAATATCAGGTTTGAAGATTGCACCAAACAATAATGCAGAATACGAATTAATGCTCAATCAAGTCGGCTGTGCATATCAGAGATGCCTGCAAGAAATGCACCAGCGCAATGATCACAAACCCAAAGACAAAATGAACAATAAGAGGAAGCGAGATGATGTTGGTGATAAGGGGAATCAAGGAAAGAAGAATGTTGAGAAAGGTTCTGACTCGAAGAAACCTCAAATGGCAAAGAAAGGTCCTCAGCCTGTGAATGTAGACAATTGCGAAGCCCTGAAAAGTATTGCGGAATCATTGTTGGAAGAAAGAGCCAACCATAACAAGTGTGAGCACTGCGGTTTGTCGGAGCATCGATGGGTATTCTATATGAATGTCATCAAGTTCTCCTCCAGTAAGCCGAAGAAGAAGGATAAGAAGCCTAAGGTGAAAACGCCAGAAGTAACCACCTCTTCTTGAAAGGTCAAGTCCAGGTGTCAGGCAGACAGATTTACAAAACCGGCAGCAGCATCAAGTGCTCGAGTTCTTTTCGACGTTGACTCCGATGGTACGGTGATCGACGGATTAAACGCGTCTCTTTTGTCTTCCCTTTGTTCCATAGGATTGCCATCCTTCCTATGATTTGTTGAGGTACAGACACCTCCGGTTTTTGAATTTATGAGTACAGATATTCATATTTCTTTTAGATTTTCATTTGGGTCATACCACTGTGGTTGTTGGTTTTATAGCTTTTTGATATTCAATATACTTTCTTTTGTGCTGTTTAAGAAATGGTGCCTGAGGATGAGTTCAATACTCGAAATATGCAGGTCATATAGCATCCAAGCATGGCTAGTAACAAGCAATTACCATCGAGCTTGATCATATTCATTCAAAACTCATTTACCTACACATCAATCACAATCATGCCCCATTGCGGCCGGACCTGTGTCGAAAGGCAGTTCATCATGGTTGTTAACCGAACTGATCAAGAACACAAGGCTGTGGCCAGCGCACCTCAGCCTGTACCCCAGAAACCAAAGCAACAATTACCACCTGAACCAAATACAGGTTCAAGACCCACAATACACATGTTTGCAAGCTTTCGAGAGGAGAAGAATGTCCCTATAAGGGTTCTCTTGGATTCACAGTGTGAAATACCTATGATGTCGCAACAGTGGGCGGATTCACATGTTGTTCTATTAGTGACTCGAACGGATCCAAAGATAGTCCAAAACGTTAATGCAATAGGGAAGATGGAGCCGGATGGCAGTACACCTTCCCCGCTACTGTGCGGTTTGAATCTAGTTATACCAATGAAACATTCGACATTGGTCCAATGGAGGATTCGCCTGACATCATGTTATCTTACTGGTGGATCGTCAAGCATGGAGCACTGAGTGGAGTTACCGAAGAAAATGATAACCTCCAGTGTACGTCGAAACTCTGCCATTCATATTGCACAATGGCACCGGTATCTTTGTTCTCAATCGAATATGACGATTCCATTTTGAAGCTCGGTACTGATCCTCAATGAATCGGAGTTATTGGTTCAATGCATGTCAATGCCGCACATGAAATTGAGATGGATGGGTAGTGCAAATTCCATGGATATACAGAGACTTCGAAATGTTACACAACGGAGAAACTGCCAATGCTTTTCCGTCTCATCGATCATACAATCATGCCATTGACTTAAAAGATGCCGAGCAACCTCTGTGGTGTCCCATCTACGCTCTCGCAGAAAAGGGGCTTTCAGTCCGCAAAAAAAATCTGAAGGAAATACTTGATTCTGGAAAGATCCCTCCTAGCGAGTCACCCACAGGTACACCCACACTCTTTGTTCAAAAGCCACACAGGAGAGGCTGATGAGTGTGCGTGGATTACAGAGGTCTGAATCGTGTGACAATAATGAACTGATATCCATTGCCCCTGATAAATGAACTTAGAGACAGGGTCACTGGATCGAGAATTTTCACCAAGATCGATTTCAATGAAGGGTACAACCTCATTCGAATTAAACCTGATTATGAATGGAAAACAGTGTTTCGTACAAGATATGGACATTATTAATACATACTTCTGCCTTTCGGAATTGCGAGGGCGTCAGCTATATTCCAATATATGATGAACAAGATCCTGTGGGATCTAATCAATCATGGAGTGGTAGTGTATATAGATGATATCATGATCTATACCGAAAATGAAGAAGAGCATGTGCGAATGACTCCACAAGTGCTTCGTCAATTACAGGAACACAACATGGCTATTGCACCCAATAAGTGCGAATGGCACAGCAAACAAGTTGAGTTCCTTGGGTATCTCATATTGGGAGAAAGTATCAGTAAGTCAGAGGACAAGATTGATACCATTCTTGAATGGGAGATTCCAGAGTCTGTCAAGGACGTCCAGTTATTCCTCGGATTCGCCAACTTCTATCGACCCTTCATCGAAGCATTATCAAATATATGCCATCCTCTAACAGAGTTAACCAAGAAAACCAAAACGAACAAAAGGATTGATTGGAAAGTACATCTACGAAATCAAATAGCCTTTGATACACCAAAGGCGTACTTTACCGAGTCACCCATATTACGGCACTTCGATCCTGTTTGGCCCATGGCGATTGAGCTTGACGTAAGCAATTTTGCAATCGGCGTACTACTCTCCCAAGTCATTGATGGACGATTGCACCCTATGGCCTTCCATTCTCGAAAACCAGATAAAGCTGAGTTCAACTACCAAATCCATGACAAAGAGATGCACACCATAGTATCCGCGTTCAAAGCATGAAGACGTTACCTGGAAGGTGCTACTCACCCAAACAGTGTCTTGACCGATCACAAGAATCTCGAATACTTTTCAACAATGAAGATCTTGAATCGGATACCATGCCGCTGGGCTCAAGAGTTGGCGGAATATGATTTTGTAATATTCTACCGACCCTGTACTGCAAATGGGAAACCAGATGCATTATCCAGGCTTTAGGAGTTCTGCCCTAAAGAAGGGGGAGGTAGTGCCAAAGAAAACAAAAATCAGCCAATCCACCGTGTTCTGAGACCTGATCAGTTGGTATCTTCTGAGGGAGAAACAGTACAAGTAATGGCAATGAGATTATGAAGGGAACAAATTGCAATTTCTCTTGCAAAGTTGAGAGCAATTCCAGTAGTCAAGTTCAACTCATGGCGGTTGAAAGCAGTGGTCAGCGCCGCCAATAACGCTGCAGCATGGCAAGAAGAGTCTGTTCGAGCTCTGGATGGAAATCCAAGTTCAGATATCACGTTTGATGATGAAGCCCTTTACTTTAACGGCAGACTATGGATACCGGAAAATCTGCAGTTGAAGAAACAGATATTGGATGCGGAGCACAATTTGAAGGTGGCTTGACACTTGGGGCATGATGACACAATCGAGCTGGTCAGACAAAACTTCATTTGGCCGGAAATGGTGAAATATATCGAAGATCATGTCCGCACATGCCCTGAATGTCAGAAGAACAAACTACCTCGTCATCCTCGCTACAGACCACTACAATACCTCGAATGAGCATACCACCTATGGGATTCGATTTCCATGGACATTGGCATCGAATTTCCAATATCGGACGGAAGCTGATCGGTGTGGGTAATCGTCGACCAATTTACCAAAATGGCTCACTTCATTCAATTGATAGATGATGAGAAGAGAGCTACAGACCTGATCAAAATCTTCTTGAAAGAAATATGGAGATTCCATGGTCTACCATCGAACATAGTATCAGATCACGACTCTAGGTACAGCTCCACATTTTGGTCTTTGTTGGTCGAATCTCCTGACATTAGGTTAAAGATAGCTTGGCTATCCAACCCTCAAACGGATGGGCAAACGGAAAGAATCAACCAAACGCTGGAATGCAATCTGCAGAAGTAATGCAATTACATGCAGGATAACTGTTCTGAGATGTTACCAATGGCAGAGTATGTCGATACTAACTCTCTCACCACCACCGAAGACATATCACCGTTCTTTGCAAACTTTGGGTTCGATCGTTGAACCAATTGGCCCATCAAAGCAGAAGCAAAGAATCCGGCATCTACGAATTATGTTCGCAGGATAAACAGCATGCATGCCCTTTGCCGTGAGGGCTTAGGGCAAGCACGTGAGACCATGGGGATGTGCCATGATAGGCGTGCTAAAGAACCTCTGAAGTATTCGGTTGGTTATTGAGTTATGCTAAATGGGAAGAATCTGAAAACTCGAAGACCATCTAAGAAACTCAATGCGAAGCTTCATGGACCCTGCAAGGACACAAAGGTGCTCTCGCCCAGCACTATTAAGCTTTATCTACCAAGTCGATGGTGTATTCACAATGCCTTCCATGTATCACTCATCGAACCTCATCAACTCCCCACCAACCTTACTAGACTCTCACCCAAGCTTGCTTCAGCCAGCAAGCAGAATGAGTTTGGTTATGATGTCGACTGCTATGAGTACGAAATGGGTTACGAGGTCGAAGAGCTCATGGGCAGCCAGTACAGCAAGGAAAAGAAACGGATTAAATATCTGGTCAAGAGGAAGGAATATCCGGAAGAAGCAGACTGGACTGAGGAACCTTATGAGAACTTTGACGACAAGAGACTGTCGATGGAATATCACAGATGGAATCCTCAGGCCACAAAGGGTAATAGGATCAAGTGGTTGAGCTATTATCTTTTCCCCATGAAGGGTTTTTAATGGCTAGCAAGACGCCTGACAAAGCATTTGGTTTTCAAGGGCACAAGGGGTCACGATGTTGCCAATCATGAAAGTGAAAAATGGGATTTGGTCTTGGGCATACGGGGTCATGATTTTCCAAATCAAAGAAATAAACAGAAAGCAAAGTGCCTGAGCTGGACGAACCTGATTGATCGATTATGCTTGCCGCCTTATGTTTCATCTGGACGTAAGCAAAATCAAAGGGCAATTGTGCTTGCATGTCCCAGACCAAGTGATGGAAATGACATGGTCTGTGCAGATTCACTATGACAAGGATTTCAAATAATTCACTTCAACGAGCTGGACCAGGTTTCGCCAAAGGCAATGAAGGGCAGATTCATATGGAGTATGGTTGCTCAAAAATGAACTCTCTAGGAGAGTGGGTAATGATGAACCAAGAACGTTCGCAGCAAAGTCATGTACGATCACCTGCAAGTTCCCTGATTGGACGTGGTCGGCTATCACTTATCTCGGATGCCAGAGCCAATCTTTTTGGATGACTGGCAAACGAACACCCACACCATTGATAAGCAACGACAGCAGTTTGATGGCTGCGGTCGCTTCTGCTCTGAATCGCCGACAACACAGGCACAGCTGGCAAACTGCTGAATGGCGCCAGCCAGAAGCCGACAACTGCCAAGGTCCTAAAAATAGATGCTGAGTCTGAACAGCGAAGCTGCTCCCTATCGAAAGAGGTCTATTTGTCTGGATGTCATCAGATCCAAAGGATACCAATGGTCCAGGGGCTCCAGCCCGCTAGATGGATGTCATAAATGACATCGATGGTCTGATTATAATCCAATGACAATAAAGACGATAGAGGATTGAGAGATGGGGGCCGCAGTAGATGCGATGGAACAGGCATTGGTTTGAAGATGGTTACAGTGCCGGGGTTCTAGGGACAAGTGTAGATGGAAGTATTTGTTAGAAATTGAAGACGAAGGTATAATGTCCTTTGGTTCTGCGAGGGTAGAAAGGCATCGACCTTCCCAGCAAGCAGAACAAGCCTTGACCAGATAGGTATTGAAAAGCTATTCTTTTCGTTCAGAATCTCTTTGTTATTTCACATCCTGAGCTAACCTCCTAACATACATTTGAAGCAGTCCCGAATTAAGTACGAATACTACTTTGACCAGCTAAACCTGGAGCGAAGCTCCCGGTGTTACAGGTTCAGTTCTACTTTTCCAATAACGAATATAACCCTCCCCAGTATTATTTGGCGTTTGCCATCATAACTTTGTGGTGGTGTTAAATGTTGAGTTTCCTGTCGAGTTGTACTCCTGACCACCATTTTGGTACTGTATTGAACTTGATGTGGTTATTTTCATCTATCGGTACTGCCATCCTGAACTGACTCTTTTTTTGGGTTCTCTTTTTTCAGAATTACACTGTGTTGGTTTTGCTTATGTCGAATTGGATGGTGATCTTTTCCACCCATTTTCTGTTCTCTTTCATACTTGCACTCATCATTCTAACGTGCTCATCAATGTTCCATTCTTTAAACACCGATCCAATGTCTTTTGCACAAGATAGTATAATTGCTTGGACAGCATTCTGCTGTTCTTCAAAGCACTTGGTTGGCTCAGCATCTTATACCTCAAGGAAGAATTCCAAGATGTACATGTATAAAAGTATTGGTGACACAGGCAACCTCTGCAGATCTACTGTTTCCACATCTATTTTCTTTTTCTCTGTTCCATTTAGCTTCATCTGGACCTTCCTGTCAGACATGTAACTTTCCACCCATCTGCACATGTCAGCATCAAATCCCATTTCATCAAATTCTCGTAATCCAATTTCCCTTTGTCACCTCATGACATGCTCCTGTCACATCCATCGACAGTGCAGTGGCAATTCTACTCTCCTGCCCTACCACCTTCTTGGTTGGTATCAACCTTGCTACTGTGTCTGTTGCAGACCTCCGATTTCTCCATTAATATTGGCCATACTAATGTAGTTGCATTCTTTTACAATTCTCTGCTATCCCTGTTGCCACTCTCTTTTCTGCCACGTATCCTATACAGTTTTGTTGAGTGATGACATGTTATGCCCTAGGTATTTGATAATCACATTTTCCAAGTTTGGGTATCACAACTCCTGTTGCAGTATTTCACTGCTTAGGGTATTCACTTTATTGTATAGATGTTTCTACCCAGGCTACAATCCTGTTTTTATCTCAAACACACAGTAATCTGATTGTTTTGATATCAATAAATACTCTCATCTACGTCAAAGGGGCGTCAGGCCGGTAGGAAGTATGCTCGGCCAGTCTCTCTTTCCTCCCAGAAGTTATCGGCGATAAACATTTCGTTGCTGTCATGGTCGATTTGCTGACAGCAATGTATGTCGCACACACACCATGTGCTTAGCACACTATCAAAGCCGTTGATGTCATAGACTGTGAATTCTGCCTTGTAGATGTATGACGAACCAAGTCTTAGTTTGAATCGGACTCTTTGCCGTTTCTCTATGCCGTCCTCTGCATTGACATTAGCCATTTCCACAATCATCTATCCCACATCTTTTGTATTTGGAGCGGCCCTTTGTCTTTTCCACTCATTAACAAATTTCCAACCAACGCAATTCTCCGACGCACCAATGTGCTTCACAACTCTAGCCTTTTTGCTGCTCTACCATCCCTGTTCTGTTTGGTATTATCTTCTGCCATTAATCCTTAGCAGATCAACCACTGCGTCGTCCAGTTTACTGACTTTCAACTGGTGGTAACAGCTGAACAATCTGAATTGACTATCTGGCATATGCTTGGCATCCCTTGTTGACGATACGGTACATGATGGTGTTTTAACGGGAAGTACAGCAGCAGCTACTGACCTCCTTTGACTTTTCCCGCCTGATGGTCCAAGTCTGAAAGCTTCTCCAACTCACATTCCGCCTCACTGTCCGAATCCTGCCTGACAATTTTTACCTTGGCGAGCCTCCAACTCTTTATTCAACATGTTGGCGAACCTGCCTTTCTCTTGTCCTTGCGCGGGCGGCCGGACTTAGCTTTCGGGGCCTCCTAGCTGGCCAAGGCTTGCTCCAGTAACTTCTTCATCAAGTCGCGGTTTGGGCAGTTGTGAGTGATATGGACCATCTGACTGCAGTTGTAACAGGTCAAACCATTGGCTTTCGCCGTGCCAGTTGTATCGCGTTCCTTGGATTCCATTTGTTTGGCTGAGGCTTTCGTAGTTGTTTTAGTGTTCGCATTGAAGCCACTTCCAGGTGGCGATTTTTTGCGAGACGTGTCCAATGCAGCAAGGTACTCCATTCACTGCTGAAGGGTTGGAGTCCTATTGTGCATGCCAATATACTGAAATAAGTGTTTGTAAACCCCCTGGTTGCCTTGTGCAATCTTGTATCCATAGGCATTGGCTAACATTTCGGCCAGCATCGGCTGGTAGGGTCCAACATCGAATGGAGGTGGCCGAAATGCTCATTACACTCCGTGACGCGTTCTCCCATCATTTGCCTCAGCTGCTCCCACTCACGTTTCACCAGATCCAAGGCGATGGATGGAAAATATTTAGCTTTCATCTCTGTGCAAATGGTGGACAATATGATAGGCGTACTTATTGGGACACAATGCATGGCGCAGGTTTCTGCATCATCTTTCAGCTGTAGTACTGCTCGCTCTCCACAACCCATAGTGCCGACCTATCCAATGGCTTAGGCAGCATTCAAGATGTGTTGTTCCAATGCTAACAGAAATGTAGTGACATTATTCAGGGTTCGTTTGCCATCATAAGTTGGAAGGTTAGAAGATCTGGCTGAGAAGCCACAGCTTTCTGACGGACCAGGGGTCAGTTCGACTGACCCACGGTTGCCGGATTGGAGTGGGGTCGGTTCGGAGAGGTTGTTGGGTGCTGGAGTTGAATTTACTTGGTTAGTCGTAAGTCTTTGAATGACACACTCGAAAGCTCTCAACTCAGATTCAACCTCTCTTTTCTTGGAGGAGAGCCTTATGACCTGGTGCAGCACTATATCTTTTTCTAGCCGGTGCTGTGCCACAGCAGTGTGGTCGGTGGTGTGGTCGGCGGTGTGCGCCGGTTCCGACTTGCACTTCTCCAGCCGCCTTCTCAATTGGGCAGTGCCACGCTTCTCGATCCGCAGCTCTTCCTCCAACTTGTCTATTGCTTGGGGAGCTGACGCTGACTTCATGTTCGGTTGTTGAACAAGCTCAACAGTGGCCAACTCCTTGACTTTAGCGGCTAAGCTTTCGTTGAGTTTGCAAACCTTGGAGAAGCTTTTGGCTTTTTCCAAACTCTCTGATTGGCCAGCATCAAACATTTCTACCTTGACGTCATCTGTACCGTTGATACAGTATATTGTTTAGTCAGGCAAGTGCCCTGGGCTGTTGTAGATAATCGTCTTTCATTCCGAAACGTATTCTGCAGTGCGAAGTTCTGCAGGTTCGAAGCCCGTGGTGGCCAATGTAGCAAACTTGCTGCTGAGCCTAATTGACTCTGCTTGGTCGATTTTGTCCCTATGACTGACATCCTGTGCCTTGTGTGGGTTGTTCGTAGATAGAATGGTCGCCAAGTTGGAAGACGTGTGTGAAGCCTCCAAGCGGCAGGCATTCCACTGGTTTGAGGGTAAACCGGAAGAATCAACCATTGAGCATTCTTTTCAATCACTTCTGATGCTCATGAGGCCGTCAGAAGTCGAGTGTTGCAACCAATGTGGGTAAAGGGACACTTTTGTACATGTAGAATTCAATATTATTGGTGATCCCAGCGAAGTCTCACTAAAGCTGACAATTTTAGCGGCCAGTTGAGCTGCACCAATGCAGCAGAGCCCCACCCTAACATGACCACCTGCAACTTGCTCTGCATCAAACACCTGCAAAATACAGATATTAATTCTCATCCTCAACTTGCACATCTCCTTCCAAATACCATCCTGCAGTTACTGCAACATCTGGCATCAGCTGAACGAATGGTCCCTTGTGTACTGTTTGGGTCTTCATCATCAATACTCCTGAGGTTGTTTTTTCTTTCACACACACTCGATATACTCGACTGAGTGTATGTCCCACTGTCAACTGAAATGAGGTTCTTCAAATATTCTTGGTGGCTGTAAGGGGTATTACCTTGTCATGAGTACGTGGTATATCAGTATGTTCCCCCAATCTTGCAATTGGGTTCGGTCTCAGTTGTTTGTGACTACACCTGTGGGATATACACTTATCAGTGAGCAGAAGGCCCAATATGGCTGGGTATTATCACAATACGATTTGAAGCTGTTTACTGCCTGTCAGCTGAGCGTACATACAACCCCTGCAAACAAGGTTCACCTACTATATTTGACCATTATCATGAAGGGGTGATTCTTTTTACAAGCTACAAAAGGCATGGGGAATACCATCCATACTGCCAATGCAACATAGTGCCTTGCAGTGACTTATGAGTCAGCTGCAGGTGGTCATGTCAGCGTGCAGCTCAGCTCCATTAGTGCAGTTCTGCGGGTCACTTGTATAGTTAGCGTTAGCCCGACTTCGACTGCATCACCAATAACATTCACTTTTACATGTATGAAAGAGTCTCTTCACCCACATTGGCCGCAACACTCTACCGCTGACGGCCTAATACGCATCAAAATTGATCGCAAACAATGCCCAATGGTTGATTCACCCGGTTTACCCACGATCCAGTGGAATGCCAGCCACTCGGAGACTTCGCATGCATCCTGTGACTTCCCAACCATTCCTGCTACGCACAATGCACACAACGCGCAGGATATCAGTTTTAAGAACAAAATCGACCAAGCTGAGCCAATTAGGTCCAGCAGCAAGTTCTCTACCTTGGCCACTGCAGGCTTCGAACCTGCAGAACTTCACCTGGCAGAATATATTACGGAATGAAAGATGATCATCCACGACTGTCCTGGGCACTTGTCTGACCAAGCAAACAACTGGATGATGGCTACCGGGGACGTCCAGCCAGAAATCATCGATGCTAGCGTATTGGAGAGTCTCGAACTCATTCAAAAAATCTCCATGGTTTGCATACTCAACGAAAGCTTAGCCGCTAAAGTCTAGGAGTTGGATGATGCTGAGACTGTTCATGAACTGATCAAGGAGTTAGGCGCAGCTCTCCAAGAAATAACCAAGTTGGAGCATGAGCTCCAGATTGAGAAGTGTCACACTGCCAAGTTGCAGAGACGGCTGGAGAAGTGCATGTCAGAACTGGAGCCCACCTCTGACCACACTACTGTCGCACAGCTCCATCTAGAAGAAAATATGTTTCCACACCAAGTCAGAAATCTCACCTCCAGGTAACACGTGCTTTAATCCGAGGTGCGAGCGTTCGAGCGCATCATTTAATGACTTATGACTGACCAAGTGAATGCGACTGCGGCGTCCGACACGTCAGAACTAGTGTCAGCAACAGTTCTGAATCATGGATCCAGGTCGGTCCTGGTTCCGGAACCGCCAAGGAACCAAATTGCCCAATCTCAAGCGGTTCCCAACCCGGACTGGAGCTCCTGGTCCGGTTCTGGAACCACCAACAAACCGAACTGCCCAATCACAAGCGGTTTTGACCCGGAACCGAACCGAACATGCTGGGTTTTACTTGGTTTCTTCTCTAACACTATCGCTGTAATTAAGTATTTGAGATCTGATTGCATCGCAACATGTTATATACGTAGATTATGCAGTATCCGCCGCTTTTTCACCTCCCGTTTTTTGATCGGCGAGACGATTAGTATTCGTTGAGTCGCTGTGAAATGAAGCCGATAATGCTACGCAAATCGACTATTTTTCCAAGCGATTCAAAGAATACTAATTGTATCGCAAATCGGCGAGCGGGAGGTGAATGAGTGTTGAAAACAGCATAATCTACGTATATAACATGTCACAATCCAATCAGAACTCAAATATTTAATTGGAGGCAAAAATATGGCATTATTGGGGCCGATGAAAAATGTGGCTCTGCAGCAGGTGAAACCAGCCAAACCTCGGCAGGTTTCAGTTCGTTTCCGGGTAGGAACTGCTTGTGGTTGGGCGGTTCGGTTTGTTGGCGGTTCGAGAACTGGACCCGGAGCTCCGGTCCGGGTTTGGAACTGCTTGTGATTGGGCGCATAGTTCTGGTTCCAACCTGGACCGCGGCGGGGCAACCCGGAACCGTTGCTAATACATGTCCGAACGGACCCCACCTTCATCCGGGAACCGTGGCTCGTTTGAACCAACCCCTGGCCCGTCAGGGAGCTGTGGCTTCTCGGCCAATTTGCCCAACCTTCCGATGTATGATGGCAAACTTACCCCAGATGATATCACTGCTTTTCTGTTTGCTTTGGAACAACACTTCAAGAATTATGCCCAAGCCATCAGATGGTTCGGCAGTATGGGTTGGGGAGAGCAAGCAGTGCCAAAACTGTATGGTGAGGCAGCGACCTGGTCCATGAAACGATTCCCAAAATGTAGATCAATCGAATGGTACACCGTTGGACAGAGTTGCAAAAAAGTAAATTGCGTCCAATGCGATGGATCTGGTCAAACGCGAATGGCACGAGCTGAGCCTAAACCAGGCAGAACACGTCACACAGGTGAACGAGCATTTCCATCGTCTCCTTTCGAAGTTGGACCCGTACCAGCCAATGCCAGCCCAAATGTTTGCCGACGCATTTGATACAAGATTGAAAAGGGCAACCAGGGAGTTCCCAAAGACTTAGTTTTGTATATTGGCATGTGCGATAGCACTCCAACCCTTGAGCAGCGCATGGAACATCATGCTGCATTGGACACGTCTCTCAACAAATATCAACCTGCAAGTGGCTTCAATGCAAACACTAGTGCAACTACCAAAGCCTCAGCCAAACGAATTTATTTATTTATTTATTCATTCATCATACAGCATGCAGCCTGCAGGCTATGGCCGGTCAGGTACAAACAAATAACTTTGAACAAGAACAACAAATGACACCAAACAAAGGAAAAATGAAAAACCCCTGGCTCGATAGCACCGCTCTGCAGCCTTTTATCACCCCTGCTCTAGTTACAAAGAAATTCCCAATAAATCATAGTGGTTTGAAACACGCTTCATACAATGATAAAATATCTGTGAGTCTCATTCAGCTTGGGCCTGCATATCATGCAGGTTCTCCCCCTGGAGTTTCCCCTCCTTCTCCCTTCCCCGTTCAAATTTCATCTTCCTCTCAACTCTCTGCTTCTCCTTCCTTCTAATCATCAGCCTCCCCATCATCCCCTCCACTCTCACTCTGATGTTCCTCCACCATATTGTTGACAGTTCCCTGGCCTGGAAATCGGATTTTGCCCTGCCCAAGGTGATCATCATCACAGAATTGGTCCAGATTCCATCTTCGAGTAGCGATATGTGTGACGTGCCGACAATGTTTCAACGATTGCATTGCATTATCGGCATAAAGAATACACTTCCAGAGATATCGAGTGTGTACAACTCCAATCTGTTTCCGCATGGTGTATCTTTCGCGTTGATATAAAGGACATTTTAGTAGCAGATGTTCACCATGTTATGCTGAAGGCCGCAAGCGGCACAAGAGCCCTTGGAGCCCTCAAATCACTACCCAATACACAATCAGGACTAACCCCCAGTGCAGTCCGCCAACTATACAATGCGTGTGTTGTACGTGTCTGCGACTTCGGAGCTGAAGTCTAGTGGATAGGCCAAGCAACATATCAACAGAAATTCGAAACAGTTCAAAATATGGCACTTCAGTGCATCCTTGGAGACTTCCGCACATCCCCAACAATAGCGCTACACAATGAAGCAGCCCTGCCACGAGTCGCTGTTGGACTTAATCACATGCGAATAGAATATGCAATTTGAATACTTACGTTTCCCGAAATGCATCCAATCCGACAACCTTGTCCATTGACTTTCCCTCCATTTCATGAAACCCCAGAGTCTAGTAACACAACCGGTCGCTGGATTTCATGGGACAGTATGCAACAAAATCACCGCAAATTTGAAACACGTCTTATCCAAACCTTATCAACCCTCAGTCCATGGATTTCCAACAGCTCGGAGATTGAAACCTATTCAACCACAGCCTGTCCACCATGGATTGAAAGTAGAGTCAAAACACAAATTGATCTGCATTCAAAGGAAGAGGAAGCCAAAGCCCACAACGCCCAGTATGCAATGTTGAAACAAGATGACCGCAAGATTGTTTGTTATTCAGATTGATCTATGTTGAACGAAAACATTGGCGCAGGAACAGTAGTTGAAATGACAGGAGCAGATGTCATTGAAGCAACCTATCCAATGGGCCATCAACAGGAAGTTTATGATGCTGAATTACTTGGTATTCTTAAAGCTGCACAGAAATGCTTTCAGATCTGTCAACGTAATGATCTTACCAAAAGACATGTATGGATTTTCACAGGCAATCAAGCTGCCATACGACGTCTCAATATTCTCAAACCCGCCCCTGGACAGTCCACTTTCCTGGCACTCTCCAACATTGCCAATAACCTCCATGCACTCAAAACTACTATCACAGTACAATGGGTTCCTGGCCATACAGATGTACCTGGAAATGAACTTGCCGATAAGTTGGCAAAAAAGTCAGCTGTGGAAAAACCACCTACCTACTATAACACCTCATTATCGTACCTCAAGAGGGTAACCCGAGCAGCAAAAATGAAGGAATGGGGGGATTGGTGGATGCGACATCCCGCGAAAGGAAAGAACTATATTGGAACATTCCGTACCAAACCAGATAATATTTTCAGAAGTGGCAACCGCCAATTTGCATCTACTGTCACCCAACTACAAACTGGACATGGATACTTCTGCAGTTACCTATACAAAATACCAACCAATGCTGTTGACTCTCCTCACTGCCCATGTCACTATGGAGGTCCCCAGTCACCAGAACATCTTGTACTAAGATGCCCTTTATACCAACGCGAAAGACAAACCATGCGGAAAGAGATTGGAGTTGTACACCCCCGATATCTCTGGAAGCATCTTCTGTATACCGACAAAGCAATACAACCATTGAAATATTTTCTGCACGACAAACATATAGCTACTCAAAGATGGTACCTGGGCCAATTCAGTGATGATGAACACCTTGGGCACGGTAACATCCGAATTGCAGGACCGGGTACTGTCAACAATAGGGTGGAGGAACATCACAGTGAGAGTGGAGGCGATGATGGGGAGGATGATGATGAAAAGGAAGGAGAAGCAGTGAGTTGAGAGGAGGATGAAGTTTGAACGGGGAAGGGAGGAGGAGGGTAAACTCCAGGGGGAGGACCCGCATGATATGCAGGACAAAGCCGAATGACACTGACAGATATTTTATTATTGTATGAAGTGTGTTACAACCCGCTATGATTTATTTGAAATTTCTTTGTAACTAGAGCAGGGGTGATAGTGGACAGCGGAGCGGTGCTACCTAGCCAGGGGTTTTGCGTTTTTCCATAGTTCGGTTTCATTTGTTGTTCTTGTTCTTGGTTATTTGTTTGTACCTCACTGGCCATAGCCTACGGGCTGCATGCTGTATGATGAATAAATAAATAAACAAATAAGTAGCAGATGTTCCGGTGACTGTGAACCTCCATTGCGACATGGGCAGTGAGGGGAGTCAACTGACTTAGTTGGAATTTTGTATAGGTAACTGCGGAAATATGCATGTCCGGTTCATAGTAGGGTGACTGTAGACGCAAACTGGCGGTTGCCACTTGTGACAATATTGTCTGGATTGGTACGGAATGTTCCAATATAGTCATTTCATTTTGTGGGATGTTATATCCACCAATCCTGCCATTCCTGCATTTTTGCGGCTCGTGTTACCCTCTTGAGGTATGATAAGGAGGTGTTATAGTAGGTAGGTGGTTTATCCAGAGTGGACTTTTTTGCCAACTTATCAGCAAGTTCATTTCCAGGTACATCTGTATGGCCAGGAAACCATTGTACTGTGATAGTAGTTTTGAGTGCATGGAGATTTTTGGCAATGTTGTAGAGTGCCAGGGCAGTGGACTATCCAGGGGCGGGTTTGAGGGTATAGAGATGTCGTATGGCAGCTTGATTGTCTGTGAAAATCCATAGTTGTCTTTTGGTGAGGTTATTACGTTGACAGATCTGAAAGCATTTCTGTGCAGCTTTAAGAATACCAAGTAATTCAACAACATCAGCCAAACGAATGGAATTTAAGAAAAACAATTCAACTGGCACAACTTGCACGGCCAAAGACGACGGTTTAATCCATTATGACTGCGGTTTGATGGGCCATATCCCTGGCAACTACCCAAACCGTAACTTGATGAAGAAGTTACTTGAGCTACTTTTGCTTGGCAAAGATTCCCCAAAAGTTATGTTTGGCCACCCGTGGAATGACAAGAAAAAGGAAGGTGCACAGACCAGTTGAAATGAAAGTGGTAGGCTTGCCAAGGGGATGGAGGTCACGCAGGAGTCAAACAGGGAGGAGAAAAGCGAGCTGGAGAGTCTTTCAGATTCGGATACTGAGACCGGAATAGTTATAGTAGGTGAGTAGATTCAGCTGTACCTCACGTGAAAACACCATCATGTATGGTAGCGTCACACAAAGGTGGCAAGCCTATGGCAAATAGTCAAATCAAATTTTCAACCAGTTACCACCACTTTAAAGTCAGTAAGCTGGACGAAAAAGTAGTCGATCTGCTAAGGTTCAATGGCAATGAACGATACCAAACGGAGTGGGGATGGTGGAGCAACATGAAAGCAAGAGCTGTAAAGGACGATGGTGCTTCAGATTACTACATTGGTCGGAAGTTACTTGATGAGTTGAAACCGGAAGGAGCCATACTGAATACACATGATACGGGATGGATGTTTGTGGAGACCGCCAATGTCGATACAGTGCACAGCATGGAGAAATGCCAATGAGTCAAATTGAAACTACGACATGGTTCGTCATACGCCTACAAGGCAGAATTATCATATACAGCGACAACCACAGCAGCAAAACCGTTTTTCGAAAATATGTCAACAACCAGCATAGCTATCAACAAACGGACACTTCCTATCCATTCCTAACTCCCAATTACCCCCCCTACAAAAGGGCATCTCTTCCCCAGGACCTTCATTGTTGCTGGGTGGAAAACTGGGCCTCTTACCCCTCTTTTTCCCCCCCTGCAAAAGGGCCCCCACTGAACATCCACACAACCAATTCTTATCCAATCGACTTCAAACTTTGGGAGCATTGGGAGCACATATAGACGAGGCTCAGGTTTTAATTTCAGACCAAAAGCTTAACATTTGCATTAGTTACTCAAAATCTTCGAAAAGTCGCTTTTTCGCCTCTACCCCCCCTCTATCTCAGTGGAATCAACTCTAAATCAATATCGGACAACGGCAATCGATACAGCGGCCCCAGAAGCCCTAAGAAAAAACCATCTATACTTCTCTACAAGACCCAGACAGTGTGGGCCAAAAATCCTCGAAGGCAAAAACCCAAACTCGAAATCCATCGTTTCTCAACGGGTTTTCATCCGTTTCGAACGCCCTTGAAAACTCTGCTTGCACACATACACAGGTCTAACCCGCCAATAGCACAACTCAATCGGACAAAAATTGTCTTCACAACTGTTGATTTTCAAATTTTCGCATTTTCCCATCCCCCCATTTTGGAACATATAGGCCACCTGGGCCCAGCAGACCTACCAGGGTGTAGGCGACAACGTCCGGCTACTTTGCCGCCATTGACCCCCTGAGTCTTTGGGTGGATCCTCCAGAGTTAAGTTGCACTTCCTTTCTTGCAGTGGTTTTACAGCCCCATCACATAGCAGGCCTCCAAGAGGTTTCCTTGTCGCTACGGGTGTCTCTCTATCTGCTGTGAGAAGGCAAAGGCTCAAGTACAAGGCTCCAACACCTTGCTAGGACAAAAGAGGTGAAGCTCTAACCCCCTCAGGCAATAGGTGGTACCGAGGCCAGATATATCAACACTCAAACGTCAGATTTATACCTATTCAAAATACCTAGAAAATATTTATTTCATTAATATATTTAGCACCTTTTAAAGCACCTTATACACCCTCCAAAGTCTTAAACGACTACCCCAATACCACCACCACCCCCACCTGGCACCTCCAGCACTTATAGAATGCACCTTTACCCAAACCCCAGTTCCGACCCACTTTCTGCAATTGATGCCCCAGCTGTATCACACACTACCCTTACAGGCTACATATCCAAACGAGGAAGGATAGGCATGCAGGGAAGTTCTCCCCGACTGCCGGCTACCTCACCATACCCGCCACTCAATGCCCCTCGTACACGTTCAAGCACCCGCATAGCCATTGGTACTGCTCATCCCAGGACACCCTCTGAACAACTACAACCATCTTCCCCACCTCAACAACCAACCAACCAAGGCCATCTCGGGAACCCTGAAAATGCAGATCTTGAACTTGGAGATGCCCCAGAGGATACTGAGGCCAATGACGAATGTTCAGATGATGATCACGATTCTGAAAATGAAGACTCTCAGGACCCATCCAACAATCTGCTGAATCCAAATGATGAAGATGAAGATAGAATTCAGCAGGTATTCAAAGCCATCCTTGAACCACTCCACAAGGATATTCTCAAAATCAACAAACCTCTCACAACCCAAAACCCAAAACTGGCAACCCGCTCAGCTTCAATGGAAACCAAACACGAAATTGCCCTCTATACCATTGCAACCCTTTGACAACGAGTTGAATACCTTGTACAAATCCAAGCTTCAAAGAAAGATGCACCACCAGCACCACCAGACCTTCTAACTCCAGCTGTCCCAGAAGGGACTTCCCCAAAACCCACACTCTGGTCAGCAATTGCATCTGCATGCGCCAAGAAAGACCCACAAAATGATAAGAATGGACGCACTCTGAATCCCCGTCCTCTCTCCCAAAAACAACGCACACTAGTGATTGCCCGACACAGTGATCAACCAGTCACTGCCAATCTTACAAAATTCAAACCGGCTATCAACGCCACCCTTCGACGCTGCCATGCAGACCTTGTGGCCAACATTGGACATGTTTCTGCCAACTATAAGCACAACCTTGTCCTCCTGACAGCAGATGCCTGCCCTGTGGAATTGGTACTAGCCCACAAGGCTGCTATTGAAGAAACAGTTCGTTCAGTTGATACAACCGCACAAAATCTCACAAAGCAAGAAACCTGGATCTGAATGATGGTTCATTCCATTGATATTACAATGTTTCCTGAATGTGAAACAGGAATGCAATTATTGAAAGAAGATATTGAAATGAACGACAATCATATCAAGCTTGCCACTCTACCACAATCACTTACAAAGCCAGAAACGCGACCACACAACAAGGCAACCACCATGGTTATTGCAGTCCGTACTGAACATGAAGCATAACATATTCAAGATCATGGAGTACAAGTAGATGGCAAGACCCACAAAGCCGACCAATATGTGGCATCCCGACAAACCGACCAATGTACGAACTGCCAACAATTTGGCCATTCCTACCTACGATGCAAAGAATCACCTTTCTGCAACATATGTGCAGAACCTCACACCACTACCTCCCACTCATGTGGATCATGTCCCAGCATAGGCAAACAGTTTGTCCATGATATTATCCAATGCATCAACTGCAAGGGTAATCACCGGGCCAACCATTCTAAATGCCCAACGATTACTGCCCTTCTTGCTCAGGTACGAGCAAAGTTCATGAAAGACCACCCGACTATCACCAATGCCTAAACAACCTTCCTATCCACCTACCAAAATTCGAATTATACAACACAACTGCAACCGTTCCTCCTTAGTCATCAATACCCTTCTTGACTTTGCAGTTGGAATGGCCGACCTTCTTTTACTCCAAGAACCTGGATTCAACCCAGACAAACATTCATTACAACACAGCCTGGATTTGAGCTACTGATACCACCTAAAAACTTAAGAAAACACAATAGGACAATTGCCCATGTGGCCAAAAACAACCCTTATATCAAATGCTCCCCACGTACCAACATCCCAAACCCGCCCCTGGACAGTCCACTTCCCTGGCACTCTCCAACATCGCCATTAACCTCCATGCACTCAAAACTACTATCACAGTACCATGGGTTCCTGGCCATACAGATGTACCTGGAAACGAACTTGCCGATAAGTTGGCAACAAAGTCCACAGTGGACAAATGACCAAACTACTATAACACCTCATTATTGTACCTCAAGAGGGTAACCCAAGCAGCAAATATGGAGGAATGGGGGGATTGGTGGATGCGATATCCCGCAAAAGGAAAGAACTATATTGGAACATTCCGTACCAAACCAGACAATATTTTCAGAAGTGGCAACCGCCAGTTTGTATCTACTGTCACCCAACTACGCACTGGACATGGATACTTCCGCAGTTACCTATACACAATACCAACCAATGCTGTTGACTCTTCTCACAGCCCATGTCGCTATGGAGGTCCCCAGTCACCGGAACATCTTGTACTAAGATGCCCTGTATACCAACGGGAAAGACAAACCATGCTGAAAGAGATTGGAGTTGTACACCCTCGATATCTCTGGAAGCATCTTCTTTATACTGACAAAGCAATGCAACCTTTGAAACATTTTCTGTACGACACACATATAGCTACTCGAAGATCGTACCTGGGCCAATTCCGTGATGAAGAACACCTTGGGCAGGGTAACATCCGAATTGCAGGACAGGGAACTGTCAACGAGAGGGTGGAGGAACATCAGAGTGAGAGTGGAGGGGATGATGGGGAGGATGATGATGAAAAGGAAGGAGAAGCAGAGAGTTGTGAGGAGGATGAAGTTTGAATGGGGAAGGGAGGAGGAGGGTAAACTCCAGGGGGAGAACCTGCATGATATGCAGGACCAAGCCGAATGAGACTGACAGATATTTTATTATTGTATGAAGTGTGTTACAAACCGCTATGATTTATTTGAAATTTCTTTATAACTAGAGCAGGGGTGATAGGCGACTGCGGAGCAGTGCTACCTAGCCAGGTTTTTCGTTTTTCCTTTGTTTGGTTTCATTTGATGTTCTTGTTCTTGGTTATTTGTTTGTACCTCACCGGCCATAGCCTATGGGCTGCATGCTGTATGATGAATAAATAAATAAACAACGCAGAATTTACAGGCTATGCTGTCAAAGTCATTGATATCGTTCTAGACAAAAGATGGATGCACGACATAAATTGCGGTTATCAAATGGACCATCACAGTCACGGGATGATGATCGCCGATAACAACAGGGAGAAAAGCAAGGCTGGCCGAGTTCACTACCTACTGGGCTTACGCCCCTTGGACGTTGATGCAAATATAGTGGAGCACGCTTAATTCATGGGCATCCACATCATACAGCAGTCGGATTTCAAGAACATATTGGTCCGCCTGTTGCAATGGGCCTTTTGATCAATGTGAACCACCGCAGGGATGGCGACACCAATCCCATGCAACGGCCGCCAGGAGAGTTTGAAGAACTGTTGAGGAAATTCCCGGGCCTTATTTATATATTTATTTATTCATCATACAGCATGCAGCCCGCAGGCTATGGCCAGTGAGGTACGAACAAATAACCAAGAACAAGAACAAAAAATAAAACCGAACAAAAAAACAACGAAAAACCCCAGGCTAGGTAGCACCGCTTCGCAGTCCCCTATCACCCCTGCTCTAGTTATAAAGATATTTCAAATAAATTTTAGCGGTTTGTAACACGCGTCATACAATGATGAAATATCTGTCAGTCTCACTCGGCTTGGTCCTGCATATCATGCGGGTTCTCCCCCTGGAGTTTACCCTCCTCCTCCCTTCTCCGGTCAAATTTCATCCACCTTTCAACTCTCTGCTTCTCCTTGCTTTTCATCATCATCCTCCCCATCATCCCCTCCTGTCCGACTTTGATGATCCTCCACCATATAGTGGACAGTTCCATGGCCTACAATTCGGATGTAACCCTGCCCAAGGTGTTCATCATTACGGAATTGGCCCAGGTACCATCTTCGAGTAGCTATATGTGTGCTGTGCAGAAAATGTTTCAAAGATTGCATTGCTTTGTCGATATAAAGATCCTTCCAGAGATATCTAGGGTGTACAACTCCAATCTCTTGCCGCATGGTTTGTCCTTCACGTTGGTATAAAGGGCATCTTAGTACAAGATGTTCCGGTGACTGGGGACCTCGATAGCGACATGGGCAGTGAGGGAGTCAACAGCATTGGTTGGTATTTTGTATAGGTAACTGCGGAAGTATCCATGTCCAGTTCGTAGTTGGGTGACAGTAGATGCAAACTGGCGGTTGCCACTTCTGAAAATATTGTCTGGTTTGGTACGGAATGTTCCAATATAGTTCTTTCCGTTCGCGGGATGTCGCATCCACCAATCCCCTCTTTCCTGCATTTTTGCTGCTCGGGTAACCCTCTTGAGGTACGATAATGAGGTGTTATAGTAGGTAGGTGGTTTTTCCAGAGTGGACTTTTTTGCCAACTTATCTGGAAGTTAGTTTCCAGGTACATCTGTATGGCCAGGAACCCATTGAACTGTGATAGTAGTTTTGAGTGCATGGAGGTCATTGGCGATATTGGAGAGTGCCAGGGAAGTGGACTGTCCAGGGGCAGGTTTGAGAGTATTGAGACGTCGTATGGCAGCTTGATTGTCTGTGAAAATCCATAGATGTCTTTTGGTGAGGTTATTACGTTGACAGATCTGAAAGCATTTCTGTGCAGCTTGAAGAATACCAAGTAATTCAACATCATAAACTTCCTGTTGATGGCCCATTGGATAGGTTGCTTCAATGACATCTTTTCCGGTCATTTAAACTACTGTTCCTGCGCCAAAGTTTTCGTTCAACATTGATCCATCTGAATAACAAACAATATTGCAGTCATCTTGTTTCAACATTGCATACTGGGCTTCGTGGGCATTGGCTTCCTCTTCCTTTGAACAAGGATTACTATGTGATTTGACTCTACTTTCGATCCTTGGTGGACAGGCTGTGGTGGAATAGGTTTCAATCTCCGAGCTGTTGGAAATCCATGGACTCAGGGTTGATAAGGTCTGAATAAGACGTGTTTCAAATTTGCGGTTATTTTGTTGCATACTGTCCCATGAAATCCAGGGTCCGGTTGTGTTACTAGACACTGGGGTTTCATGAAATGCAGGGAAAGTCAATGGATAACATTGTCGGATTGGATGCATTTCGGGAAACGTGAGTATTTGAATTGCATATTGTCTTCGCATGTGATTAAGTCGAACAGCTACTGGTGGCCGGGCTGCTTCATTTTGTAGCACTATTGTTGGGGATGTGCTGAAGGCTTCAAGGATGCACCGAAGTGCCATATTTTGAACTGTTTCGGATTTCTGTTGATATGTTGCTTGGCCCATCCACCAGACTTCAGCTCCGAAGTCGCAGACAGGTACAATACACGCATTGTATAGTTGGCGGACTGCACTGGGGGTTAGTCCTGATTCTGTATTGGCTAGTGATTTAAGGGCTCCAAGGGCTCTTTTGCCTCTTGCGGCCTTCAGCATGACATGTGTTTGATGTTGATTTTTCGGTCAAACCAAATACCAATCCACCTTACCACATCTGGGCCAATGCCTTTTGTGCCGGGGAAATGGTAGTGCCATTGGGTAGGGTGATCTTTTCGTCATCGGAGGTATCACCGTTTCGTTTATTGTGGAAGTGCATCATTTCTGACTTTGAGTCATCAAATCGTACCGCATTGTTTTCTGCCCATTTGAATGCTGTCCTTGCAGCCGCCTCGAGGCATCTTGCATTATAGGCTGTTGATTTGCTTCGAACAACAATTGCAACATCATCAATGTAGCTTGGAGTCCAGGAGCTGGGGTAATGGGTTGTGAGTTCGTAGAAGAGAGGACTGAGATAGAGGAGGAAGAGAATTGGGATGCAGGCGATCCCTGAGGATTCCTGTCCGGACGGGGCTGAGGTCTTCCTTTTGTCCATCAAATGCCAGTGCTGTTGTACGGTCGGATAAGAAGTGGTCGACCCATAATTGAATTGCGGTCGGGTAGCCCAGTTGTCGTAGAGTTTGGAGGAGACGGTCTTGGATACATTGTCGAATGCGCCACTCACATCCATACAGAGGGCAGTGTGATTTCCTTTGCATGTTTTCCTTGTTCAATTTCATGTGTGAGTGCCATTGCAGCATCTATAGCAGAGCGTTGTCTTCGTCCTCCTATTTGATCTTTGTGTAGCAGGTTGTATTTTTCAGCCATGTATGCAATTCGGTTTGCCATCAACTTTTCGAGGATCTTCCCAAGGCAATTGAGAAGGGCAACAGGTCGGTAGGCCTTAGGTATTGAATAATCAGGTTTTCCAGGTTTGGGTATAATCACAGTCGTTGCTTGTCGCCAACAGTAGGGTGATATCCAGTGGTTCCAAGTATAGCAAAGAGACTGTTGAATTGTTCTGTGGCTGCTAGGTATGCTTGCCGAGGCAGTAAAAGGGAAGCCCATCGGGTCCCGGGGCTTATGTGGTGCAGAGGTAAAAATTGCTTGTTTGATTTCTGTTGGGGTAAATGTAACCCATGGCAGAGTTGGTCGATTGGTGATATCAGTTGGGGAGGGTCTACTGGTGGGGGTGGGAACATGGTAGAACGGAATAATACTGCCTTTTCTTCAAAAGTTACAGCTGTTGTGTTGGAGAATGACAGGGGTGGTGTCCGTTGGGTTTTCCTGGGTTTGGTATAACGGAGGGCGTAAATATCTCTGTGCCTTGTGCATTTGCAAAAATTCAATCCACATTGTTGTCTTGGAGGTGCGGATATCCCGGAAATATTGGTTTCGAACAGCTTTGAATTTGATGTGATCACTTTCAAGGCGGGTTTTCTTCCACTGCTTCTGGGCACGGTTCATCTGTGTTCGGGAGATTTTGAGTTGGGGTGTCCACCAGCGTTTTGAATGTGTTGTAAGCTGGAGAACTGGGGTAGATTCTTTACTGCATCAAGAATCATATCTCGGAGTAGTTCGGCTGATTTGTCAAGGTTTGATTCAGTTGGTTGTTCATGGAGGTATTGCCAGACCATTCGTGAGGCATGGGAGAGTGTATTGAGAGTTTTGAGAATAAATCCCAATCTGTCTTATTCCAGTTGTATCTTATCGTGTTGGAGTCAGTGGTAACAAGTTCAGATTCTGCCAGATATCAAAACGTATTGTTGCATGGTCTGAACCAGTTGATGCGTTGTCATCCACGCCCAATTTGTAACTGAGTATGGATGGCTTGTGAGGTAAAGGCTAGGTCGATAATAGAGGTTCCTTTGCCATTTCGGTAGTAGTATGTTGGGGTGTCTGGTTCATTGAGGAGGGAAAAGTTATTGGTTTCCATGATCTGAACAAGTTCGTCGGCGCGTTTGGGTGTTTTGATTTGTGAATTCCACCATGTATGATGGCATTCATATCACCAGCAATAATGCATCGTTCAGGTAATGGGATTTTGGTGAAGCTTCTTGGAATGGTGTAGAGATTAGATACGCCTTCATGTTCATTGTAAATATTGAAGACTGTGATTGGTGCAATTGAGGGGGTTGATATTTCAAGGACTTGAATATCAGGATCCTGGCTGATGTCGGTACGTGGGGAGCATTTGATATAGGGTTGTTTTTGGCCACATAGGCAATTGTCCTATTGTGTTTTCTTAAGTTTTTAGGTGGTATCAGTAGCTCAAATCCAGGGTGTGTTGTAATGAATGTATTGTCTGGGTTGAATCCAGGTTCTTGGAGTAAAAGAAGGTCGGCCATTCCAACTGCAAAGTCAAGAAGGGTATTGATGACTAAGGAGGAACGGTTGCAGTTGTGTTGTATAATTCGAATTTTGGTGGGTGAATAGGAAGGTTGTTTAGGCATGGGTGATGGTCGGGTGGTCTTTCATGAACTTGGCTCGTACCTCAGCACGTATGGCAGTAATTGTTGGGCATTTAGAATCGTTGGCCCGGTGATTACCCTTGCAGTTGATGCATTGGATAACATATGGACACACTGTTTGCCTAGCTGGGACATGATCCGCATGAGTGGGAGGTGGTGGTGTGAGGTTCTGCACATATGTTGCAGAAAGGTGATTGTTTGCATCGTAGGTAGGAATGGCCAAATTGTTGGCAGTTAGTACATTGGTCGGTTGGTCGGGATGCCACATATCGGTCGGCTTTGCATGTCTGCCGTCTACTTGTACTCCATGATCTTGAATAAGTTTTGCTTCATGTTCAGTACGGACTGCAATGACCATGGTGGTTGCCTTTTATGGGGTCGAGTTCTGGCTTTGTAAGGATCGTGGTAGGGTGGTAAGCTTGATATGATTGTTGTTCATCTCAATATCTTCTTTCAATAATTTCATTCCTGTTTCACATTCAGGAAACATTGTAATGTCGATGGAATGAACCATCATTCGGATCCAGGTTTTTGTTTTTTGAGATTTTGTGCGGTTGTATCAACTGAACGAACTGTTTCTTCAATAGCAGCCTTATGGGCTAGTACCAATCCACAGGGCAGGCATCTGCTGTCAGGAGGACGAGATTGTGCTTGTAGTTGGCAGAAACATGTCCAATATTGGCCAAAGGGTCTGCGTGGCATCGTCGGAGGGTGGCGTTGATCGCAAGCTTCAGTTGTGTAAGATCCGCAGTAACTGGTTGATCACTGTGTCGGGCAATTACTAGTGTGCGTTGTTTTTTGGAGAGAGGACGGGATTGAGAGTACGCCCATTCTTATCTTTTGGTGGGTCTTTCTTTGCGCATGCGGATGCAATTGCTGACCAGAGTGTGGGTTTGGGGGAGGTCCCTTCTGGGATGGCTGGAGTTAGTAGGTCTGTTGGTGCTGGTGGTGCATCTTTCTTTGATGCTTGGATTTGTACAAGGTATTCACTCGGTGTCCAAGGGTTGCAATGGTATTGAGGGCAATTTCGTGTTTGGTTTCCATTGAAGCTAAGCGGGTTGCCAGTTTTCGGTTTTGGGTGGTGAGACGTTTGTTGATTTTGAGAATATCCTTGTGGAGTGGTTCAAGGATGGCTTTGAATACCTGATGAATTCTATCTTCATCTTCGTCATTTGCATTCAGCAGGTTGGTGGATGGGTCCTGAAAGTCTTCATCTTCAGAATCGTCATCATCGTCAGAACATTCGTCATTGGCCTCGGTATCCCCTGGGGCATCTCCAAGTTCTAGATCTGCACTTTCAGGTTTCCGAGATGGTCTTGGTTGGTTGGTTGTTGAGGTGGGGAAGATGGTTGTAGTTGTTCAGAGGGTGTCCTGGGATGGACATTACCAATGGCCATACGGGTGCTTGAACGTGTACGAGGGGCATTGAGTGACGGGTATGGTGAGGTAGCTGGTAGTCGGCGAGAACTTGCCTGCTTGCCTTTCCTTCCTCGTTTGGATATATGGCCTGTCAAAGTGGTGTGTGATACAGCTGGGGCATCGATTGCAGAGAGTGGGTCTGAACTGGGGTTTGGATAAAGTGCATTCCATAAGTACTGGAAGTCCCAGGTGGGGGTGGTGGTGGTATTGGGGAAGTCATTGAAGACTTTAGAGGGGTTATAAGGTGCTAAATATGTTAAAGAAATATAAATTTTCTAGGTATTTTAAATAGGTATAAATCTGACGTTTGAGTTTGATATAAGTGGCCTCGGTACCACCTATTCCCTGAGGGGGTTAGAGCTTCTCCTCTTTTGTCCTAGCAAGGTGTTGGAGCCTTGTACTAGAGCTTTGCCTCCTCACAGCAGATACAGAGACACCCGTAGCCACAAGAAAACCTCTAGGAGGCCTGCTATATGATGGGGCTGTAAAACCACTGCAAGGAAGGAAGTGCAACTTAACTCTGGAGGATCCACCCAAAGACTCAGGGGGTCAATGGCGGCAAAGTAGCCGGACGTTGTCGCCTACACCCTGGTAGGTCTGCTGGGCCCCGGTGGCCAATATGTTCCAAAGGGGGGGAATGAGAAAATGCGAAAAATGCGATAATGTTAAAAATCGACCGTTGTGGGTCAATTTTTGTCCGATCAAGTGTGCTTTGGCAGGGTAGACCTGGGTGTGTGTACACGCTGTATTCGTAAGGACGTTTGAAACGGATAAAAACTTGTCGAGAAACGATGGATTTAGAATTTGGGTTTTTTGCTTCGAGGATTTTTGGCCCAGGCTGTCTGGGGCTTGTAGGCAAGTATAGATGGTTCGTTCTAAGGGCTTCTGGGGCCGCTGAATCGATTGCCGTTGTCTGATTTGATTTGGGTTGATTCCACTGAGATAGAGGGGGGGTAGGAGCGAAAAGCGACTTTTCGAAGATTTTGTGTAACTAATGCAAATGTTAAGCTTTTGGTCTGAAATTAAAACCTGAGCCTCGTCTATATGTGTTTCGAAGCTCCCAAAGTTTGGAGTTGATTGGATAAGAATTGGTTGTGTAGATGATCGGTGGGGCCCTTTTGCAGGGGCTGCAGGGGGGGGGAAAAGAGGGGTAAGAGGCCCAGTTTTCCACCCAGCAACAATAAAGGTCCTGGAAGAGAGATGCCCTATCGTAGGGGGGGTATTTGGGGGATAGAAATCGATTGCAAGTGTCTGCTTGGCGATAGCTGTGCTGGTTGACTTATTTTCGAAAAACGGTTTTGCTGGTGTGGTTGTCGCTACCAAGTAGTTGAGAACACTCTACATATTAAGTTGATTATGCGCTTGTTGGTGGGTCTTTTGCAGAGCGCACATATCGCATAATTTCAATGGCTGTGGCAGAAGTGCTACCAGGACCATGCTGTGAGTTGTTGGTTTCATTCGTATAGTGCTGGAGAGGTTGCCAATGGTCATGTATACTGGCTATGCTTCCTTATCGCAAGAGGAATTTGTGAAATGTGTCAAATTGGAGAAGAAGATCAGGGGAACAACAGTATTGCCTTCTGGGAGGCAATGCTGAACATTGTCAGAACAATTTTTTTAATTCTCCAAGCAATTGATATACCTGGGTTTCCCACTACCAGTCTGCTGTATGCATCTCATTGTATAGACGATGCCTAACATAGCTGAAACAATGCTCAGGAGCATACACTAGATTGTTCTCGTATGTCTTTGGATGCAAAAGCCATTCGGTGCATAACATGATATTCCAGGAGTAAATCTCGATCGACTTAGTGCGGCTTTCATACCATATGAAGTTGTATGCTTCATTCATGATGAATGGCCAAGGCCATCAGGCATTAGGTCAATCATCTGATGGAGTATGTATGTTGACTTTAGAGATTGTTTGACTGACTGTTGGAGCCCAGCGTTTCCATGTAACAAATCATCAATCAAACTCGATGTCATTCCATGCAAAGTCAATATCTTGGCAAGGTGAAACTCAGTAGTGTCGGGAAATGGATGCAAAGGGTTGGCATAACCATGTGTTGAGTTGCCTTTGGTATTGGTAGAAACATAGTCCAGTGCGAGACTGCCAGTTCAAAATATATGTGTTACTGGTACGGGTTCTGCAGGAGCTGAAGGCTCTGGTAATGGTGATTGTAGGTAATCGAGTGTATCTGGTACGGAATCATGGTTTCCAAAGGATGGGGGTGGGTTTCAATAATCGTCATGGCTCGGGTGACATTAGATATTTTGCTTTCACTTTTGATCGTTGATAGCTATACTTGGATGTGATTTTGAGGTAAAGTTTAAAGCCACTTGCATCATTGCATCATGTTCTTGGGCATGATTGTTCTCCTCATGCTTAGTCCTCCAGGTATCAGAGTTGAAACGCTTGCCACAGACCTTGCAAATCAACATTCCAACATTTTGGTTCTCAGTTGATGGCATTGATAATTTTAGACGTTGTTGATACAATTTTGAAAGTAGTTGGGATAGAATATCTGATAATCGATTGTGAAATAACGCGTTTATTGAAAACTCCCAGTTCGATAGATGGATGGCTATTCTTGAGCAGTCAATCAATGAGTCAATGAATACAAAAAGACATGCCTGAGTTTCTATGAGTCATTGATGGTTGCCCTGGCAACTGAAGTTGTTTCAGTACTGAAACAAAAAAGTAGAATATACTTTTCACATCTCCATCTATCATCATCTTGACCGCTCATAGCTTCAAACGAACAGTCTCCATTGACGATATGGTATCAGGTGAAATATTGACTACAAATATGAAGTTTGTTTCAACTCCGCACAATATGGACTCATCAAAGCCAATCGAGCAGGTGTTGAAAAGCATGCATAATTGCTATCCGAAATCATTAGAGTGTATATAGGCGAGAATTACTGATACAGGCCTGTCAAAATGATACTAACAATTTTCAAGGTTTTCTTTTTGTTGCAGGCATTAGTCAGAGTTATGGTTTTCATTGGCACTTGAATGTATCTGTGAGCATATCGCTGCCGTAGTAGACTATTCTTACTGGGCTAGCATCTTTCAGAGTTGGCAGTACTATTCCTAATATCTGGGTGGAGTTCTTGGAGGAAGCTCATTTAATTTTTTGATTTCGGTATATGGTTCAGTAGTATATTCAATAGATAGTCTATATCACAGTACTTCAAAGTGTAACTGCAACCCTGCAAGTTGCTACCAAGTTTTATACAAATGAGTAAGATTTTCAGTTGGTAGCCAGATCAGATGGCCTTCCAAGTAATAAAACAATTTATAGAGTTGTCACAACAATACAAATCGATCAATATTTATATTCTTCCGATTGCGACGTCTTTTGAGCATGGTGCGGCCTGAAACAGTAAGTTTAGTAATATTTGTTATGCTTGGATTTGACGAAGGAAGATATCCAATCATTATTTGACATCAACCTTGTACTCAGACATTCAATCACTTTTGACAAAGAGAAAAGTTGTTCTACCAACTTGAAAGGTTGAAATGAACTACTTGTAGCATTATAAACTTATTGTGACATATTCATACAGTCCAACTTGAAATATATGTGATATTGGTTTGTATGTAAACCTTCAGATTAATATGATCAAACATCATACCATTTGATCATCAACTTGCTTCTGTGAAACACTAATGATATCTGAGGGTGCTGCCCATGGGTGCTTGCCCAATTTCCTCCATCGTCCTTCAGCTTCCCTCCTCTTCTGACTGGCAATATTTACCATTGGTGAATTCTATCATGTGACCCCCCCCTGCATAAACTTATTATACATTTAGCACATCAACTCAGCAACATCAAAGGCTGTTTGACCAATGTCAGGTACTATTCTTTTTATGCACGTTGGAATAATTAATCCATTGCTAATTATTGTCAGATCAATTTTTACAGTTCTTTCGCTAACCCTATTCATCCATGATATAAGTCAATCCCTCCCATGCCCATTTATAACAATCAATCAATCACTAATCATCATCAGACCTACTTATGCATAATATAAGTCAATTCCTCCCATACCCATTCATGAAAATTAATGAATCACTAATCATCGTCAGACCAACTTCACAAGTTGTCCGCTCAATGGTGCACAAGCAGGAACCATCCATGGATAGCTACAAGGCAATACTGAAACTGAACAAACTAATCTCTTGGGCTTTACGCAACCTACATGTCTACATTGCATCCCTGACTATGCACTATGATGCCGAACTCGAAAGCCACGAAACATGGTTTGGGCTTCAGTGGGATATTATCATTTCGGATGCGGAGATCTTGAAATATTTCAACCAATTCTCTCAGTTGTTGGAATAATGTGAAGCTACACTGGAGGGACGTTGTTGGTGGCTAGCTTGGAGAACTTTTCAGGGGGATAACCTTGATAAATTAAAGATGTCCAGGAATTCAGCTGGCCTGTCGTGGCCTGCTGTCCACACTGGGAACTTGATGGGCCAACACAATACACCCCAACATATCCATCTGGATATGGGGATTCCTGATGGCGACAACAATACTTCAACTACTGGCAATACCCCAACAACCTCTCAAGTAACTCATGCACCACCTGCCCAGGGTCCCACCAGTATTCATTTCGGGATTCTCATCCCTGAGCAGAGCCTCAAAATTGAAGAATCTGGGGTCCCCATCAATGTCGGCATAGCTGGATTTCGGGTTGAGCATCAGCATTTGGATGACAACTTTGATTGGCATCAGAGAATGAGACAGGGAGTCACACAACTTACTGACAGGACATTGAATGGGCTATGGCGTACCATTCTCACAAGTTGCCCAACCAATCCAGCATATCTACCATGGTCATTCCATGGGGCCCTTGCGAATCCCCTGGAAGAAATCGAATGTCCTAGCACCCATGGCTCAGATATTATTATCGCCAGATCCTCAGAAATCATGGCAGGAATGAGGGCAACAGGGCCCAATTCCACAACTTGGGCCAACAACAACTCTGCTTGTCGTTGGTACAACTTTAAGCATCTTCCATCTGCTCATATCACCAGAATATAAGATGATTCAGCAGTCGCAGCCTGGCTGGAAACAGAGACATATTTTCCCCCAGCCATGCTTGTGATTCTTTGTTGTCTGACTATTTCTGAAATTGGCACAGCAACTGGTAGATTTGACACACCCACTCCAGTCAGCTTGGATTGTTTCGATATCTGCCAATTTGCGCTCGAGGAAACAACGGAAGATGCCCCTGAATATGTTTTGGATGGTACGAATAATGATGACAAGGAGCCACCAAAGTTCACAGTTCTTGCTACAATAAAAGGCTTTATTGATCGGGTTGACAAAACCCACCGAGTGGTAAAGCAACTTCAGAGGTTATTGAGGCGACTTGAATCGAAGGCAAATGGGTGATCACCTCGTCAATCTGCAGATAGGAATGCGAAAATTGGAGACCTCATCTGTTTTCCACACGAAGTGTATCATTGCCCCCGAATAACACCTGAGCAGCATGTTTGGGAGAAAGTACTGTTAATTCGACTGGGTCACTCCAACCACTCTTATGATTGGTATCAAGTTACCCATTCTTTCCTCAAGTATATTGGGGAGGATGGTATATGCAGGGAGCTGGTAGACAGTCCAGAATTGGACGAACATGAGGATGATGACACCGAAAATGGTTACAACCACTCCTGGAGTTGCACGTTTGGTAGTTTTATTCCCACCCAAATCTGTGACAATCCTCCGCACAGGCCAATTGTGGACAAGCCTTTGACTCCCAGGCCCTCAAATGCTGATGACTTTGATCATGCCCAGCAGCAGTTTGAAGATGTGGGCAAGGGGAAAGAAGTGGTGCCGGATTAGGAGTCTGACAATGAGGAGCCTGAGAGTGGAGGTAATGGGGGGGGTGGGGAATTGATCCCATTGCCAGGACAACTTTGAGAATTGGCACAGCGTGTGTTGTTTTTGATCTTGTTTATGTTTCCGCTTTTGGGTATCCTCAGGTAAAATTTTGTTTTGTTTTTTGCGTCGTAGCTTGTTTCGTTCAGCTAGGAGTAATATGAGAGTGGGAATATTGCGGTAACTTTTCTGGTTGGCAAGACAATTTTGGACTGTGTTTGTTTTTGCATCCCAGTTCAGCTGGGAGAAATAAAAGAGTGCAAAGGTTTAGACGACTTGACTAGTTGGCAAGACAATTTTGGTGGTTGTTAGGTTTTGTTTTTTTGCTAGTATGTTACTGGAATGCAATCTGATAGGCTCAAACTCCAAAAGCATTCCATACAGACTCAATTTGGCTGGCAACTGTTAACGTTGCTCAAACAATTTATAAAGTGGTTCAACCACACATTCCAGTAGTATATATTCACAGAAATTGACCATTGGGATAGTTAGACATTGTTGAAGACGCCTATCTCCTCGTGACATAAGACATTATTGTTTGCACAACTTCTAATGTTGTTGAACCATTTTACTTCACGGACGTTGACCGATATCTTCACTTCTATGTCAAATCACCCTAGCCCATACTCACCATGTCTACCACCAGACTATCCTTCCACAAAGTTGCTTCAATATTGAATACTAAGGCTCCAGAAATCCTTAAAGTAGGTTCTACTCTATCTGAAAGACATAATATCATTTGAAAGTTCAAGGCAGTGCCACATACTAAGGATCAGCTATCTGGTTGAGATTCCAAACTGGCAAAAGTAGGAAACAATGGCCTTAATCATTCAAGCAACCCAAAAAACATTGCAGCCACTCCTCCAGCGACTAACATACCTGCCACCAATATTGGGGGCCTTCCGATCCTGGGGTCAACAACTCCCCAGAAATCCATCATGTTGCAAGTGCCACCGACATAACGCCACTGATCCACAGTGCCCCTATTTCGAATCTGTTGGTCATCAATGATGGAGATGGTGTCTAGCCCATTATGCCAGAGAGCTAATGAACCAGACAAATTGCCACATCAATGTGTAATATTGTTATCACCTTTGCACAGGACAATCATTCTGATTCCTGAAGTCCCCAAAACCTCTCACAGCGTAATGGCAATTACTGACAATAAGTACCAGACATTACTCAATTCTTCAACACACACCATTGAGTTTTATATTCTACAGTTGAAACCATCCATGACCGATAAAGAAATTGCCTTGGTAATTGCCTTTACAACTCAGGAAATTACCAGTACTAAGAAAAATCATTGCCAGGAAGTTAATGATTCATGGCAAGATGCAGGAGAGGTAACAGTTTCAAGCTTTTATGGTATGCACACAATGAGAAGACCACCACATATTCATATGATTTCAACAATTTTCAATGTCGCTGACTCGACTCTACAAATTGATACAATTATGGCTCGAATCAGTCCGATCCTGAATAATTGGCAAAGCCATGGCAATAGTCGGATCGCTTTACAATCTTGACAGTTACTCCTGTGACGCTGACAAGCTCTCAACCATTCGGCATCTCCAGAAGGATGACTGATTGATTTAAATACTTGAGGATCATACAAAGTTATATGATGTATGTTACTAGTATGTTTTCTGGCAATGAATTTTCGAGATTAACACAACAATTCAGGATGTTGCTTCCATATTTTGCGCCGAAGAAATACCTCATTTCCTTCATCTTCGTTTTTTTGAACGAATCCGGAAATGGTGAGCACTTGCCCTAGACCAGTACAATTGGATCTGTGAAACTGTCATGCCAACTCCCATAGTGCTCTGAGCAACTGCAATGCAATGGGAACTTGAAGAGTATGTAAGGACTGAAGGCAAAACTCCGAACAGATACATGAAGCCATTGCTGCAGCTTCCATTTTCCCAGGAGAATGTTATATGTGAGTTCAAGTTGTTCCATCTCCTACATGAGTTGTACTGACAACTCAAGCATTATATATCAGGAATATGGAATGGCTTGCCAGGAAAGTATTGTGACTGAGTAAAGATGGGGATCAAGATAATGTTAAACAGCCTGATCGTTGGCAAGCCAACTCGGCTGGTTACACCTCCACCGCCAGTTCCTGCTCTGAACCTTGCAGCCATTAACAGTTTTCTAGCGGATGACACCAAGGTGGAGGTCGAGCCAATCTTTCAACCACTTCCTGAGATATCCATTGCGAATGACATTTTGAATATTTTTGAGGGTCTAGACAATAAACAAAATTGTCTCGATGATAAGCACACTGGTGAAGACCAATCCCCAGATGGCTATCGATATGATCAAATTTGTGACTCAGATTTCCATATCAAGTATCGGGATATAGCAGGAGAATGTAAGGGCAATCATGGGAGTCGGCCGCACAATCATCAAACAGTAGATAACTCAGATGACAATGGTGAGCAGCTTTTAAATGAAAAATATCAGGTGAGGGAGTAGTTAGAGGTGGAGGAGGAGGTGGAGGAGGTGGAGGAGGTGGAGGAGGTGGAGGACGGAGGTGAGGAGTCCAGTGGTGTGAATGGCCAAGAGCAGAAATAGTAATACAAGGTAGAAAATTGTTATGGCAACTCTTGGCATTGATATGTGGCATAGACAGAACAATTGAACTGTATATTATCCAAATCTGCTGTAATGACCATGTGAATTTTGAAGAAGAATACTGCAATTGGAGGCAATGATACATATGTTCATGTTCATCACAATCAGTATTTGTTAGGGGTGACTGACATGAAGTGTGATATATATTGAGCAACGTACAGAGTTGCTATGTCATTTGACCTTGCTGTACGGTATATCACATACAGATAAGAAATGGCAATGATGGCAGAGTGTATATGGAGCAACATACGAAGTTGTTTACTGATTCAAGCCAATTGGATAGTACATTATGTAGCACACAGGTGGTGTAATGCAATGTGTAATTCCCTGCTTGATATGAATTGGCGATTGTCATCAACCTGTAAATATTAAATTACTGTTGAGATGACATGTCACTTAATTGGAATGGCAATGTGACGAGTTGACACTGCAACCGGGACTGCAGTTGTAAGTATTTAGCCGATGACACTCATCTACATAAGGGTACAGTTGCATTGGGAGCATTGGGAATGTTGGGTGCCTACATAGGCAGCCAATACAACTTGAATATTTTGCTGATATAAGATGCCAGAAACTCAACAACACCAAAAAGCAACCCCACTGGTAATTGCAGTCCATACTGAATATACAGCAAAACTTATGCATGACAATAGAGTTCAAGTAGATGGCAAGACCTGCAAAGCTGACTGATATATGGTATTCTGACCAACAGATCAATATACTAACTGTCAACAATTTGGCTATTCCTACCTACAATGTAAACAATCTGCCATATATAGCATATATGAAGAATCTCACACTATAACCTCCCACATATGTGATCAATGTCCCAGTACAGACATACAGTATAACCATGATGTTATCGAATGCATTATCTGCAAGTGAAATAACTGAGCCAATAATTCTAAATACCCAACAATTATTGCCATCCAGGCCAGGGCTGAAGTCATGTTCTTGAAAGACCACCTGTCTATTGTTCACGCCTAAACAACTTGTGTATTTATTAATCAAAATTGGAATTATATAACACACTTGCAACTGTGCCCCCTTAGTTATCAATACTCTTCTTAATATTGCAGATGGAATGCCTAACCTTCCTCTACTTGAAGAACCTGCATCAGCATAAACCCTTTTGAAATTCCCATGTTTCTCAGGTTTTTACTGGCTTTCAAATATTTATCTAATTGGCTTGTGTGGTAATTACTTGAATAATATTTCCCAAAGATTGTGATGTTGCTGAAGCATGTGATCATGCAGCTTTGTCACTGAAGTCTCTCTGTGTACAGGGAGATCTCTTCATTGCCATGCAACTTTGTCAACTGATTTTCATGTTTTTGAACATTCCAATTGAGTTCTCATTTCATACCTAAATTTTGATTTCACGATATCTACACTATTTTTGTTTCACACAATTTCTTTCATTACAATTTATTTATGTCCAATCAAATAGATCACCTTTTGCACCATGTAGTTCAATTATAAAATCATAACATATTAATTTGCTTTTGTAACTCAAATAATAAACAAAGATTTGTCGAATTACATCTGGCCCCATGAACATGTGCTGCACCCATGACGTCAAGGGCTCTACTAATCATGAAATATGATGAACACGTTCAAATCAATTGTATTATTCACAAACCAATCATTGTTATCATCAGCCATATGATATAGAATAGGATAGACAGCTCATTGAATCGATTTGTGAGGTTCAATATAACATGATCCAATCCAGAAGTTATGTCTTTATTGAGTGGAATTATCCTTCTGAGGTTTTTCCTACACTGTCAACAAGCCAGATGGTTGATCGATCGGATCTGATATTGAAGTGGTGACAAGTGCAAATTGAGTCATGTCCTCAAACTTGCTCTCCTAAGTGAGGAATAGACGGTTTAAATATGCTGGTATTTTTCCCTGAGTCAATACAAAGTTTCCTTCCACATACTGATTTGGCGGAAAAAATAAATAGTCATGTTGTACCCACTTCAACTTCTGCGACTGTTCGGTACCTGTGCATTTTTTGACATATATATCTTGTTCATTTCTTTTGAAGATTTAAACAAGGTGAGCAGCAATAGTATACCGAGTGTAGGTCATCTTGCCTACCCAAGCAAATACTCATCAGCAAAAGGTAAAATGCTCCCGGAGCATTAGTGTAATCTCCGGAAGGCTCCCAGAGCATAGGAAGGTACCCCAGGAGCCCCCATGAGAAATGGTGTAGTTTCGGATGCTCCTGGAGCTTTCTCAAAACCTCCCAGAGACTTCCGGAGCATGGGATGGTACTCCGGAAGCCTCCAGGGGAAATGGCATAGTTTCAAACCCTGCTGGAGCTCTCACCAAACTTCCAGGAGACTCCCAGAGCATGGGAAGGTACTCCGGGAGTATCTGGGAGAAATTGACGTAGTTTCGTACCCTCCTGGAGCTTACACAAACCCTCCAGGGGCCTGCAGGAGAAATTGACATACTTTCAGACCCTCACAGAGCTCTCACCAACTGTCCTAGAAATACCCTGAATATGGGCAAGTTACTCTGGGAGCTTCCAGGAGAAAGGGCCAAAATTTGGACCCTTTTTGAGCTTCACACAAAACCTTCCAGCGCGTCAGAAACCTGAGTCCTACCACACCAGCAGACACCTAACCACCTGCCCCACCTATAAAGTCATTCAACTGCCTTAAATTGCGGTGCACCTTATTTTTTGGACCAATGGGCTTTTACACTGTCCAACATCATTAATATTGGTAAACTATAAAAAAATACCATATTGCTCTACAAATTGTCATTGCAACTCATGGCCTGCCTCACAATACACCCAACTGGCCTAAACTCTAATTAAAGGTGTGCCGAAAACATCCTTGTAACTCTCAATATACAGTCCAGTATAAATCCAGGTCCACCTGATTGTTCAATAACCATACACTTGTATCATCTCCAGGTTGGTACCACTACCTAGTACTTCCTCTTCATCCGTTCTGATGAAAATGTGCAGGCCCAACAATTGCTCCAACCGGAATGATGTGTTATGGGTGTACTCCTGCGTGAGTGGATGCAGACCAGTATCGTTGTACTCGGTGTCGATATAGTCTGACTTTACAAATAGGACGAAACTGAACAAGTGTATTTCGATGGTAGTTCGTCCTAATCGTTGTGGGGTGTGGATGTATACTGGCATTCACAGGGTATGCCCGCTATCTCTTTGATGTCGTAGGAGTCTTGTAGATATTCTTCTGAAGATTCGTCGAAGGGGACTTGCCAGGGGAATTCGCCTGTCTCCAAGAAATAGATATAGTTGCCTACAATGCTTTGATATTGAAGAAAGGATATCAAGAAGGTAAAGTGAGATTCAGTTTGACAATAGTGATGGAGATAATAAGTGTTGTAGACAAGGCTGTCTTTACATGTATAATGGGACATAAATGATAGATATTCTTAAGGTGAAAATTTAATAATTGTTCAGGGGGTTTTCTACTGATGTTGTTCTGACTGTGGATTGCTGCTAGAGCTCGATCATTTTTAACCCGGAGGTTTATGTAGTCTTTTTTAAGTGAATATTTCGGCGTCAGAGGTATATCAGTGAGACATGATGGTACTTCTCTGTAAACTATGATGTGTGTATATAGTACTATCTCAGTAACACTGAAGACACTGAAGTGGGTGTTCACATAACAACTGATCGTTGCAACAGAGCTGATCTCAGTAGTTAGTGGCGCAGAGTTCCGTTTCACAACATGTGGTTGTGTGAGCCCCCACCAGGCATCCCAAAGGTTATCCTGTATTCATGATAACGTTGCTGATGCACATATCGAACCATTACTTTGAGTTGGTTATCTTTTGTCCATATATGCGGAATAGGGATCAAAGATGTAATCAGCTGCCAATCCATATTTTGCCACGTATCTAGTGTCATCACGTCTTATCCATGTTCCCTGTAGGTGGTGCACTCTCTCAGTTATTGTATAACATACGCAACAGAGCTGGGGTTCGACAGTCTAGATCTGAACACTTATCTTTTAGGCAGAATTAACTACTGGGGTGCAGTTAGCTTATCTCCTTGGATTATTTCACTGGGGAGATAGCAAAGTCCCACATACTATGATAATATCTTTCCTCCAACTATTTTGGGGAGCTGCGTACAGGCCCGAGTATAATTTTATCCCAGTATTAGTTTGATATGAAGTAACACTGGTCAGATTCGTAATGCACAGCTGACCTGACTTTCCCTGCAAGACAGTTACTTAGCTTCGGATGTATGGTTTGGTGTGTTCCATACCTTAGGCAGCACCGAAAGAATTAGCCCTTGGTTACTGTTAGATGGAGTGTGCATATTGACCCCATATGGGTTAGCCAGCCCACTCCGCTGAGACACGGTATTGAAGCTTGGAATATTATGGGGATTTCACCCAGCAATGATGGTCCTTTCGCTTACTCATCAGTAGACATTCTCAGGGGTGCATTCCCAATTGTTGACACAAGTCGTCATTGATGAGCCTGGGAGATGAAGCCTAGTATACCTCATAGGCATGATAAGGGAAAACTCCTTATACGATGTGCGTTTCATGAATCAATTTCACCACTCACATGAAGCCATCAAACATGTCAGCCCAGCCCCTTCGGTCTTGGTATGTGGTTGGAATCACCACCGTATATGCTTGAGGTCGAGAACGTAATACCCATTGCCGTCTCCTTTTATATCGTTTGGAGAAAGTTGGTAGTATTTTTCCTTCAGATAGGTGTTCCCGAAACTGTAGAATCGTGTTTGGGCGTATCCAGGTGAAAGATAAGATTGGAAACGATCGAATTCGACCTTAAAAATTATTGTCAAGGTGATTATGCTCACTCTCTGCATGTTGAACCCACACTGTATGCGTTTTAGGCATCATGCCCTTATTAGCATTAGTATATTCTGCCTTACAGTCAAGCCCTATTCGCTCAATGGTGGCAGGAGAGTGGAACAATTGGCAATAATAGGATGGACCATTGTGTAGTTTGATTTGAACATCGTCCATTAGGGTCTTAAGATTGTAGCCCACCACATGACCTGTAATTTCTGTTCGCCAATCTTCTTCAATTTGAGCCCAAATTAGCTTTCCAACATTGGGAATTTCAAAATCACTGGCTACATCTGTGAAAGATTTTAGTTTGACACTTCTACACTCCCCACAGATGTGTGTTTCTCTCAAGATATATATATTTGGCAGTACTGGGTAGAATATTGGCTCAGGCTGTCCTTTTTCGAGGCATAGTGAGTGGGCTTGCCTTGTATTTGGTGGTTTGTCAACTGCTGATAAGAGATTGAAAGCCTAGTTTTAAGTAAGCTGCACTGGCCAATCAGTTTATTTGAAAGCTACTCTCAAATAATTTCTCACCTAAGCCAAATCAACATCATACCAGTCATGAAGTGCAAGGTAATGCAGAGTTTCTTCCATATAGTCAAGGCCACTACAGCAGTCTTTGTATTTGAGAATTTGTGGAGTATAATTCACTGTATTGCTGGAGCGGTAGCCATCTTTCACATTGGAAATATGTAACGATTCTGGGATATCGGTTGTGAAATTATCTCCCGAATTCATTCACTGAATTGACTCTGATACATGGCTCACCAGATGCATCTTGGGGTAACAAAAGTGCATTTCTGATGTTCAAGGGCTTTTCGGAGCTCATGAATGCTGTGTTGCTCTCACGAAGATTCAAATTCAGCCATTTCACTGGAAAACGTTCTCTTGAACAGATGTTGTTGTGCTGCAGTGATTTCATATCTCTCGCTTTGCAGATTGTCAGTAAGCAAATCTCAGTCATCAATTACTGTGTGATCCAGACGCACGTGAAATAGGTTGCATTTGGCAGCATCAATTTTGTGGGCCTCTTACACTTCTGTATCTGATGCACCTTGGATCTTGACAATCTTTGGTTCCCGTATTCTCACTGATTCTAGTTTCAGCTCATCCATGACTTTAACTGCTGTGGTTTTTGACACTATCTGTTTTCGGAAAACACTTTTAAACCAGTAGAACCGTTTGAACGCATCATCAAGTGCAGTGAGAGACAGATCAGAGTGGCTTCGTTGGCTTACGGGTAGGCAGAATTCGCATAATGCCTGCACGGTTCCCATTACTTCTGCATCATATGAAATCTCATCTGCAATCGTTTCATTATCCATGGTACCAGCTAATAATGTCGTGCAGTTAACTGCCAATGTTCAAACCATTCTCCTGATCCAGCAACAACCATACCAGCAAAACCGTTTTTCCAAAATAAGTCAACAACCAGCACAGCTATCAACAAACAGACACTTCCTATCCATTCCTAACTCCCAATTACCGCCCCTACAAAAGGGCATCTCTTTTCCAGGACCATTATTGTTGCTGGGTGGAGAACTGGGCCTCTTACCCCTCTTTTTCCCCCCCTGCAAAAGGGCCCCCACCGATTATCTACATAACCAATTCTTATCCAATCGACTTCAAACTTTGGGAGCATTGAAAGCACATATAGACGAGACTCAGGTTTTAATTTCGGACCAAAATCTTAAAATTTGCATTAGTTACACAAAATCTTCGAAAAGATGCTTTTTCGCTCCTACCCCCCCTCTATCTCAGTGGAATCCACTCCAAATCAGAATCGAACAACGGCAATCAATTCAGCGGCCCCAGAAGCCTTTTGAACGAACCATCTGCACCTACCTATAAGCCCCTGACTGTCTGGGCCAAAAATCCTCGAAAAGACATTTTTTGGCTGCTACCCCCCCTTCTATCTCAATGGAATCAACTCCAAATCAAAAACGGAAAACGGCAATCGATTTAGCGGCCCCAGAAGGCCTTAGAACTAACTATCCACACCTTCCTACAAGCCCCTGACTGTGTGGACAAAAATCCTCGAAAAGTCGCATTTGCGCAACTACCCCCCCTCTACCTTATTGGAATCAACTTCAATTCACAAACGGATAACGGCATTCGATTCAGCGGCTCCAGAAGCCCTTAGAACCAACCATCTACACTGGTTTACCAGCCCCAGACTCTCTGGGCCAAAAATCCTCGAACCAAAAAACCCAAAATTGAATTCCATCGTGTTTCAATGTGTTTTCATCTGTTTCGAACGCCCTTACCAACACCGTGTGTATACACGCCCAGGTCTACCGTGCCGAAAGCACAACTTGATTGGACGACAATTGACTTCACCACTGTCATTTTTCGTATTTTCATATTGTTATCATTTCCCCCTTTGGAACATATTGGCCACCGGGGCCCAGCAGACCTACCAGGGTGTAGGCGACAATGTCTGGCTACTTTGCTGCCATTGACCCCCTGAGTCTTTATGTGGATCTTCCAGAGTTAAGTTGCACTTCCCTTCTTGCAGTGGTTTTACAGCCCCATCACATAGCAGGCCTCCTGGAGGTTTTTCCTGTGGCTACGGGTGTCTCTGTATCTGCTGTGAGGAGGCAAAGGCTCCAGTACAAGGCTGCAACATCTTGCTAGGACAAAAGAGGTGAAGCTCAAATCCCCTCAGGTAATAGGTGGTACTGAGGCCACTTATATTAACATTCAAACGTCGCATTTATATCTATTCAAAATACCCAGAAACATTTCATTTCTTTAACATATTTAGTACCCATTAAACCCTCACAAGTCTTAAATGACTTCCCCTATACCTCTTCCACCCCCACCTGGGACTTCCAGTACTTATGGAATGCACCTTTATCCAAATCCCAGTTTAGATCCACTTTCTGCAATCGATGCCCCAGCTGTATCACACACTACCCTAATGGGCCACATATCCAAACCTGGAAGAACAGGCAAGCAGGGAAGTTCTCGCCGACTGCAGTCTATCTCACCATACCCGCCACTCAATGCCCCACGTACACGTTCAAGTACCTGTATGGCTATCGGTACTGTCCATCCCCAGACATCCTCTGAACAACCACAACCATCTTCACCACCTCAACAACTAACTAACCCAGACCATATTGGAAACTCTGACAATGCTGACCAACATCCTGGAGATGCCGAAGAGAATGCCGATATCAATGATGATTGTTCCGACGATGAAGATGATTTCAAAGATGAAGACTTGCAGGACCCCTCCCCCAACCTACAGAATCCAAACGATGAAGATGAAGATAGAATTCATCAGGTATTCAAGCAATCCTTGAACCACTCCACAAGGATGTCCTCAGGATCACCAAACGTCTCACCACCCACAATTGAAAACTGGAATCTCGCTTGGCATCAATTGAAACCACACACGAAATTGCCCTCAACACTATTGGAACCCTTGGACAACGAGTTGAATACCTTGTACACATCCAAGCTTCAAAGAAAGATGCACTACCAGCACCACCAGACTTACTAACTCCAGCTGTCCCAGAAGGGACTTCCCCAAACCCACACTCTGGTCAGCAATTGCATCTGCATGCGCTAAGAAAGACACACCAAATGATAAGAATGGATGTACTCTGAATCCCTGTCCGCTCTTGAAAAAACAACCCAAACTAGTCATTGCCCGACACAGTGATCAACCAGTCACAGCCGATCGTGCAAAACTTAAGCTTGCAATCAACGCCACCCTTCAACGCTGCCACGCAGACCCTTTGGCCAATATTGGACATGTTTTTTCCAACTATAAGCACAATCTTATCCTCCTGACAGCAGACGCCTGCCCTGTGGAATTGGTACTAGCCTAAAAGGCTGCTAATAAAGAAACAGTTCGTTCAGTCGATACAACCGCACAAAATCTCAAAAAACAAAAATCCTCGATCCGAATGATAGTCGATTCCATTGATATTACAATGTTTCCTGAATGTGAAACAGGTATGAAATTATTGAAAGAAGATATTGAGATGAATGATAATCATATGAAGCTTACCACTCTACCACGATGCCTTACAAAGCCAGAAACGTGGCCGCACAAAAAGGCCACCACCATGGTTATTGCAGTCCGTACTGAACATGAAGCAAAACGTATTCAAGATCATTGTGTACAAGTAAATGGCAAGACCCGCAAAGCTGAACGATATGTGGCATCCCAACCAACCGACCAATGTATTGACTGCCAACAATTTGGACATTCCTACCTACGATGCACACAATCACCATTCTGCAACATATGTGCAGAACCTCACACCACTACCTCCCACTCATGTAGATCATGTCCCCGCATTGGCAAACAGTGTTTCCATGATATTATCCAATGTATAAACAGCAAGCGTAATCACCTGGCCAACGATTATAAATGCACAACAATTACTTCCATACGTACTGAGGTACGAGCCAAGTTCATGAAAGACCACCCGACCATTGCCCATACCTAAACAACCTTCCAATTCACCCACTAAAATTTGAATTATACAGCACAACTGCAAACGTTCCTCTTTAGTCATCAATACCCTTCTTGACTTTGCAGTTGGAATGGCCAACCTTCTTTTACTCCAAGAACCTGAATTCAACCCAGACAATACATTTATTACAACACACCCTGGTTTTGAGCTACTGATACCACCTAAAAATTTAAGAACACACAATAGGGCAATTGCTTATGTGGCCAAAAACAACCCATATATCAAATGCTCTCCACGTACTGACATCAGCCAGGATCCTCATATTCAAGTCCTTGAAATATCAAACCCCTCAAATGCACCAATCACAGTCTTCAATATTTACAACGAACATGAAGGCATATCTAATCTCTACACCATTCCGAGAAGCTTCATCAAAATCCCATTGCCTGAGTGATGTATTATTGCTGGTGATATGAATCCCCATCATATATGGTGGAATTCACAAATCAAAACACCCAAATGCGCCGAAGAACATGTTCAGATCATGGAAACCAATAACTTTTCCCTCCTCAATAAAACAAACACCCCAACATACTACTACCGAAATGGCAAGGGAACCTCTATTATCGACCTCCCCTTTTCATCACAAACCATCCATAGCATTAGCAACGATTCCAAATTACGGGTCTGGGTTGGTTCCGGTTCCGAACCGCCCATGGAATCGAACTGCCCAATCACAAGCGGTTCCGACCCGGAACCGAACTGGATCCGCCGGGTTTTGGCGGGTTTCTTCTCCAACACTATCGCTCCAATTAAGTATTTGAGTTCTGATTGAATCGCGACATGTTATATACGTAGATTATGTGGTTTTTGACGCTCTTTCACCTCCCCCTCTCCGATTTGCGATAAGATTAGTATTCGTTGAGTCGCTGTGAAATAAATCCGAACATGGGGCCAAAATTGACTGTTGTTCACAGCGACTCAACGAATACTAATCGTATCGCAAATCGGAGAGCGGGAGGTGAAAGAGCGTCAAAAACTTCATAATCTACGTATATAATATATTGCGATCCAATCAGAACTCAAATACTTAATTGGAGCAGGAAAGCTCAGATTATTGGGGCCGATGAAAAATGAGGCTCTGCTGCGGATAAAACCTGCCAAAACCCGGCGGCTTTCGTTTCGGTGCCGGGTTGGAACCACTTGAGATTGGGCGGTTCGGTTCCTTGGCAGTTCCAGAACAGACCCGGGGCTACGGGTCCGGTCCCAAACTAGACCGCAGCCAGGTAACCCGAACCTGTTGCTAACACTAACCATCCATGACTCTGTTACAAATTGGGCACTGGATTACAATACATCAACTGGTTCAGACCAGGCAACAATATGTTTTGATATCTTGGCAGAATCTGAACTTGTCACCATGGACTCCAACACAATAAGATACAACTCGAATAAAACTGATTGGGATTTATGGTCGACAACTCTCAATATACTCTCCCATGACGGACAAATGGTCTGGCAATACCTCCATGAACAACCAACCGAATCAAACTATGACAAATCAGCCTCACTGCTCCGAGATATGATTCTTGATGCAGTCAAGGAATCTACCCCAGTCCTCCAGCTTACAACATATTTGAAATACTGGTGGACACCCCAACTCAAAATCTCCCGAACACAGATGATCTGTGCCCAGAAGCAGTCGAAGAAAACCCGCCTTGAATATGATCACATCAAATTCAAAGCTGTTTGAAACCAATATTTCCAGGATATCCACATTTCCAAGACAACCATGTGGATTGAATTTTTAGCCAATGTACAAGGCACTGAGATATTTACAGCTCTCCGTTATACCAAACCCAGGAAAACCCAACAAACATCACCCCTGTGATTCTCCAACACAACAGCTGTGACTTTTAAAGAAATGGCAGTACTGTTCCATTCCACCATGTTCTCACCCCCACCAGTAGCACCATCCCCCACTGATATCACCAATTGACCAACCCTGCCATGGGTTACATTTACCCCAACAGAAATCAAACAAGCAATATTTACCTCTGCACCATGTAAAGCCCCTGGACCAGATGGGCTTCCCTGTTACTGTCTCCAGCAAGCATACCTAGCAGCCACTGAACAATTCAACAGTCTCTTTGCTATCCTTGGAACCACCGGATATCACCCTACCTGTTGGCGAGAAGCAACGACTGTGATTATATCCAAACCTGGAAAACCTCATTATTTAATACCTAAGTCTTACCGACCTGTTGCCCTTCTCAATTGCCTTGGGAAGATCCTTGAAAAGTTGTTCCCAAACCGAATTGCATATATGGCTGAAAAATACAATCTACTACACAAACATCAAATAGGAGGACGAAGACAACGTTCTGCTATAGATGCTGCAATGGCACTTACACATGCAATTGAACAAGGAAAGCATGCAAAGGAAGTCACTACTGCTCTCTTCTTGGAAATAAGTGGTGCATTTGACAATGTATCCAGGGACCGTCTCCTCCAAACTCTACAACAACTGGGCTACCCAACTGCAATTAAATTTTGGGTGCATCACTTTTTATCCAACCGTACTACCGCACTGGCATTTGATGGACAAATGGAAGACCTCAGCTCTGTCCAGACAGGAATCCTCAGGGATCGCCTGCATCCCCACTTCTCTTCCTCCTCTATTTCAGTCCTCTCTTCTACGAACTCACAACCCATTACCTCAGCTCCTGGACTGCAAGCTATATTGACGATGTAGCAATTGTTGTTTGAAGCAAATCAAAAGCTTATAATGCATGATGCCTTGGGGCTGCTTCGCGGACAGCTTTCAAATGGGCAGAAAACAATCTGGGACAATTTGATGACCCAAAGTCAGAGATCATGCGCTGCCACAATAAATGAAATGGTGATACCTCTGATGACAATAAGATTCCCCTAACCAAGGGCACTACTATTCCCTGCGGCACAAAAGACGTTGGCCCAGATGTGGTAAGGTGGATTGGTATTTGGTTAAACAGACAAATCAACTTCAAACACCATAATATGCTGAAAGCCGCAAGTTGCCTAAGAGGCCTTTGAGCTCTCAAATCACTAGCCAATACAGAATCAGGACTAACCCCCAGTGTAGTCCGCCAACTATACAATGCATGTGTTGTACCTGTTTGCAGATTACAAGCTGAAGTTTGGTGGATGGGGCAAACAGCATATCAACAGAAATTTGAAACAGTTCAAAATATGGCCCTTCAGGGTATCCTTGGAGCCTTTCACACATCACCAACAATCACTCTACACAATGCATCAGCCTTGTCACCAGTAGCTGAATGACTTAATCACATGTGAAGAAATTAAACAATTCGAATACTTACATTTCCTGAAATACACCCAATCTGGCGATGTTGTCTATTGACTTTCCCTCCATTTCATGAAACCCCAGAGTCTAGTAATACAACTGGGCCCTGGATTTCATGGGACAGTATGCAACAAAATCACTGCAAATTTGAAACACATCTTATCCAAACCTTATTGACACTCAGCCCATGGATTTCTAATAGCTCAGAAATTGAAACCTACTCAACCACAGCCTGTCCAACATGGATTGAAAGCAGAGTCAAAACACAAATTAATCCCCATTCAAAAGAAGAGGAAGCCAAAGCCCACAAAGTACAGTATGCAATGTTGAAACATGATGAACACTATATTGTTTGTTATACAGATGAACCTATGTTGAACGAAAACATTGGTACAGGAACTGTAGTGGAAATCACTGGAGAAGAAGTCATTGAAGCAACCTATCCAATGGGCCATCAACAGGAAGTTTATGACGCCCAATTACTTGGTATTCTTGAAGCTGCACAGAAATGATTTCAGATTTGTCAACGTAATAACATCACCAAAAGACATATATGGATTTTCACAGACAATCAAGCTGCCATATGACGTCTCAATACCTTCAAACCTGCACCTGCACAGTTCACTTCCCTGGTACTCTCCAAAATTGCGAATAACCTCCATGCACTCATCACTACAATCACAGTACAATGGATTCCTGGCCATACAGATGTTACTGGAAATGAGCTTGCTGAGCAGTTGGCAAAAAAGTCCACTCTTGAAAAACCACCTACCTACTATAATTCCTCCTGATTTTACCTCAAGAGGGTAACCTGAGCAGCAAAAATGCAGGAATGGGGGCATTGGTGGATGAGGCATCCAGCAAAAGGAAAGAACTATATTAGAACGTTCCATTCTAAATCTGACATCATTTTTTCCACTGGCAACCGTCAGTTTGCATCTACTGTTACCCAACTACAAACCGGATATAGATACTTCCGCAGTTACCTATACAAAATAATAACTAATTCTGTTGACTCCCCTCACTGCCCATGTTGCTATGGAGGTTTCCAGTCACCAGAATATCGTCTTCTATGATGTCCCTTATACCAATACGTAAGACAAACGATGCGGAAAGAGATTGGAGTGGTACACCCTCAATATCTCCTGAAGCATCTTCTCTATACAGATAATGCAATGCAACCATTGAAACATTTTCTGCATGACACTCTTATAGCTAGTCGAAGATGGTACCTGGGTCATTTCCGAAATGGTGAAAACCTTGGGGAGGGTAACATCCTAATCATGGGCTAGGAAACTGTCAACCATACGGTGGAGGAACATCAGAGTAAAAGTGGAGGGAATAATGGGGAGGATAACAAATACGAACAAGGAGAAGAAGCATGTTGACAGGAGGAGTCAATATGAACGGGGAACAGAGCAGGAGGGTAATCTCCAGGGGGTGAACCTGCATAATATGCCGGACCAAGCCGAATCAGAGTGACAGATATTTTATTAATTGTATGAATTGTGTTACAGACCATTATGATTTATGGAAAATTTCTTTTTAACTAGAGCAGGGGCAACAGGAGTCTGCGGAGCAGTGCAACTTAGCGAGCGATTTTTCGTTTTTCCTTTATTTGATTTCATTTGTTATTCTTGTTCATGGTCATTTGTTTGTACCTCGCTGGCCATAGCCAGCGGGCGGCATTCTGTATGATGAATGAATAAAGAAATAAATTCTCACCATCTTTCAATGAAATGAAAGGAGCCATTTTCGTAAAGCGATTGACGATAACCCATACCGATGGGCAACCGTCTGACACTCGTTAATTGATAATGAAATTCATAGAAATTGAATCCCATGGGCAGTATGCTGATTCAAGGTTTTGAAGGAGTTTGTTGGGAGCATAGCGAGCTGCATTATGTCTTTGGCACTCCGGGCACGAACAGACATAATCTTCGATGAATTTCTCCATTTCTGGCCAAAAGAAGTATTGTCTGACTAGCTCGATTGTTTTGTCATTTCCCATATATCCTATTACCTTTGAATCGTGCTCCGCTTCCAGTTTATCATTTTCAACTGCAAATAGTCCGGAATCCACAGTCTGCCTATATAATAAAGGGCTTCGTTTTCAAAAGAGATGTCTGGGCAAGGATTGCCTTCCATCGCTCAAACGTACTCTTCTTGCCATGCAGCATCATTATTAGCAGCGCTGACCACAGCTTTAAACAGCTCTAAGGTGAACTTGACTACTGCGATTATTCTCAACTTTGCAGAAAAAATTGCAATTCGTTTGCCTGGTAAGATCATCTCCATCACGTGCTCTGTTTCCCCTTCAGAAGTTACCACCTGATCGGGTCTCAGAACCTGGAGGATTTACTGATGTTCCTTTTCTTCGGCACTACCCCCCCCCTGTTTTAGGGCCGTACACCGAACGCCTAGATAAAGTGTCTGGCTTGCTGTATGCACTCCCTGGCTGGTAAAATATTTTGGAATAGTAACCTGCCAGTTCTTGTGCCCACCGCGCTTGTCTCTTATTCAATACCTTTGTCGTTGTAAAATATTCGAGATTTTTGTGATCGGTATATACACTAATTGGATGAGCAGCCCCATCAGGATAACTTCTCCGTTCTTTGAACACGAATACGACTGCTAGCATTTTTTTGTTGTGGATTTCGTAGTTGATCTTTGCTTTGTCTATCTTTCGTGGGTGGTGAGTAATAGGGTGCAGTCGTCCATCAATGACTTGGGAGAGAACTGAACCGATTGCAAAATCAGTTCCGTCAGTCTCAATCACTACAGGCCAAACACACTCAAAATGTTGTAATATGGGTGTTTCAGTAAAGTACTTCTTTAACATATTGAATGCTAGTGGATTTCGCAGATTTGCTTGCCACTTATACTTTTGGTTGGTTTTCTTGATTAACTCAATTGGAGGATAGCATATCTTTGAAAATCCTTCGATGAAGCGTCAATAGAAATTGGCAAACCTGAGAAAGAACTGGATGTCATTGACAAACTCCGGAATCTCCCATTTAAGAATTGTGTCAATCTTGTCCTTGGCCATGCTGACTCCTTAGCAACAACCACACCAGCAAATTTGTTTTTCATAAATAAGTCAACAACCGGCACAGCTATCGCCAAGCGGATACTTGCAATCGATTCCTAACCCCAATTACCCCCCCTATGATAGGGCATCTCTCTTCCAGGACATTTATTTTTGCAGGGTGGAAAACTGGGCCTCTTACTCCTCGTTTTCCCCATGTTACACCTAACATAATACCGTCGGAGCGGGGACACACACGATCACTCGCGACGGCATCGGCTGTCACTAGTCTCGGAGGCCAGAGCAAAGCTTCTCGAACAGCGACGCTTCTCGACCAGCGATGCTTCTCGACCAGCGAAGTTTCTCTCTGGTGAACGAATCTCGAGTGCACCGCTGTGGCCAAAGCGAAGCAAGAATAGAGCCGCTCCGAAACTCTCTATGCAACGAAAGCTAGAGTATACATTGCTCCGAAACTCCCTATGCAACGAGAGCTAAAATATACATTGCTCCGAAACTCTCTACGCAATGAAACCTAGAGAATGCACCGCTCTGAACAACAAAGCTAGAGAAAGCTAATCTATACGCAACAAAAGCTAGAGAATGCTACTCTCTACGCAACGAAAGCTAAAAGCATGCGCCGCGCCATACAACGAAGCTACTCTATCAAACGCAGCCTAGTCGTCTGGAGGTTAATTAGATCGAAAGGATACCACCGGTCTGGAAGGCAGGAACCGCGGAGTTAATGCCATAAAGAATTCCAGCGGTCCGAGTATAATCTATTCACGGTAAAGATACGGTGGGCCCGGGAGATAGAGTTCTGCAGTAGTTGTGAAGTTACGGGCATTGGCTCGAATAACCGGCGGTAGTTGCAAAAGTAGTTGCACTGGTTTGAAAGTGGTTGAGGTACGGGAGTTGTGGAGTGAAGAGTGTAAATGGTAGTTAAGAGCGAAGTCGAAGGTATAAAGACCTTCGGTTTCTTCGAGGGTAGAAAGGCATCGGATCATCGATCACTTTCTCAGCGAGGAGAACATGCCTTAACAATATACTCATTTGGAAAGCCATTCTTTTCGTTGTGAATCTTTTAGTTATTTCCACATCCTGAGCGAAGCTTCCCAACCGCCGCAATCGAAGCAAGTCCCGAACCTAGTACGGCTACTACTGTGATCGGTGAACCTGGGGCGACGCTCCTGGTGTCACACCCCCCCTGCAGCCCCCCTCCAAAAGGGCCCCCACTGATCATCTACACAACCAATTATTACCCAAACAACTTCAAACTTTGGGAGCATTGGAAGCACATATAGACGAGGCTCAGGTTTTAATTTCGGACCAAAAGCTTAACATTTGCATTAGTTACACAAAATCTTCGAAAAGTTGCTTTTTCGCTCCTACCCCCCCTCTATCTCGGTGGAATCAACTCCAAATCAGAATCATACAACGGCAATCAATTCAGCGGCCTCAGAAACCTTTAGAACAAACCATTAACACCTACCTACAGGCCCCTGACTGTCTGGGCCAAAAATCCTCGAAAAGGCGCTTCTTGGCTCCTACCCCCCCTCTATCTCAGTGGAATCAACTCCAAATCGAAAGCGGACAACGGCAATCAATTCAGCGGCCCCAAAAGCTGTCAGAACAAACCATCAACACCTGCCTACAAACCCCAGACTGCCTGGGCCAAAAATCCTCAAAGTCAAAAACATAATTTCAAATTTCATTGTTTTTCCACGAATTTTCATCCGTTTCGAACGCCCTTGAGAACACAGCTTGCACACACACACAGGTCTACGGTGCCAAAAGCACACCTCAATCGGGGAATAATTGACTCCACAACGATTCATTTATGACATTTTCGCATTTTTCGCATTTTTACACTCCCCCCCCTTTGGAACATATTTGCCACCGGGGCCCAGCAGACCTACCAGGGTGTAGGCAACAATTTCTGGCTACTTTGCCGCCATTGACCCCCTGAGTCTTTGGGTGGATCCTCCAGAGTTAAGTTGCACTTCCTTTCTTGCAGTGGTTTTACAGCCCCATCACATAGTAGGCCTTCTAGAGGTTTTCTTGTGGCTACTGGTGTCTATGAATCTGCTGTGAGAAGGTATTGGCTTGAGTACAAGGCTCCAACACATTGCTAGGACAAAAGAGGTGAAGCTCTAACCCCCTCAGGGAATAGGTGGTACCGAAGCCACATATATCAACACTCAAACCATGGATTTATACCTATTTAAAATATCTAGAAAATTTCTATTTCTTTCATATATTTAGCAGCTTATAAACGCTCCAAAGTCTTCAATGACTTCCCCAATACCACCACCACCCCCACCTGGCACTTCCAGTACATATGGAATGCACCTTTATCCCAATCCCAGTTCAGACCCACTCTCTGCAATCGATGCCCCAGCTGTATCACATACCACCCTGACAGGCCATATATCCACACGATAAAGGAAGGGCAAGAACGGAAGTTCTCGCCGTCTTCAAGCTGCCTCACCATATCTACTATCCAATGCTCCACGTACATGTTCAAGCACCCATATGGCTATCGGTACAGTCCATTCCCGGACATCCTCTGAACACCCACAACGATCTTCCCCACCTCAACAACCAACCAACCTAGACCACTTTGGCAACTCTGACGATGCTGACCTACATCTTGGCATTGCCCCAGAGGATGCCAATACCAATGAAGAATGTTCCGACAATAATGATAATTCTGAAGATAATGATTTTCAGGACCCTTCAACCAACCTATTCAATCCAAACGATGAAGATGAAGATAGAATTTATCGTTTATTCAAAGCCATCCTTAAACCACTGCACAAGGATGTTCCCAGGATCAACAAATGTCTTACCACCCAGAACCAAAAACTGGCATCTCACTTGGCCCCAATTGAAACCAAATACGAAATTGCTCTGAATACTATTGCAACCCTTGGACAACAAGTTGAATACCTTGTACAAATCCAAGAATCAAAGAAAGATGCACCATCTGCACCACCAGACCTACGGGAGGGGGTTGAGGCAGAAGGGTAGAGGAGGGTGGGAAGAATGTAGTAAAAAAATTTTCTTTTGTCTAGCGGAAATGGGGGCAAGGGGATAAGAAACGTATGACTTGGATTCAAGAGGACTGAGGGGACACCCAAGGTTCACACTGGGGATGTGCAGTGGAAAATGTTTAGATTATGTCATGGCCGCAAGCGGCCGAATGCAGTATGATTTAAACAACAAACAAACCACCAGATCTACTAACTCCTGCTGTCCCAGAAGGGACTTCACCCAAACCCATGCGCTGGTCAGCAATTGCATTCGCATGCACAAAGAAAGACCCACCCGAAGATAACAATGGGCGTACTCTGAATCCCCATCCTCTCTCCAAAAAACAACGCACACTAGTGATTGCCCGACACAGTTATCAACCAGTTACTGTGGATCATACACAACTGAAGCTTGCTATCAACGCCACCCTCCGACGCTGCCACGCAGACACTATGGCCAATATTCGACAGGTTTCTGCCAACTGCAAGCACAATCTCGTCCTCCTGACAGCAGACACCTGCCCTGTAGAATTGGTACTAGCCCAAAAGGCTGCTATTGTTGAAATGGTTCGTTCAGTCGATACAACTGCACAAAATGTCAAAAAGGAAGAAACCTGGATCCGAATGATGGTTCACTCCATTGACATGACTATGTTTCCTGAATGTGAAACAGGAATGAAATTATTTAAAGAAGATATTGAGATGAACAATAATCATATCAAGCTTACCACTCTAGTACGATCCCCTACAAAGCCCGAAACCCGACCACACCAAAAGGCAACAACCGTGGTTATTGCAGTCCATACAGAACATGAAGCAAAACACATTCAACACCATGGAGTACAAGTAGGTAACAAGATACGCAAAGCCGACTGATATGTGGCGTCCCGACCAACCGACCAATTTACAAACTGGCAACAATTTGGCCATTCCTACTTACGATGTAAACAATCACCGTTCTGCAATATATGTGCAGGACCTTATTCCACTACCTCCCACACATGTGGATTATGTCGCAGCATAGGCAAACAGTGTGTCTGTGATGTTATCCAATGCATCAACTGCAAGGGTAATCACCAGGCCAACGGTTCTAAATGCCCAACAATTATTGCCATTTGTGCTGAGGTACGAGCCAAGTTCATGAATGACCACCTGAATATTACCCATGCCTAAACAACCTTCCAATTCACCTATCAAAATTCGAATGATACAACACAACTGCAACCGTTCCTCCTTAGTCATCAATACTCTTCTTGACTTTGCAGTTGAAACGGCCGACCTTCTTTTACTCCAAGAACCTGGATTCAACCCAGACAATTCATTCATTACAATACACCCTGGATTTGAGCTACTGATACCTCCCAAAAACTTTACAAAACACAATAGAACAATTGCCTATGTGGCCAAAATCAACCCATATATCAAATGATCCCCACGTACCGACATCAGCCAGGATCCTGATATCCAAGTCCTTGAAATATCAACCCCCTCAATTGCACCAATCACAGTCTTCAATATTTACAATGAACATGAAGACTCATTTAATCTCTACACCGTTCCAAGAAGCTTCACCAAAATCCCATTGCCTGAAGGATGCATTATTGCTGGGGATATGAATCCCCATCATATATGGTGGAATTCAAAAAACAAAAGACCCAAACGTGCCGACGAACTTGTTCAGATCATGGAAACAAGTGATTTTTCCCTCCTCAATGAACCAGACACTGCAATATACTTTTACCAATATGGCAAGGGAACCTCAATTATCAACCAGGCCTTTACATCGCAAGTCATCCATGACTCAGTTATCAATTGGGCAGTGGATGACAACGCATCAACTGGTTCAGACCATACAACAATACGTTTTGATATCTTGGCAGAGTCTGAGCTTATAACCAGTGACTCCAACATGATCAGATACAACTAGAATAAGACCGATTGGGATCTATTCTCAACAACTCTCAATATACTTTCCCATGTCTCACAAATTGTCTGGCAATACCTCCATGCACAACCAACCAAATCAAACCTTGACAAATCAGCTGAACTGCTCCAAGATATGGTTCTTGATGCTGTCAAGGAATCTACCACAGTCCTCCAACTTACAACACATTCAAAATGCTGGTGGACACCCCAACTCAAAATCTGCCAAACACAGATGAACCGAGCTCAGAAACAGTAGAAGAAAACACGCCTTGAAAGATATCACATCATATTCAAAGCAGTTCGAAACCAATATTACCGGGATATCCGCACCTCCAAGACAACAATGTGGACTCAATTTTTAGCAAATGCACAAGGCACTGAAATATTTACTGCCCTGCGTTATGCCAAACCCAGGAAAACCCAGTGGACACCACCCCTGACATTCTCCAATGCAACAGCCGTGACTTTTGAAGAAAAGACAATACTGTTCCATTCCACCATGTTCCCACCCCATCAGTAGCACCTTCCCCAACTTATATCACCAATTGACCAACTTTGCCATGGGTCACATTTACCCCAACCGAAATCAAACAAGCAATATTTACATCTGCACCATATAAAGCCCCTGGACCAGATGGGCTTGCCTTCTACTGTCTCCGGCAAGCATACCTAGCAGCCACCGAACTAATCAACAGTCTCTTTGCTATACTTCCAACCACAGGATATCACCCCACCTGTTGGCGATAAGCAATGACCGTAATTATACCCAAACCTGGAATACCTGATCATTCAATACCTAAGGCCTACTGACCAGTCGCCCTTCTCAATTGCCTTGGGAAGATCCTTGACAAGTTGATGGCAACCTGAATTGTATATACGGCTGAAAAATACAACCTGCTACACAAAGATCAAATAGGAGGACGAAGACAACGTTCTGCTATAGATGCTGCCATGGCTCTTACACATCAATTTGAACAAGGAAAACACCAAAGGAAATCACTGCTGCCATCTTTATGGATGTAAGTGGTGCATTTGACAATGTATCCAAGGACCGTCTCCTCCAAACTCTACAGCAACTGGGCTATGCAACCCCAATTCAATAATGAGTAGACCACCTTTTACCCGACCATACAACAGCATTGGCATTTGATCGACAAAAGGAAGACCTCAGCCCTGTCCAAACAGGAATTCCTCAGGGATCGCCTGCATCCCCAATTCTCTTCCTCCTCCATCTCAGCCCTCTTTTCTAAGAACTCACAATCCATTTCCCCAGCTCCTGGACTCCAAGCTATATTGATGATGTTGCAATTGTTGTTCGAAGCAAATCAAAAGCCTGTAATGCATGATGCCTCGAGGCTGCTGTACAGACAGCTTTCAAATGGGCAGAAAACACTTCTGTACGATTTGATGACTCAAAGTCAGGATGATGTACTTCCACAATAAATGAAACAGTGATACCTCAGATGACAAAAAGATTACCCTACCCAATGGCACTACTATTTCCCCCGGCACGAAAGGCATTGGCCCAGATGTGCTACGGCAGATTGGTATTTGGTTCGACAGAAACATCAACTTCAAAGACCATGTTATGCTGAACGCCGCCAGTGGCAAAAGTCCCATTGGAGCCTTCAAATCACTAGCCAATACAGAATCAGGATTAACCCCCAGTGCTGTCCGCCAACTATACAATGCATGTGTTGTATCTGCCTGCAACTTTGAAGCAGATGTCTGGTGGATAAAGCAAGCACCATATCAACAGAAATTTGAAACAGTTCAAACTATGGCCCTTCGGTGTATCCTTGGTGCCTCCTGCACATCACCAACAATAGCCCTACACAATCAGGCACCCTTGCCACATGTAGCTGTATGACTTAATCACATGCGACGAAAATATGCTATGCGAATACTTATATTCCCTGAAATACACCCAATCCGACAATGTTGTCCATTGACTTTCCCTCCATTTTATGAAACCCCAGAGTCTAGAAATACAACTGGGCCCAGGATTTCATGGGACAGTATGCAACAAAATAACCGCAAATTTGAAACACGTCTTATCCAAACCTTATCAATCCTCAGTCCATGGATTTCCAACAGCTCGGAGATCGAAACCTACTCAACCACAGACTGTCCACCATAGATTGCAAAGCAGAGTCAACACACACATTAATTTCCACTCAAAAGAAGAGGAAGCAAAAGCCCATGAAGCACAGTATGCAATGTTGAAACAAGATGACCGCAATATTGTATGTCATACAGATGGATCTATGTTGAATGAAAATATTGGGACAGGAACTGTAGTGGAAATAACTGGAGAAGAAGTTATTGAAGTGACCTACCCAATGGGCCATCAACAGGAAGTTTCTGACGCCTAATTACTTGGTATTCTTAAAGCTGCACAGAAAGGCTTTCAGATTTGTCAACGTTATAACATCACCAAAAGACATATATGGATTTTTACAGACAATCAATCTGCCATACGACGTCTCAATACCTTCAAACCTGCCCTGGGCAGTCCACTTCCCTGGCACTGTCCAATATTGCCAATAACCTACATGCACTGAAAACTACAATCACAGTATAATGGGTTTCTGGCCCCACTGATGTACCTGGAAATGAGCTTGCTGATATGTTGGCAAAAATGTCTTCTGATAAAAAACCACCTACCTAGTATAACACCTCTTTATGTTACCTCAAGAGGGTAATCCGAGCAGCAAAAATTCCAGAATGGGGGGATTGGTGGATGAGGCATCCAGCAAAAGGAAAGATCTATATTGGAACTTTCCATACAAAACCAGACGATATTTTCACAAGTGGCAACCATCAGTTTCCATCTACTGTCACCCAACTACGAACTGGATATAGATACTTTCGCAGTTATCCATCCAAAATACCAACGAATTCTGGTGATTTCCCTCACTGCCCATGTCACTATGGAGGTTCTCAGTCGCCGAAACCTTGCCTTCTTAGATGCCCCTTATACCAATGCGAAAAACACAAAATGCAGAAGGAGATTGGAGTGGTATACCCTCAATATCTCTGGAAGCATCTTTTTTATACAGATGAAGCAATGCAACCTTTGAAACATTTTCTGCACGACACACATATAGCTACTCGACGATGGTACCTGGGCCAATTCTGTAATGATGAACACTTTGGGCAGGGTAACACCTGAATTGCAGGGCAGGGAATTGTAAACGATATGGTGGAGGATCATGGGGGTGAAAGTGGAGGTGATGATGGGGAGGATGACGATGGTGAGGACGGAGAAGAACAGAGTTGGGAGGATGATTAAAGTTGAACGTGGAAGGGAGGAGGAGGGTAACTCCAGGGGGAAAACCTGCATGATATACAGGACCAAGCCGAATGAGACTGACTGATATTTGAATAATATATGAAGTATGTTATAGACCACTATGATTTATTGAATAATGTCATTGTAACAAGCGCAGGGGTGACAGGAGACTGCGGAGCGGTGCTATCCAGCCAGGGGTTTTTCGTTTTTCCTTTGTTTGGTTTCATTAGTTGTTCTTGTTCACGGTTATTTGTTTGTACTTCGCTGGCCATAGCCTGCAGGCTGCATGCTTTATTTATTCATTTGTTTATTCATTCATCATTCAGCATGCAGTCCGCAGGCTATGGCCGATGAGATACAAACAAATAACTGTAAAGAAGAACAACAAATGGAACCGAACAAAGGAAAAACGAAAAACCACTGGCTAGGTAGCTCCGCTCCGCAGTCTCCTGTCATCCCTGCTCTAGTTACAACAAAATTTTTCAATTAAACATAGCGGTCTATAACACGCTTCATACAATATTAAAATATCAGTCAGTCTCATTCGGCTTGGTCCTGCATATCATGCATGTTCTCCCCCTGGAGTTTATCCTACCCCTCTCTTCCCCATTCTCATTTACTCCTCCTCTCAACTCTCTGCTTCCCCTTCCTCATCATCGTCAACCTCCCCATCATCCCCTGCACTCTCACTCTGATGTTCCTTGACCATATCGTTGACAGTTCCCTGGCCTGTAATTGAAATGTTTCCCTGCCCAAAGTGTTCATCATCACGGAAATGGCCCAGGTACCATCTTCAGGTAGCTATATGTGTGTCGTGCAGAAAATGATTCAAATGTTTCATTGGTTCATCTGTGTAAAGAAGATGTTTCCAGTGATATAGAGGGTGTACCACTTCAATCTCCTTCCGCATCGTTTGTCGTTCACGTTGGTATAGGGGGCATTCTGCAAGAACATGTTCTGGTGACTGGAATCCTCCATAGTGACATGGGCAGTGAGGGGACTCAACAGAATTAGTTGGAATTTTGCATAGGTAACTGCATAAGTATCTATGTCTGGTTCGTAGTTGGGTAACAGTGGATGCAAATTGACGGTTGCCACATGTGAAAATATTGTCTGGTTTCGTACGGAATGTTCCAATATAGTTTTTTCTTTTTGCTGGATGCCTCATCTACCAATCCCTGCATTCCCGCATTTTTGCTGCTCAGGTTAGCCGCTTGAAGTAAGATAATTAGATATCATGATAGGTAGGTGGTTTTTCAAAAGTGGACTTTTTTGCCACCTTATCAGCAAGCTCATTTCCAGGTATATCTGTGTGGCCAGAAACCCATTGTACTGTAATTGTAGTTTTCAGTGCATGGAGGTTATTGGCAATATTGGAGAGTGCCAGGGAAGTGGACTGTCCAGAGGTGGATTTGAAGGTATTGAGACGTGGTATGGCAGCTTGATTGTCTGTGAAAATCCAAATATGTCTTTTGGTGATGTTATTATGTTGACAAATCCGAAAGCATTTCTGTGCAGCTTCATGAATACCAAGTAATTCAGCGTCATGAACTTCCTGTTGATTGCCCATTGGGTGGGTTGCTTCGATGACTTCTTCTCCAGTCATTTCCACTTCAGTTCCTGCACCAATGTTTTCGTTCAACATAGATCCATCTGTATAACAATCAATATTGCGGTCATCATGTTTCAACATTGCATACTGTGCTTTGTGGGCTTTGGCATCTTCTGCTTTTGAGTGGGGATGAATTGGTGTTTTGACTCTGCTTTCAATCCATGGTGGACAGGCTGTGGTTGAGTAGGTTTCAATTTCTGAGCTATTGGAAATCCATGGGCTGAGGGTCAATAAGGTTTGAATAAGACGTGTTTCAAATTTGCGGTTATTCTGTTGCATACCGTCCCATGAAATCCAGGGCCCAGTTGTATGACTAGACTCTGGGGTTTTATGAAATGAAGGGGAAATTGATGGACAACGTTGTCGGATTGGGTACATTGGGGGAAACATAAGTATTCGAATTGGTTTCCATGATCTGAACATGTTCGGTGCCACATTTGGGTGTTTTCATTTGTGAATTCCACCATGTATGATGGGTATTCAGATCACCAGCATTAATAGATCGTACAGGTAATGGGATAGTGGTGAAGCTTCTTGGAATGGTGTAGGGATGAGACATGCCTTCATGTTCGTTGTAAATATTGAAGACTGTGATTGGTGCAAATGAGGGGGTCAATATTTCAATGACTTGAATATCAGGATCCTGGCTGATGTTGGTACGTGGGGAGCATTTGATATAAGGCTTGTTTTTGGCCATATAGGCAATTGTTCTATTGTGTTTTTTTAAGTTTCTTCGGTGGTATCAGTTGCTCAAATCCAGGGTGTGTTGTAATGAATGTATTGTCTGGGATGAATCCAGGTTCTTGGGGCAAAGGAAGGTCTGCCATTCCAACTGCAAAGTCAAGAAGGGTATTGATGACTAAGGATGAATGGTTGCAGTTGTGTTGTATAATTGGAATTTTGGTGGGTGAATTGGAAGGTTGTTTAGGCATGGGTAATGGTCGGATGGTCTTTTATTAACTTGGTTCGTACCTCAGCACGTATGGCAGTGATTGTTGGGCATTTAGAATTGTTGGCCTGGTGATTACTTTTGTAGTTGATACATTGAAAAACATCATGGATACACTGTTTACCTATGCTACGACATGATCCGCATGAGTGGGAGGTAGTGGTGTGAGGTTCTGCACAAATGTTGCAGAAAGGTGATTGTTTGCATTGTAGGTAGGAATGGCCAAATTGTTGGCAGTTAGTGCATTGGTCGGATGGTTGGGATGCTACATATCGGTCAGCTTGGTGGGTCTTGCCATCTACATGTACTCGATGATTTTGAATATGTTTTGCTTCATGTTCAGTATGGACGGCAATAACCATGGTGGTTGCCTGTTTGTGCAGCCGTGTTTCTGGTTTCGTAAGGGATCGTGGTAGAGTGGTAAGCTTGATATGATTCTTGTTCATCTCAATATCTTCCTTCAATAATGTCATTCCTGTTTCACATTCAGGAAACATTGTAATGTCAATGGAATGAACCATCATTCAGATCCAGGTTTCTTGCTTTTTGAGATTTTGTACAGTTGTATTGACTGAACGAACAGTTTCTTCAATAGCAGCCTCGTGGGCTAGTACCAATTCCACAGGGCAGGTGTCTGCTGTCAAGAGGATGAGATTGTGCTTATAGGTGGCAGAAACATGTCCAATATTGGCCAAAGGGTCTGCATGGCAGCATCGAAGGGTGGTGTTGATAGCAAGCTCAAGTATTGTAAGATCAGCAGTAACTGGCTGAATACTTTGTCGGGCAATTACTAGCGTGTTTTGTTTTTCCGAGAGAGAACGGGGATTCAGAGTATGTCCATTCTTATCTTTTGGTGGGTCTTTCTCTGCACATGCAGATGCAATTGCTGACCAGAGTGTGGGTTTGGGGGATGTCCCTTCTGGGACGGCAGGAGTTAGTAGGTCTGGTGGTGCTTGTGGTGCATCTTTCTTTGATGCTTGGATTTTTACAAGGTATTCAACTCGTTTTCCAAGGGTCACAATAGTATTGAGGGCAATTTTGTGTTTGATCTCAATTGAGGACAAGCAAGATGCCAGTTTTCGATTCTGGGTGGTAAGAGGTATGTTGATTTTGGGAACATTTTTGTGGAGTGGTTCAAGGATGGCTTTGAATACCTGATAAATTCTATCTTCATTTTCATCATTTGGATTCAGTAGGTTGGTTGAGGGGTTCTGGAAGTCATCATCTTCAAAATCATCTTCATTGTCGGAACATTCGTCATTCACATCGGCATCCTGTGGGGCATCTCCAAGATGTCGGTCAGCATCGTCTGAGATTCCCATACGGTCTGGCTTGGTTTGTTGTTGAGGTGGTGAAGATGGTGGTGGTTGTTCAGAGGATGTCCAGGGATGAATTGTACCGATAGCCATGCGGGTACCGGAACTTGTACGTGTGGCATTGAGTGGTGGGTATGGTGAGATAGGCTGCACTCTGCCAGAACTTCCTTGCTTATCTTTCCTTCCACGTTTGGATATGTGTCCCATGCGGCTAGTATGTGATACAGCCAGGACATCGATTGCGGAGAGTGGGTCTGAACTGGAATTTGGACAAAGGTGCATTCCATTAGTACTGGTAGTGCCAGGTGGGGGTGGTGGAGGTATAGGGGAAGTCATTTAAGACTTGTGAGGGTTTAATGGGTACTAAATATGTTAAAGAAATGAAATGTTTCTGGGTATTTTGAATAGGTATAAATCTGACTTTTGAATGTTGATATAAGTGGCCTTGATACCGCCTATTTTCTGAGGTGGTCAGAGCTTCACCTCTTTTGTCCTAGCAAGGTGTTGCAGCCTTTTACTAGAGCCTGTGTCTCCTCACAGCACATACAGAGACACTTGTAGCTTCAAGAAACCTTCCAGGAGGCCAGCTATGTAATGGGGCTTTAAAACCGGTACAAGAAGGGAAGTGCAACTTAACTCTGGAAAATCCACCCAAAAACTAAGGGGTCAATGGCGGCAAAGTAGCCAGACATTGTCGCCCACACCTTGGTAGGTCTGCAGGGCCCTGGTGGCCAATATGTTCCAAAGTGGCAAATGATAAAAATGCGAAAATTTGAACCATGTCGGTTGTGAAGTCAATAGTTGTCTAATTGTGTTCTGTTTTCGGCAGGGTAGACCTGGGCATGTGTACACACTGTGTTGGTAAGGGTGTTTGAAACTGATGAAAACTTCTTGAGAAACAATGGAATTCGATTGTGGGTTTTTTGGTTCCAGGATTTTGGCCCTGAGAGTCTGGGCCTTGTAAACCAGGGTAGGTGGTTCGTTCAACGGCTTCTGGAGCTGCTGAATCGAATGGTGTTGTCCGTTGGTGAATTGGACTTGATTCTAATGAGATAGAGGGGGGGTAGGCGCGAAAATGCGACTTTTCGAGGATTGTTGCCCCGGCAGGGAGGGGCTTGTAGGCAGGTGTGGATAGTTTGTCCTAAGGGCTTCAGTGGCCACTGAATTGATGGCCGTTGTCCGTTTCCGATTTGAAGTTGATTCCACTGAGATAGCAGGGGGGTAGGAGTTACAATGCCACTTTTCGAAGAATTTGTGTAACTTATGCAAATGTCACGATTTTGGTCTGAAATTAAAACGTGAGCCTTGTCTATGTACGCTTTCAATGCTCTCAAAGTTTGAAGTTGAGTGGATAAGAATTCGTTGTATTGATAATTGGTGGGGGCACTTTTGCAGGGGGGGAACAAGAGGGATAAGAGGCCCAGACTTCCACCCAGTAACAATAAAGGTCCTGGAGAAGAGATGCCCTGTGGTAGGGGGGGTAATTGGAGGTTAGAAATCGAATGCATCCGTCCGTTCATCAATAGCTTTGCTGGTTGTTGACATATTGTTGAAAAACGGTTTTGCTGGTATGGTTGTCACCCCCTGTGATATCATAAGTTCATGGTCAATGCTTTTGTAATGAAAAAATGCTCAGAGGTGCATTAGATATATTTGGTCGTTTCTAGATTCTAGTTGTCAAATTCATCAAATTCTGCCTGACTCCTTTCCAAATTGCATCTTAGTACCATCCATAGACATCTATCATCCTCAAACTCTTTTCCAGCACCCAGGCCAGTTCTTGCATGAGACTTTGATAGGTATTCACAGCTACACCTGTCCTCAAGCCAGAGGTCATTGATTTCATCAATTGTTGGCTCTCCAATTCAGTCATTGATAAGAAGATGGTGATGTATGACACAGCTTCCAATCCATGCATAAATCCAAGGCAAATCGAAAATGTCAATGATTCTGTTCGGTAAACATTGCAGTCTTGCATATCCAGCCTTGAGAATGCCAATACAGTGCTCAACCCTAACTTGCAAGTGTGAAAGGCATTTGTTGAACTGTGTCTTTGATTGTGATAGTTGGTGATTGCCATGGCCATGCAAATTGAATGGAGCTACTCATATGGTCAAACATGTATATGCCAACTCACCAAGAAGATATTCAATGTCACCAAAATAGCTCTGTGGTTCCCCAATCATTTGCAAGGCTTCAAATACACAGACATCATTCACAGAACCTGGATACTGTGAGTTCAAGCAAGTTATACACTTTTGATTGTCGCAGATATTGGTCACCTGTAGCCCATAGCGATGCTTGTTATTGTTAAAGAAGTCAGCATTGATATCTTTTGATCCCAAGCCCCGAGAGTGACCAAATGGCAGTAGGGTACCATTTACCAGCCCTATACATTGTTTGAACAGCTTCATATGGACATTGTTCTTCAATTGCTGCTTCATCGCAGCCTTTTTCTCATGTCCTGGCCAAGATTATCAGGAAAAGAACCAAGTCGCACCCAGGACGTATGTAGGTTTGGAACGCATCAGGCGCTTAAATTGAAACCTTTTGAGCCTCAAAGAGGCGTGACACTGCACGAAGGTATACACGATCCCGGGGGTTGCGTTTGCGCCTCATGATGTAGTATTCCTTACTAACGCAGCCATGCAGTGCACCCATTTCTTACTGACGCAGTATCTCTGTTACTGACGCAGTATCTCTTACCGATACAGTTGGACGGTGCGTACACCTATTGATCCACAATACTACTCATATAACGCCTGTGTGCAATGTATACCTTGACATAACGCACTGTTCACTGCAATCGTCATTTACATGATTCCTTGAATTGCACTCACAGCTCGGGCAACGGATACAGTACAGTGAGGTTAATGTGCATGATGTTCGATATTATAACCAAATATATACAGTTTCCCATTCCAAATGCCATCCCAGACGTCACAGCCAGCTTGAAGCACATCCTCAAAACTGCTCTCTCCTTCACAGTCATCCACTGATTCCGACTCTACGTCCTTGTACTCATCCTGATCTTGATCCTGATCCATATCCTCATCCTCGTCCTCATCCGCCACCCCCTCATTCGTGACCTGATCATCATCCAGCTAGAGGCCACGATGTTGCTGGGCATGACTGCTGGCACTGTGTATGTCATCATGCTCGTTGTCATTATCATTGTCGCTATCATCAACCCTATGCTCATCATCGAACGACAAATCTTTAGCCATGGGGATGCGCATCGCTGAAATGATCGGAGTCTCAATGTCCGGCTCCATCATCAGAGCTTCCATCGCAGTCTTGTTTAACACCACCCAACGAGGTTTGATAGCAACAGCAGGCGTGTTATTTGCTCCATTCTCACATAGAATGAGGTTGTTGAGAGGCGCCCATATGGACTTGATTACCTTCTGTCTTAAAGGTGATGCGAAATCGTTCCAAATAATCATGAGATCGGTGTAAGTCTCTGCAAAATGTTAGAGCAATTGCATGCATTGTAAAGGCCATACTTACCACCGTCATTATCTCGATTGAAGTAATACTCCCACTTGGGCCTTCTCCGCCAGATCTTGAAGTCATCACTATCAACCTTTGTCAGAGCTGAACTTCCATTTCTTTGCCACTCTGTCAGTACGTGATGCAATGCCGTACAGGTTAACACAATCAGTGCTGGGGGTGTCTGTTCTCAAATCCAATCTTGGAAGCCCTCCAAATGCCTGCCGATTTTGCGTATTTGTTGGAAGAAATGGAGGTATAGAAATCATAAAATCTCCTCAGCAAGAAAGTAGCTAGCTTGTTCCTGGTGGTGTTAGCGATGCTGAGAATGGCTGACCGGACTTACCTCTGGTTCGTGCATACGATTGCATTGGCGCACAGTGAACGTAAAATCTGAAAGTTGTTGGTCAATGTGTATGTGGCGCTCATCATCGTCTTCGAAACGATGCATGTTGTATAATCCCCCTACGCAATCATGGGCCTTCTTGATCAGGTCCGATCGGACTGCATTGCAACTGTTTTTGATCTGACATATGGCCGGTTAGTCAATGAGAATGCAATTCTGGAAGATATTGAACTATCTTGAGACACTGCTTCTGACGTTCCGGGAAGCTAATATTGATTCTTTCCTGTCTGCATGCCTTGGGCCAGCAATAATCTACGGACTTTGTGTAGAAACGATGTTAGTCAGTATCTACCACTCTCAAAATTGTATAAGCTACCAGCATTAACTCAGCTTCAGTTGGAAATGGTCTCTCACTCAGTAGTTGTTTCTCCATCATGCGATGCATTATTTCCAGTACAGCAGCAACTCGAAGGTCACCTGGTGCAAGGACACTTCAACTTCCATATCGTTTGCTCCTGACCGACAAAGTGACGGTGTATTTGGCAGAGATGATGTGATGAGTTGTGAAGCCGATGATGATGAGTGTGGACTCCGGAGATGACTAAGGTTCGTCGCTGAACCAATACTGACAGAAATGACACTGGGTAATGGCAATATCGAAATGGAGTCTGCATTCAGCGGAGGCAGAGACGGCTGCCAGACAGCAATGGGTGTAGATGCTGAGGTGATCTGAGTAGTCGAACCTTCGATATGTGAAGCTGTAGTCTTCGTCCGCTTTCGCTTCTGCCTGTCAGCCTGCACAGTGAGTTTTCTCTTTGTACCGTTTGCAAAATGTGGCATTGGGGAGACAACTCCAGGAGTGGCCGGTGGTGCTTTTGGAATTGAGGATGTGGCTTGTGCAGTGGCTTTGTTGTTCGAGTCATTTCAGAAAGGAGAACTGCCAGAAAAGCAGAAAGAGTGGATGGAGTTGCGAATTCGACTCCACAGTGCAGACGAAGGTTAAAGCAGTGTGGAAAAGGACCGACATGTCACTGTGAAAAAGTGGTCTCATAAAGGGGCAGATTACACCATATTGTATTAGCTTGTAACAAAATGTCGTGTACAATCTAAAATAAGATATAAGCGACTCCTGAAGATGGAGATACAATCTTTGCTAGCCCAAATACAATGCTCGATATTAGAAAACCAACGCCAAAAATCAATCCCTAACGCGTCGTTAGCTTGCTAGTCAATTGCTGAAAGATAAGGATGTACTGAAAGAGTGAATCAAACACTAGCATCCCCGGCCACGAAAACAAAGACAATAATTCTAAGAAAACCCAAATGAGACTAAAAACAACTCTGTAAAATGCAAAAAACGACTCCCCGGCCCAAACATGAACCTAACAGTGTGTCAGTATGCTAGTCATTCGCAGCACTATTAGACGTACCAAAAATCATAAGTCAAAAATACCTCCAGGTGGAGTCAAACTCAACGCCTCAGCTGTATAAAGCTCATACTGGGATTGGCATCTTGGTGCGTGCCAATTGCTACGACCCAACGGCTTAACACTCTCTGACCCCGGCGCATCATCATACAATGCCTCACGCTCTATCAACACCCCCGCCATTACCGACCTCATCCCCCGCTGCACCTGTTGAGATCTCTCATTCCTTAATTGTGCAACTACCGGATCATTCATTGATTCTTCTAGTACAGATGACGACTTCTTTTCAAGCAGTGCAGCGGACACATCTTGGAGAGGGGCAAACTTGATGCAGCGAGTGGCAGTCACCTCCGGTGTGTCTTTGCTGGGTGGTTTATTGTGATGAACCAGGCAGCAGGGGTCGGGCTATTGGTTGGTTTGGAGATACGAGTTGTTCTCAGAAGAAATGGTCGAGGTTATGGTGGTGGTATTTGTGGAGTAGCCCTTGCAATACTTCGAGGTGCGACTGCCATTGCCTTGAAAACAGCTACAACAATGAGAGGGTTGTAAGCTGTAACAGAGAAGAACATGGCCACGGAGTCATTGCTATTCAGTCGAGTTGCATTACATGGCTGCAGAGAGGTTTTGCCCGGCATAACCAGACACCCAAGAATATAATTGACATCCCTGGTGGGACATAGGCGACTCACAGCACGTTGTAAAGTCTTTGCCGTGGGATTCTCGACTCGTGAGAGATGCCATCTGTTTGCACTGTGGTTCACGAAGACGTCGTCCCAAAGGAGGCAGCTGGCTGGGTAGCTTACAGGGTCAATGATGCAGACCCTGAAGGTGTATGTGAGATTTGGGGCAGTAGGGATGGTGTCGGTCAAAATGTTATCCAGTTTTCATTTCTTCTCAGGGACATTGGCAACAATGGTAGGTGGCATTCCATATTTGTGGGATGGTGGGTTCAGCTTTGGTTTCCCAGGATACCAGCTGCCGTTCTTCGCATAGGCTTTGCCACATTTGGAGTAGCCGTCGCAGGAGTTGGAGTTGGAGTTGGAGTTGGTAGGTAGGAGTGGGTTTTCTTTGTGATACCAATTCATCTGGACCTGAGTTTTGTCGAAACAGTCCTGGAGAAACGCCCAGAACCCACTCCACCAGTGAATGTGTCGTGGTTGTGTTGATGCCCGCTGCTTCCACATTCCCTGAAACTGTCTAAAGTGCCTTGTAGTCACTGGGTCCATAAAAAGGATATCATTCATCAAGTCAATCGCACCATCATCCTTGATACCGTGAATGGCATACATCCGAATAAGGCCCCGAATGTACCCGGCCATGAACTGCTTCGCGAAACCATCTAGGAGTGGAGTATCCTTAATGGCATCGGATTTGGAGGGGGTGGATGGGATCTTTTAGGGTGGTATCGCAATGTTCTGAGCTTTATAGAGTATACGAGGGGTAAAGCAGGGTTAGGGTTAATGTGTCTAAAAACAATAATCAGAGTAAATAAGTAAAGATGGAGTAGATAGAGAAGATGGAGAAGAATCGAAACGGAGGGAGTATATGGCAGTATATATACAGTGCAAAGTGTACCATGCAAGGTGCTAGAATTGTGAGAGTGGCTCGCCGGCTGAAGCGCTGGTGATATCAAATATTGTACTCGAGAAGGAGCTTTCCTGGTTGTGAGTCACAATCGGCACTTCTCTTCGAGCTTGAATTATGCTCAGCATGTTTTATTCGATTCTGAGAGCCATTTGAAACACCGCTAGAGTCTTGTCAAGTGATTGTTGGGTCAAAGCGTCGAAATCTATCAGTTTGAGTCCCTACCGTCCAGCTGTGACGTCAAGTTCCAACATAATGATGCAGTGCGGATTCATTAACAGTTGGGACCTGCCATATGGAGTGAGAAAAGTATAACCGGCATCTCTGACAGTGCAGAGACCTCCAGGCACACCAGTTTCACTTGGTGCCGTGGTGTCATGAACTCTGAAGACGAGTCTTGGTACAAACAATGAGTGATATCGCATGTTTTTACCCAAGGTTCACCCAGTCAAGTGCACTAGCAGCCCAAATGCACTTGCAGCCAAGTGCGCATATAGCCCAACCATACGTTCAAACCCGCTTTGAACTGCAAGTGCACTAGATCGTGGTAATTCTCTAGGAAATACATGTCCTGGCACGAAAAACGAGAGATATTGTATGTTTTCGCCTGAGTTTCGCCACTCAGGTGCACTAGCAGCCCAAATGCACTTGCAGCCAAGTGCATTTAGAGCCCAAGCGCACTGTCAAGCCCGCTTTGAACTGCAATTGGTTCAAATGGAGGTGAAGCTCTTAGAAATACATGTTTTATGCACGATATCTCCGCCTTGAAGAGCCTCCATGGCATTACGCTTAATTCCACTACGCTTGCATGGCAACGACCCATGTATGGCAACGCTCAAGACATTCTGTATTCAGCTCTAAATATGTTTTACATCGCGTGCACCGTGGTTCCAATACAAACTTCAAATCATTTGTGTCCTGTATGCTAAAACGGTACAAGTCTGATTTGTGGCTCTACAAACACATTGAAAGCGATCATCCTGAATATCACATCCAATGCCTTCAAGCAAAGACAGACTCCAAGCCACATGAACACGTTCAAAAAAACTTCCTGCAATGCATTCACAATTCTCAGAGTGGTTTTCATGCTAACCATAACCATGTTGATGATCCGACACGTTTCCTCTGTTGCACATATTTCCTTTCCCAGAACCATCCGAATTTGACTCGAACACAATTGCAAACTTCCCCTATCCCAATGCCGGTGCCCCTGTTGCATACGTTCCGACCGGCAATGAGCACAACGCTGAGCAATACTTTGACAACCCCTTCCATCCATTCGACAGTGAGGAGGAGTACAATTTTACAGAGCTGGTTACATCGAAAGGTCTTACTGCAAGCATCATCAACGACTTACTGAAGGGTAACTGCGGCCTTGAAGAGAGTGTGCGCGATTCTCCAAAATCGAATTACCACCTCCAACAATAAATCGACGCAATGGAGTATGGACTTGGCCACGGCTCCTGGAAGAAAGTTACATTGCAGATGGCATGGAGTGTGCAGCATCCCGATGCAATTGAGTTTTGGCGCTGTGATATTACAGAGTGTGCAAAATGGCTGCTCTGGCAGCCAGCATATGAGGAACATCTTACTTATATACCAAAACGTTGCTTCAATGATTCTGGGTACCGTGTTTACAACGAGATGCATACTGGAGACTGGTGGTGGGATAAGCAGGTAAGCTTTTTTCTTATACCATTTACAATGCTCAGAATTATGTAGACAACCATACCCGCCGGTGGCATGCTAGTGCTGATGCTATTGATGTCTGACACCACGCATCTCACAAACTGCTCTGGTGCCATGAAGGCCTCGCCAATATGTATGACAATTGGAAACCTATCAGCAGCCACACAGATGAAGCACACAATGTACAGTGTATTGTTGGTCACTCTGTTGCCCATTGCCATCAAGATGCATGATGTCCCTTTCAAAAGAAGAAATGCTCAGAGAGAGCATAATTGAATAGTCTCTCAGAACATGCTACAGTATGTGTTGCGACCCCTACATAATTTTGCGACTCGTACCTTCTATGCCCGCTGTGCCAATGGCAACTTCAGGCTTTGTTATTCGATGCTGGCTGCATCAATGGCCGATTATCCCAAGCACCGTGTCCTTCACAACATCAAGAATCGTGTATGCTACTGGTGCAAATGCCCCGAGTTGGAGATGGGTAATCTACCCCACCGACATGAGCGACATAACCTCTGGGATCATAATATATATCGTATGCTCTTGGATTCAAATACCCCCCTCAGTATCACTGAACTCAAACGCCATGATGTGAATCCAGGCTTCAACATCTTATGGTATCTCGATTGCATCACAAGTGAACTTCCTAAGCCTGATCTGCTCGATACGATGCAAATTGGAATGTTGAAGCACCTCCTGACATGGCTTCATGAATTTCTCAAGCAGCATAAACGGCTTGACAAGTTCAACAATATTTGCCTTTCATTGCCTGCATACCTTGATATGACGAAGCCAAGATATACATATGAGGAGGTTTCGCATTGGAATGAAGGAGAAATCAAGACGATGGTACGATTCCTGGTGGGTGTTGTACGCAATGCTCTGCGGGACCCAAGCCCCTCTCAGTGTAGTGTTTTTCACTGTGCAGTTGAGTGCTCTCGCTCCCCTATTGAGTTCCATTTCGATTGCCAGTATGACTCTCACAATGATAAAATGCTGGACCTTATGGACGATGCTCTACGTTGCATCCACGATTCGATGGATGTGTTTCAACAATTCAGGGCTGGCAAATGACTTGCAGCAGACGCCAAAGAGAGACGAATGGAATTGTGTGCCAAGCAGGATGCCGAGTTGAATTCAGTGGAAAACAAGAAGAAAACGGCAGCCTTTCGACAGCGCATTCACAACTCATGGAAAGATATCATCAATGCAGAAATGGCCGAATACATTGAAGATAGTTGCGATTTCAACTATCCCAACATCCATCTCATGCAGCACTTCTGAGAGCAGATACAACGGTACAGATCACTTAAACAGTGGTTGACAGAGTTCGGAGCAAGCTCTCACCGGAAGCAGACTAAAGAAGGGTTTAATACCTCGAATATAACTGGTGATTACTATACTCAGATGACGAACTACTATCTTCAGAGTGATGCATTCGCTGTCAGAAAGGCCAATCGCGACGCATGGAATTGTAAACAAGCTGCTCCACAGGCAATGACGGAAGTGACGACGGAATCAACTACTAGACGTCGTTTATCGAGGTTCATATCTCCCCAGCAGCACAAAAGCAAAAGAGAAAGTCACAAACTTTCAAGGTCTCTTGAAAACAATTGGTGACGACGTCCTCTGAAATGAACTATATGATGCCACCTGTCGTTTCTTACACTTCAAGAAGATCATCATCGATTCAGATGATCTCTTAGGCAGCGCTGCCACAATTTACCATGGATTAGAGGTAGAATCACGCAATATATATGGCGAGCGCAATATTCAGAAGCTCAGATGTACTGGAGATAAACGATGGTATTCCGGGGCTGCCCGCCGTGACTGGGTATGGGTTCAGACTTCGCAACGTAAGGAGGGGCAGGAGCTGCTTCACAACGCACTGCAGGGACGTGTACCGTACCGTATGCTTCGCCTATTCCAGCTGCGAGTCATCCATCCGTGCGGCTAAAATACCTTTTGGCTAGCATATGTTGAAGTGACAGAGCCTGCCAATGGTGGAATGCCGGAAAGTGCATTGCAGCTTGTCAGGGTAATGAAACTATCTTCTGGAGGTGCATATGCAGTTATTAGTGCAGAAAATATTGTGGATGCAACTCACTTAATTCCAGCGGAGCCCATTTCGTCAAAGTCGGAGAATAAAAGATGGATAGTCAATAGTCATATTGACCTAGCGACCTGGAACGATATTTATCATATGCTGGAGGACAAGTTGAATATAGTGATGAAAAGGGTATAAACGATGTTCAGAAGTGTATATAGATTTAATAGACTTAATCAAGACTACTTTACGAAACGCTGATGGTATGGTGATATATGCAGTGCGTAGCATCATCATCACAATGCATAGAGCAGTGTTGCCACCATGCACCAAGCACCATGCAATTGCAACGACCAGAGAAAAAACACAGTATATTAAACGTCAGAAGGCATCCAGCAGAGTGATATGCGACTGTGTGAATCGATAGCGCCTAGAGGTGTTTTTGCAGTACGTTACATTGTATTGTCACGGACTTATATATCACCCTGCCTCCATGCGTTGCAGGCGCTCCAGGCGCACGACTCACACCTGGACGTAACGAATGCATCCAGGCGAAGAGATTTTTTCTCAATATTATTATTTCAGCCCACAACATTTTGAACATGGCTCTAGTAACTCAATGTGTATAAATAGCTACTGTATCTTCACCAATACCAAAGAGTTTTAAAGTGCTAATATACCTGCACCAGTAGATGATTTGCAGCACAGATGTCTGACGGTTATTGCAAACTGAAGTTGGACAGGTTCTTGCTCAATTCGGCTTCGGTTGTGAAACACTGAATCGGTCTGAATTCACTGCATTATTGAAAAGAGCATCTCTGGGTTCATCTGAAAGAATGTTTGATAGCGATCTAGTGGTAATGTCAGCAAAATATGTTGAAAGAATTTGACGGTTTTTGAAACTGGCACTCCCTCCATTGAATATTGAGTCTCGGGAAGGTAAAGCATTAATGAAGCCACTGGATGTTGCTGCTGCTGTCGATGGCTTCAGATACGAATATCAAAAACAATTAAAGAGATAGCGTGACTGCTGCTACTAGTACTGCTTGTGATCTCGGACTCAGACTCAGACTTGGACAGGCTGGGTGTCTCTGGCAGATGGCCCATTTGGTGAAGTAAAGCCATTATCTGGAGATCCATTGCATGCCTAAGCTGGATACCAGTAGCTGTCGGAAACCATGTTAGGCTGCATACGGCCTCTTCTTCTGCTTGGATTTAGAATATATGTGGATAGAATCAAATAAGTCACTTTTTTGTACTAATCCTCAGCATAGTGAAGATGCGGCTTCATGTAGTTGAGTGAAGTAGTTGAGAGTTATAGCTCAGCAGAGTAGTAGAGGCTGCAATTGCAGATGAGCAGAGTAGTAGAGACTGCAATTGCAGTTGAGCTTAAGTTTAAGTTCAGTATGTCCCTCTTGAAATCTCCAGTTACATGATCACAATAGCCGTTTCAATTGCATATTTGACTTCATGTTTATATATAGATTCTTATAATAAATCTGGGGGATGAGTATTAAAATTTTAGGTACATATAGGTATATATAGTGGAAAATCCATGAACCTCGATTCCTCGTCACATATATGGATTCATATTTGCCTACTTTGAATACTTGTACCCAATGGGGGTACCCCTGGCATGACCTTGCAAGCTCGGCCTGGCCAGCACTCTAATGAGTGCGTGGCACCAGAACAATAGATTCAGCTGAACGAAAGAAATTAAATTTATGCACATGTCTAACTCTTTTTGAGTGTCCGCACCTTTGCTCTAATATCTTTACATAGTTCCTTCTTCAGTTTCTTGCGAGCAGCACGCTCTTTCAAAATCCCCTTGCACTTAGTAGTAACTGCATCAAGAAAAACCTTTCGGATCTTCTTTGCCTCTGCCTTCACTGCTCTGTCTTCAATCAATTGTACCTGTTCAAGCTCATTTGCCACCTTTTCAATTGCCATAGTTCTAGCCTTCGAAGCATAGAGAACCCCTCCTTCTTGAACTGACTGGCGACTTCCTGTACGCCGAGCCTTCCGTGCCTTTTCTGCAGCCTCTGTGTGCTCTAGATCTTTAATTGCTTGTGCTCCACTGTGGGCTTGTGTAAGACTTCCTGTAATAACTATATGAAGTCTTTGTCTAAAAGTAGGACTCTCTGGATTGCTATGCCAAATCTGATCTGCTTGTTGTTTGAGTGATCGAATGGTGAGTGGAACAGTTGGGATCTCGGCATAAGTGCCAGTAGTGCAGGGTGGTGTACTTGGTTGACTTGGAGTAGTAGGCCACAATTTATTCAGTACAATATCATGGTTGAATGGAATCAGTGCTGTCTGGTGAAAGGCAGAAAGAATAGTAGTCATCTTGAATGTCTGTTCACGGATTGAAGAAAGTGCTGCAAGAAATTCGAGTCTGTCGAAGTCTGAACACCCAGTGCGTGTTGCTCCATCAACTGCTTCTGCATGAAAATGCTTATAAGGTTGAAAACAAACAACATCAAGTGATTGTAAAAGATATGTAGTATGTGGTGGAAGGCAAAATGGAATGATGTAGTGATCATCGCAGAAATCAAGAAACTCTTTTGTGCAATGTGAACCATAACCATCAAGTAAAAGGAGACGCCATTTACCATGTTGGCGCTTTATTGTGAACCGTTCAAAATGCTTAAGCCAGTCAAGACTAAGTATATCATTTGAGTAGCCTGTATCTGACACTGCAAGCAGAGTATTATCACTAATACCTGTTGTTGTAAACCACCGCTCCTGATGAATAACACCTGAAACAATGATCATTGCTGGCAATACAAAACCATCACCACATATTGCTTCAACTATAGTGATTGATTCTCGATTGGTATATCTTCCAAGGGAAAGTGGGCAGTCAAAAATTTGTGTAACAATCCACTGGTTCTTTCCAACACCAATACAGAATCCAGACTCATCAAAGTTGTAAATATCGGATGGTTGTATTCCATACTCATCGTAAATTCTCTTGAATTCATGAAGCCACAAAAGAATAGTTTCATGATCTTGAGCATTTTGTCTGTCTATCTCTTTGACAGATTGCTTGCAAATAAAATACTCTGGGTGTCGTTCTAGAAAGCGGCGGGCCCAGTGCTCACTGACTCGTAGAGGAGACCCCCTATCTGAATCTTTATGATCGTGACATAGAATGGCATTTGCGCAATCCGCAATCATGAAGAGACGAGCAGGTAATCCAATTTTATCTAAGCGGTCGAGGTGTTTGCATACAGCTAACTCTTGATATTCGCGTAACTTTCGGTTTGCTGGTATCACATCTTGCTTTGATCTGCGGCCATTCCATCTTGTGCGAAGCCACTGCTCAGAAACAAAAAACTGTCTTGCTGTAGCAGCTATATCTGGTTTTCCACCCTCAGGCTGCTCATAAAGAATATTGATAGCTTGGGTGATCCGGGCTTCGATAACATGGTAAGGCTCAACAATATTGGTGGTGGGAGGACTCGGTGCAGCTTTGGAAGTCATTGATGGTAGATGTCATGATAATTCTTTCATTCGGCTGAATTTATTGTTCTGGTGTCAGGCATTCGTTAGAGTGCTGGCCAGGTCGAGCTTGCGAGGTCACGTCAGGGGTACCCCCGTTGGGCATGAGTACCCCTAATTTGGTTTTTCAACAACTTTTTAGAGGATAAATACAATATTTGATTTTGTCTACCACTATTACTCTTTTGTACTAAGTATTTATTACTCCAAATATTATTTTTGTATTTATTATCTGTCCAATTTCTGTATTCTAGTATCTATAACAATGGTTTTCTTGCACGTTCCAATTCAAGTTTCAGTTGCTTCTTGGCTTGCTACTGACCATAGTTGTTTTCAAAAGATTATAATTGATTGCCAATACAGATATATTCGATATATATAGATTATGTAGTTAAGTATATATTATATTTTAGTTCTTTTTGACTGCCCATAATATTGCCCTTGATTGCTGTGATTTTGAAATTTTCAGTCTGCTACTATATGAAAGCTTTCCAAGAGATTACCTGTCAATAGCATATACTACAAAATTTCAAACTGTAGATTATATTCATTCAACAATTTTACTAATCACCACAAAAATATAATTCAAATAAAAGATAATGAGAATTGTTCTCTTCTCAGCAAGTGTAAGTGTGCAACATATTGATTGAAGCATTGTGGTCATAGTACAGAGTTTGCAAAGCCATGGTTCAATCTTTTGAACAGGTGCACATAGACAAAATCACCAAGACTTTTGCTTAGTAACTGTATATCCTTGGTCCCTGCAAGCAATGGATGCTGCTTTCTGCATCGGTACCCCAGGAAGGTGTTCCTCCACTTCTGTACTCATGTGGCCGATTCCTCTGAATGTCATGTGATTTCAGGATTAGGGTTATAATCTTTACACAGCCAAAAAAAAAGGAGTAAGCGAGGTGACAAGTTCCATGCACTACACGCGATATCAACACAGGGAGACTGGGCAATACAGGGGAACAAGGGTGACAGGTAATTCTCTAACTTGTGTGCGTGTGCGCACGAAAATGGCGTAAAACCCTAACCCCGAAATCACATGACATTCAGAGGAATCGGCCACATGAGTAGTAAAAAATCAAGATCCATCACACCTGATAAGGAATTTTGCAGTACATTACTTAAAATATTATAAAAATTCCTTACGCTTTAACATGCACATCATACAAACAGTATCGGATTTTGTGTAGCAACTGAAAAAACGTGAGGGTGTGAATTCACGACAGCATGCACTATGAGAAAGATGCTCCAAACTGTGGCTCATTGTTTTTGAATTCACAACTGGGCAAGATCCTTATTAGAGCCCTACAGAGAGACCAACGTGCAATAAGACCTGGACATGCGCCAATAGCTAGCTTAGGGTTTTATAATCATAACAATTGAAGGTGCTCGGGCGTAGCATCTTGGCTGTCGAGTTTGGGGACATAATGGCCGTACTATTGGGAGGGGCGATAACTCTGAGTAGCGATTTAGTTAAAGACACGGTTGAGAAGGAGGTGAGTCACAGCTACAAAGCAAGTGATCCATAAAGTATACGCGTATTGAACAATGCTGAAACAACCTTATCACGTCATCACGTGACATTATCTTGCGACCAGAATACGATATGGTTTCTTTATTTAGAAGATGAAAGGTGTTGAATTAAACAAAAACCGCTGGATTTAAAGCGAATTAGATGTCATGTAGATGCAAGAAGGGAGAGAGTCAAGCCAATGGTTGGGTAAATAAATGAAAACAAACACAAACACCAAAAATTCACCTGGCCAACCAGGGCTAATCCAGCCACTTTCCTTTCTTAGTTCTCCACACCACTGAGCGTGACCAACCACTTTCCAAACCACAACCAAACGTCACAGTCTCTCCTCTTTTCCTATTTCCTCAGCCACTGTGATCATTTTCTTTCAGTGTGTGGGATTCTTGCCTAGGATTTCTCGCAACAGTTTCGGCGTTTCAGGATTTGCCAGAGTCAATTCTTCCCCAGCATGGTTTGCGCGTGAACTCGTCCTCACTAAACAGAATAGAGGTCGTCACATCCGAGACTATTGCCTACGATGGCGCAGGTGTCAATTCCTCCGTCACCAGCTGGTATGTTGAGAAGGGCTCCACTTACAAATTTGCCAAACGCGGTCAATTCACATCAAATGACAACTTCGATAAAGCGGTCTCGCTCTGTCCAACGGGATGTCTCTTATGGTCAACCGCCTCCGAAAAAGCAGGCCGTTGAGGTTATTTCGCAGATTCGTACACCAGCTCGACGGTCCCAGCACGTTGCCGATACCTCGAAAGTCGTTCCGCCGAAAAGAGCGCTTGCTCGTACGCGTCCAGCTGTTGGAGGTCCACCAGCGTTTGCAGATATCAGTCAACAAGTGCGAAAGTCAACCGTTTCAAGACCTCAAGCCGAGATTGCCGAGCAACAGACTGAAGATGTTCGAGCGTGGCAAAAGCATTATCGAAAAGCATTTCCAACCTATGTTTTCTTCTTTGAGAATATACCACAGGATGTGCTACTGAAAGCACAGAAGCAGATTTTATCGTTAGAAGCGGTGAGAATCATTGCAGAACATTGCTAAGATACTGTGACTAAATCCGAACAGACATACGAGAAATACTTTTCTGCCAAAGTAACTCACCTTATCACCAACCGTACACTGCCCAACGATGCTATTCAACCCTCAGTCGCTGCTGCTGCTGCAAGATGGAATTCACGAACCACAGTTAATCCCGCATTAATAGATCAGAGGGCAGAGGCCCGCAAAGGGGGGCGAGGGGGTACCGATATCCTGCTGAAGGCCAGGGAGTATGGCATGAAGATTTGGGCTACAGAAAAATTGGACCGTGTTTTGAACGTGCTTTTTGATTTCCCTTCGAATCGACCTACTTTAACCATAACGCACCCTCGCGATCAAGCCGCACGAACATATCATGCAAATGCCCAGCACAACGATCTTTCCCACCTTCTTCGGAACGAGAGACTCCATGGTCCGACCGACCGTGATCCTACCGTGACAGCAAAAGATCTCCACTTCTGGAAGGGCCCATATATCTACGTCCACGATATGTTTGGTGCAAATCGCCCAATTATTCTGAGAGAATACCCGAAGGTTCAGCGACGAGAAGATGGAACATGGCCACAATTTCGAAGTGTGAGCGGAGGAAAGTGCCCATTCATTGAGGAGCATGTTCATCAACGGAGGGAAAAGGATCGAACTGGTCGGGGAGATAAATTGGAGCAGACCAAGGGAGTAGGACACGAAAGGGCAATTATAACTGCGGAAGCAAGGGTTCAACATAAAGAGATCAATACAGCCGTGCCGACGGTAGCGGAACAGCGCAACAAGCAATTTGAGAAGAAGACAACTATCACCAAGGAGCGATCGCCCACTAAAGCTCGGATTTATGGTGGAAGAAGCAAGCGTATTCTCGCGGAGCTCAACACTGTTACTGATCACCGCACCAATAGTCGCGTTCCAGACCCTGAAGTCGCTTCTAGTATGCCCAAGCGCGTTGCTCCTCGCATGGAAAATACCATCGCCTTCACAGCAACGAACGAATCAACTTCACAAACCGCCCGTCGATACAATGTCGAACCAGCTGCCTCTGGTGTACAGCCGTCCAACATTACATCTGCAATTCGATCTCAAATGATTTCCTCCCACCAGGACCAGCCAGGCCAGCGCGGAGGGACTAGTAAAGAAATACATGCCTTGCATCGTAAAGTAGCTGGAAACGTATTGTTGGGTAGCCGTATATCGAAACCTACCAGTATGGTGCGGAGATCTACGGATTTACTTGTCAAAGCTTCCGAGAACAAGGCAAGGACTGCACGAAAGCGGACAGCTGATGGCCGGGAAATATTGGTCAAAGTTGAAGAGGAGGTCGGTCAAAAACTGCGCGAGGAGGTACCGCTTCTGAAAAAGAAGGTTAAAGCGGAGCCTAAACCTGGTTATTGTGAGAACTGTCGTGAGAAATTTGATGACTTTGAAGAGGTGAATTTGGTTGGACTATTCCGAAATTCGCAATGCTGACACGAATTGTAGCACACATTCTCTCGACAGCATCGCAAGTTTGCGACAAACAATAAGAATTGGGCTGAACTTGATGATCTATTGGGTCGACTCCGCAGGCCTGTGAAAGGTTCAAAGCGATACAATTGAAGAGACAATGCGCTTCGAACTCCCCTAATCACAGATGGGCGTATGTCGGAAAGATTTTGGCAGGAGGATGGGCAGGGGATTTTGTACGATAGCCCAACACATTGGCCGGTTTGTATCATTTCTTTTTGGCAACATTTTTTTTTTGCTGGCTTTGCGTGCAGTTGTGCTGTCTGAGATAAGAGGTTTGGTGTTATAGGTTGGTTATTTGGGTGGATGGAGAGAGAAGGTGGTTTAGGGGCGAGAGAGGTTTATTGTACATAGGGTCAGATTTCTAACAGGAGTGGAGGGATCAGGTACTTGGAATTGGAAGGTTACATAAGTATGTAATTATTCAAGATTGCTTAAAGACTGCATTGTGTCTATCCTAATATGACTGCCATGTCGCTTCAAAACTCATGATATTACTTGCCTCGTAGTAAGAAAACTTGGAGTTTTGGCCACAATTCGAGCTAGAGTAAAGTTCTGGAACTTGCTTTTGTGGGGATCTGCTCTAGGTATCAAAAGGTAGCTTCAAAACCGCAATATCCTTAATGAGCAAATCTTCAAAACACGTTCAAAACGTATTTTCATATTCAAGTCATCATCCATCAATCCATCCTGTTAAACTATTCCCGGCATGCAGGTGCTTTAGTACTAAGTAATTCCTACTACATACATACGTGTCCTCATTGAGGTGGCCCTGAACGGTAGAGTAGTTACTCGAGAGTTCGAGATTGCTTGGCATCTAAACTTCTTTCCAAGCAGTCGTTCCCGTCATATCTGTCCTACCAGTTCAACCTCGCCTTGACGTACGCACATATCCATATGTTTGTCCTCCCGCTCTTCTTCATTGTGCGTTCCTGAGCTCATTACCCATCCTAACTGCATAAGTTGCTCCCCGGGTCTTCGGAACAAACTTCTCCAACACGTCGCTCTCTAACTTTAACTCGCTATCTCTCCGGCAGGAGAAACTGGTTGTCTGTAATTGCAAGGCTTTCACTCAGACGCACTCTTGATCACCATGTCCGAAGCTATGAATGGATTTGCTGTTCCAGATGAGAATGGCACCACCGTCCTTCCGGATACTCTTCATGAACCCGTCCAGGCGCTCACTCCGGCTCAACTGGTCCAATTGGCCGCGGAGGCTGGACAAAGCTCTGATGGGCTTCAGGCTATTGGAAAGCAATATGTTCCTCGAATTGATGTCGCCTCCGATGCGGCATTCCCAACTCTCGGGGGTGCCCCAAGCAGGGCTGCTGCAACACCAGTTAAGTGGGTGGCTGGATCCGGGCCGATCAACGCCCCTGCTACTGTGAATTCGGAAACTATAGCACCGAAGTGGACTCCAACCATCGGAAATACCTCGCAGCAGACAATCTACACCCTCCAGAAGGAGGACAAAAGACCCGCATTAGAACTCAAGAAGCCCGCTAGCGACCTCGTTAGGGACGTCGCAAGGAAGACCAATACCAAGATCGAGGCGGCTAACAACAAGGAGCGCGGTAGCACCACTTACATTATCTACGGTGGTTCTCCTACTGATCGTATGAGGGCTAAGAGAGAGCTGATGAGGGAGTTAACAACCAAGGTAGATTACATTACATCTTCGTATCTGCTTCACAAACATAGCTGATAAAGAGGTGTTTAGGTGACTCGAAAGGTGTCCATTCCAGCTGTCATCCGGCCATTCATCATTGGAAAAGGAGGATCCAAGGTTCAAGAACTCCAGGCCAAGACCTTGACAAATATCAAGGTGCCGCAATCCGAGAATGTCGATACTGAGGCCGGGGAATACGAAGACGACGCTGTTATAGATGTTATCATTGAGGGCGACATAGAGGGTTGTGCACTTGCCGCAGATCTTATAGGCAAGATTGTTAAAGAAAGGGTGCTTCCCCGACAGCTACCTCACATCAGTGTAGTAATACTGACACTTTGTGCAGGTTATTAAAGTCACTAGACACATTATTACTCAAGGCAAATTTTATCCTTTCATTCAAGGCCCGAATAAGTCTCACATTCAAGAGTACGAAACATTGGTGGACAAAGTCATTGTTCCAGACTTCTTCTTTACTAGCTCACCCCTCCGAATTTTAGTGAACCTGAGGATCCTATTCAGGTTATCGGAGAGAAATCTGCTGTTGAGGAGGTTGTTGGTCAAATCAAAGCGAAAATTAGCACATTGGAAGCGTCTAACTATCCTATTCGTGGTATCGATGTTGGCCCCTTTCGAGTTCAGCTATTCACCAAAATAATAACCAGATCATCAACGAAGTACTTGCGGAGACTGGATGTGCTACTGTCATCCCACCTGATGGAATTAACAAAGTGTACATCGTTGGTCCCTCGGCTAGAATACCAGAGGCAATAAACTCCATCTCCCAGAAGTTGGAAGAGAATAAGATATTTACCCTCGACCTCTGCAAAGCCTTTGCCAATGCACCTAACGGGGCAAAGGCACATGCTATCGATGTTGTTAGACACGCGAGAACGACACCTGCAGTCAAGAATATCGAGAAGGAGTGTGACATTGAGATTACTTATCCATCGCCTAAAATCCTTTATAATCCCAATAAGACGTGCCCCATTTCGATCATCGGTAGATCTAAGGAGTACGTTGATGCCGCAACACAGCGCGTTAAGGAGATTTTTGGTGGATATACTCCCAACCGAGTAGCACATATTCAAGTTGAGCCTCTCCATTTCAAGCACATCGCCGGCAAAGACGGAAAAGGCCCAAAGAAGATTGCCGCATCGACATCTGTGGAACTCCTGTTCCCGGAAGACCCTGAGGATGATCAAATCGCATTGATCTACGAAGGCCAATCCACGGATTCAACAGAAATCTCGGAGGCTTTGGAGAAAGCGAAGGGGGAGATTAGTGAGCTCGTTAAGGGTCAAGCGGAGATATTTAAGAAGGTCCTTGAGGTGCCGCAAGAGTTAGTACCATCACTTCTAGGGCCGATGGTTTAATACTAAATGTCCCAGAGAGCATGAAAAAATACGTGGTGAGCGAGGCACAATAATCAACGCTCTTAATCCAAGCTCTGTCTTCGTCCAATTTGGCGCTCCTAAAGCACGACCCGGAAGACCTGCTCCCAAGGCCAGTGAAAACATCGAGAATACGATCACTCTTCGCGGCCCTCCCTCGAATGTCGCCGCCACTGTGGCAAATATTAAACAGTTCCTGATTGACACTCCGGGCAAGGACACCCCCGACATTGTATCCGAGCTTTTTGACTATCCAAAGCTGTTCTCGGGCAACTTGATCGGTGCCAAAGGAGCCAATATTAACAAGCTTAGGGATGATCTTGGTGTAGATATCAAGTTGTCCGAAGGAAGTGGCGAAATTAGAGGTGTCAAGGTCTGTGTTGACGCTGCCCGGAGAAAGCTTATCACGCAGATTAAGGAGCTTGAGGACAAGGCGGTGATTCCCATCAAGATACCTCAACGATTTCATAGCATCATCATTGGTTCCGAGGGGTCCACGGTCCGACGACTCGAAGAAAGATACAATGTTCGAATTAACTTCCCCAAAGCCGCAAAGTCAGATGAGGACGGACCCCGACAGGCCCCTGATGAAATTGTCATCAGGGGAAGCAAAAAGGGAGCAGAAGAGGCCCGCCAGGAAATAACCGACTTGTGGAAGTATGAAGCTGAAAATGCCCATACTGCCACCATCACAATACTTTCTCGGTCTGTTGGCTACATGTTTAAGAATGCCAGCAAAGATATTAAGCAACTTCGAGACGAGTCTTCCGCTAGAATATCTATCCCCCAGGAAGATAAGAATGCCGATCCCGAGAGCACGGTTGAGATTAGAATCCGTGGAAAGAAACAAGATGTCGCTCATGCCCAGACGGTTCTCTCTAGAATCGCAAAGAACGCCGAGAACACGACTGCGAGAACAATCAATGTTGACAAGAAGTACCATCGATCCTTGATTGGCCCTGGTGGTATGCTTGCTTCATGGTACCTTGGGCCGGAAAATTACTGAGAGTTATTAGGAAACACCTTGAGGGATATCGTTGTAAAGGCCGGTGGACCGGATGATCGAGCGGCGTTGGCTCGATTGGTCCGCTTCCCCAACCAAGTATCAGATTCAAACGAGATATTCGTCCAAGGGAGCACTGCCATCGTCGATAAAATTATTGAATCGATTGAGAGAATAGTGACCGATAAGGAGAACCAAGTGACCGAAGTCATCTCTGTCCCACCGGAGAAGCATAGGAAGCTCATTGGTCGAGAGGGAAGCATACGTCGGGAACTTGAAGGCAAATTTAGTGTGATGCTTGAGATCCCTCGGCAGCGGCCTGGGCAGCCTCAGACGAGTCCTGATATCAATATCATCGGTGTACCCTCAGCTGTTGAGGAAGCGAAAGCGCACATCCTTGAGATGATTAAGGAGCCGGAGAGTGAAACCTTGGAGATTCCTCGTCGGCTTCACCATGCAATTGCCGATGGCGGGTTTTTCAAGCAGCTTCAGAAGGAATTCAAAGTTACTGTAGACCATAACGGACTTCCTAGGCCGCCAAAGCCTGAGGATCCTAAACCTAAGGCTATGCAGAACTTGCCTCTTATCACGGATGAAGCAGGCGATGAGAAAGTATCTTGGGAGATTGTAAAAAACTCTATTGTCTGCGAGGAGGGTACATACCCGTGGGTTCTCCGTGGAAAGCTAGAGAATATTACCATGGCAAAGGTCGAGATCGAGAAGGCTATTGCAACGGCTGAAAAGCAGTCATTCACCGGGTTCTTAATCCTACCAGACCCTCGGAAATACCGATTTGTTATAGGGCCTGGCGGATCCACGGTTGACAAGATACGGAAAGAGACCGGATGCCGTATCACTGTTCCCCGAAACCAGTGTGGCGGTGGAGAGGCAATTACGCTGCACGGCGACGAGGTTGGACTAGAGAAAGCTAAGGATGCTATTCTCGAGATTGTGAGAAGCAATAGCGAAGGACGAAGCGGGAGGATTGAGCTAAATTGTGACATTTCGTTACGTTCGTAGCATGCGCTTTGCTTCTTGTAGTAGATATTTATTTTGGCGTGCATTTGAATGTATTAACGGTTTTGGTAAGTATATCTATTAGTACTGAGTTCTCAAGTACTGAGAGGTAGTCCATGTATTTTGACCAAAAGCTGGATTGCGTGATTATCTACTGAGTATCTGAGGGTTGTGGTTTCTTTTGGATTCTTGGTGTGCACGTGTACCTAATAAGAATGTGGATTATTTGTAGTTAATTTGGAGGGTTTGTCAATAACCTAAATACTAAGTACCTGCTGTAGAGTACCGACCGTAGCAATGTTCTATTCTACCATTCTTCTTGCAAGAGTAGGTACTCGCACATAGTAGACGAAATCAGGAACATTTTAGTCCCGATCCATACAAGTCTCTATGGGAACACATTCGCCTTCCATGTGCCAATACCAGTTATGATCTTGTGCCCAGTCTATTTGGCACAAGCTGATAAAACATACTAATAACCCTAACACGTTCGCATTATGGCAAGCTACGAAGGTCAATCACAACTCCTCTGCCCATCCCAACCAAAGCTGATTTCTATTATATAGACGATCATAATCTCAGGTCCTCCATTACATCACTGCCTTGTACTCAAGGCCGACGTCCGCAGCTGGATCTGGACGATTTCTTCGCCACGTTTGACCGTCCTACAACCTCCAATGACGTTCGCGAACATCCCACAGACACCGATGCATTCCGCTCGCTTGCCAGAGCTTTCAGTGAGCTGGAGAACGACTCGCCGCTGGTAAGAACGATTGTAGAAACGCTTATGAGAGAGGCTGGGGCGGGTGCGGAAGCCCACGGAGTACCGCCGGAGTATTTGGACACATTGGAGCGAGTACCGAAACGGCAACTAAAGGAGGGTGATATTTGCCCAATCTGTAATTCACCATTTGTGGATGATCCGTACCCCTTGGTAGTTAGGCTGCCATGTCATAGGTAACTGCTGGGTTCATGATCTGGAGAATAAAATGCTGATTCAATGTGGAAGGGAACATATATTTGATCTGGTGAGTGTGGCAGTACAATAACTAACTGCTTGTAGAGACTAGCAAGACTGATGATATAATATGTTAGGAGTGTATTGCACCATGGTTAAAGCTTAAGCGTACATGTCCGTTGGATCGACAAGAGTTGGTGAAGAAGAAGGAACCGCCGTTGCAGCTACCAGTGGAAGATGATGAGGCGGAATGGGATGAGCAGTATGGCTAGGAACGTTGGCACCACCAGACAACTTCACGAAACAGCATCAGTATTTTCCATTCAGGTAAACCATAGCTGTGAGTTTCGGAGACATGTATTTTCCGTTCAAGAGTGAAATACCCAAAACGCATCCCACAGCTTGTTTCGCTTCTTGATTTTGGTTATTCAGTGACTATTTCAATGATTTCTACACATCTTTCAAGAAAGCCAATTCAAGACAGCATCATTTCCCTCGTTACATGGAATCTTGTCTCACACCAAACGATTGTTACCCGGCTTGTGAAACTCTAAACCTAAATGTACACGTTCTCTTTGATTTTACTTGTGTGATGATTTGAAAATTTTTTTATAGAATTGTCTTATATCAAACAAGAGGATTCGGTATGTGCAAATCACTTACATAAAATAATAACATAGAATAATATTTAAAATGAGTTCATCCCAGTTCAACAAGAGTTTTAATTGGAGTTTAATTCAAACCAAATATTTTTATATGTTTCACTATATGTCTAATTTAATATTTGAATTTAATCCTTTCTATATTGTTGACTTGTTTACTTTTTGTGAGTATCTGACTTGAAAAGGTTCAATTATAGATTGAATATATTGAATTGTTTTCAAATATTAATTCAGATTTAATTATATATATAAAATATTTCTTATATTTAAATAATATAAAGTTAAGGCTTAAGGCTCAGGGTTCTAGAATTTAAAAAAATAATTTAAACAGGTAAATCTTTATAACAAAAAGAGTTGACTGTAGCCAATAACACAAGTTCATAAATTTGACCATAGTATTGCAGGTATAAACAAGGGATTCAATTCAAAATGATAAAAGTTGATACCAAAGCTATTCTTTGTTTTGTAGACAAGAGAATGAGTGAAGAGCAAATCAATCCTCCACTAAACTTCTACCCTTATATATAATATTTGCAACCATCATCACCTTTATTCACTTATTCCATAACATATCCAAATTAAATCAAACTTCATATACCTCCTTTAACTTGTTTCAATCAGCACACCATTATTATAATAACAACTACTTAATTCTGTTTTTCTTTCCACAAACCTAATTCTTTTTCCTTAAAATCTGCTTTTGATTCCCACGATATATAAACTGATTTTTTTTTATCAATATTTTCTTTCTTTTATTGATCCTAATGCCAATATTAATCATCTCTTGATACAACTATAATATATATTCATAATCAATATCTTTATCAATAAAAACTATTTTTCTTTGTCAAACAATAGAATATAGTTGATACTGTTTTGAATATTCTAAGTATTACTGCAATTTGATTATATAATATATCCCTTATTATAGAAAATTAATATATAAATCATTATATTACTATATTGGCCACTTATATACAAATACTTATTATTAATTTTCAATACTTTTACATATAATTTACTTTCTATATATTTCAATAGTATACTTTACAATTGAAAATTATTTCATGATAGTAAATTATTATTAAATATATTATTATTACAAATTATTTGCAATATACCTGTTGTCTCATTGATATGATTAATTTGTTACAGAGGTACTCCTGCGTGGGTGGAGGCAGATCGATATCGTCGCACTCTGTGTCCATATAGTCTGACTTTAATGACCAAGACGAAACTGAAGAAATGTATTTTGCGGGTGCTTTGTCATAGTCTTTGTGGTGTATGTATATATACTGCCATTCGCAGGGTACAGCTGCTACCCTAGAAAACGTAGGAGTCTTGTGGATAATCCTTCGAAGACTCGTCAAAAGATACTTGCAAGGGATACTCGTCGGTTTCGCAAAAGTGGAAATAATTGTCCACAAGGTTGTTGTATTGCAAGAACACAAACAGGAAGTCGAGGTGGGCTTCGGTTTGGCAATACTGGTGTAGATAGACAGCGTTGTAAATGATGATATCTTCACGTACGTATTGGGACATAGATAAAATAATATTCTTAAGGTAAAAACTTAATAATATTTCAGGTGGTTTGCCGCTGTTGTTGTTCTGACAGTGGTTTGTTGCTAGAGCTTGATCATTGTTTCTAAAGTGTGGGTTTAGGTGGTCTTTTTATATGTGAGCATTTTCGCATCAGAGGTATATCAGTAAGGCATGACGGTACTTCTCTAATAGTGTGATGTGTGTGTATAGTACTATCTCGATAACACTTAATCCACCGAGGTGGGTTTCGCACAACAACCGATCGTTGGCACAGAGCCGATCTCGGTAGTTGACTGTGGAGAGTTTCCGTTTGACAATGTGTGATGGCGCAAGCTCTCACCCGGCATCCCAAAGATTATCCTGCATCTATGATGACGTTGCTGACACGCATATCAGACCATTACTTCGTATTAGTTATTTTTCTTCTGCATGAGTGAAATAGTGATCAAAGATTGAATGAGCTGCCAACCTATACTTTGCCACATACCTAGTGTCATCACATCTTACCCATATTTCCCGAAGGGTGGTGCCCTCTCTCAGTTATCGTGTTTGCAAACGCGACAGAGCTGGGGTTTGACAGTCTAGATCTGAATACTTATCTTTTTAGGTAGAACCAACTACCGGGGCGTAGTTAGCTTATCTCCGTTGACTATTTCACTCGGGAGATAGCAAAATCCATCGTACTAAGATAATATCGTTCGTCTGACAATCTCAGGGAACTGTGTTCAGTTTCTGAGTATAGTTTATATCACAGTATTAGTTTGATATTGAGTGACACTGGTCTGATTCATAACGCACAGCTGGCCCTAAGGCACCTGTAAGGCACTTATGTTTGCTTTGGCAGTATGGTTTGGTGTGTCCCACGCCTTGGCCAGCACCAAAGGAACATCCCTTCAGTTACTGTCAGATTGAGTGTGCGTATTGTCTCCGTGTGGGTTAGCTAGCCCACTTTGCTAAGACTCAGTATAGGAGCTTGCAATATTATGGGAATTTCACCCGGCTATGTTGAGCCTTCCGCTCACTCATTAGTAGACATCCTCATGGGTGTATCCATATCCATCTAACACAAGTTGTTACATGGTGAGTGTGACACCGGGAGCGTTACTCCAGGTTCACTGGTCAAAGTAGTTGCTGTACTTGGCTCAGGACTTGCTTCGATTGCGGCGGGTTAGAAGCTTCGCTCAGGATGTGGAAATAACAAAAAGATTCACAACGAAAAGAATGGCTTTCCAAATGAGTATATTGTTGAGGCTTGTTCTCCTCGCTGAGAAAGTGATCAATGATCTGATGCCTTTCTACACTCGAAGAAACCGAAGGTCTGTATACCTTCGTCTTCGCTCTTAACTACTATTATACTCTTTACTCTAGAACTACCGTACCTCAACTACTTTCGAACCAGTGCAACTACTTTTGCAACTACCACCGGTCATTCGAGCCAATGCCCTTAACTCCACAACTACTGCAGAACTCTATCTCCCAGGCCCACCGGATCTTTACCATTAATAGATTATACTCGGACCGCTGGTATTCTTTATGGCATTAACTCCGTGGTTCCTGCCTTCCAGATCGGTGGTATCCTTTCGATCTAATTAACCTCCAGACCAATAGGCTGCGTTCGATTGAGTAGCATTGTTGTATGGCGCGGCGCATGCTTTGAGCTTTCGTTGGATAGAGAGTAGCTTTCTGTAGCTTTCGTTGCGTAGAGATTAGCTTTCTCTAGCTTCGTTGTTCGGAGCGGTGTATTCTCTAGCTTTCGTTGCGTAGGGAGTTTCAGAGCGATGTATACTCTAGCTATTGTTGCATAGAGAGTTTCGGAGTGATGTATACTCTAGCTTTCGTTGCATAGAGAGTTTCGGAGCGACTCTATTCTTGCTTCGCTCTGGCCAGAGCGGTGCACTCTGGATTCGTTCACCAGAGAGAAACTTTGCCGGTCGAGAAGCGTCGCTGGTCGAGAAGCGTTGCTGTTCAAGATGCTTCGCTCTGGTCTCCGGGACTAGTGACAGCCAATGCCGTCGTGAGTGATCGTGTGTGTCCCCCTCCAAGGGTATTATGTTTGGTGTAACAGTACCCCCTCTCTTAGAGAGTTCGTCTCTGAACGACCTTATTGCTCCTTGTCTTTTGGTGATGTATGATCCAGCGCGCCCAAGAAGTGCATTCGAGATCCACTAAGTTAGTGGGCCCGCACAGACTATTTCGCTTCAACCGCTTGCTGAGACATGCAAGCAAAGTCGACCTATCAAGTTGCTTATGTCCATCTGAATCATGGCAGCAAGCAAAGTAGGCTGATCAGGTTGCTTGCGTCCATTGCTCTCTTTTTCGTATGATGATCTGGAAAAATCGTGACCCCGCATGCCCTTAAAACCATAATCATCCTTCTCTTGATCTGGAAAAAATCATGACCCCTTGTGCCCTGAAAACCAAATCCTTCCATCATTCATGATCTGGAAAATATGACCCCTTGTGCCCAAAAACCCAAATCCTTCGTCAGGTGTCTTGCTAGCCGTTAAAAACCCTTCGTGGGGAATAGGTACTAGCTCAACCATCTGATCCTACTATCCTTCGCGGCCTGAGGATTCCTCTTATGATACTCCTTCAATAACCCTTTGTTCTTGAAGTTGTCATAAGGTTCTTCCGTCCAATCTGGTTCGTCTGGATATCCCTTCCACTTAACCAGGTATACAACTCGTTTCCGTTCTTTGCTATACTGGCTGCCCATGACTTCCTCAACTTCGTAGCCTGTTTCGTAGTCGTAGCCATCTACATCATAGCCAAGCTCATTCTGCTCACTGGCTGAAGCAAGCAAAGGTGGTGATCCAGTAGGGTTGAGTCAGTACGGTTTGATAAGTGATACATGAAAGGCATTGTGAATTCGCCATCGATTCGGTAACTCAAGCTTAATCGCTGTGGGCGAGAGCACCACCGAGACCTTGAAGGGTCCGTGAAGCTTCGCATCTAATTTCTTAGACGGCCTTCTAGTTTTGAGGTTCTTCCCATTTGGCATAATGAAATCGCCAACGAAATACTTCGGAGGTTCTTTAGCACGTTTATCGTCGTACTTCCCCATTGTCTCCCGTGCATGATCTAAGCTCCTACGGCAAAGTGTATGCACGCTCGTCATTCAGTGAATGTAATTCCTAGATGCAGGATTCTTTGCTTCTGCTTCGTTGGGCCAATTCGTTCGAGGATCGAACTCAAAGATTGCAAGGCTTGGTAACATTCCCATAGCGGTGGTGAGAGAGTTATTGTAGGCATACTCCACCGTCGGTAACACCTCAGACCAATTATCCTGCTCGTAATTGAAGTAATTCCGCAGATAGCATTCCAATGTTTGGTTGACTCTTTCCGTTCGCCCATCCGTTTGAGGGTGGAATGGCGAAGAAATCTTTAATCTAATATCAAGAGCTTCGACTAGAGCTTTCCAGAACACGGAGGTGAACCTAGAGTCACGATCTGATACTATGTTTGATGGTAGGCCATGAAATCTCCATACATCTTTCAGGAATATTCTGACCAAGTCCGTAGCTTTCTTCTCACAATCTTTCAATGGAATGCAGTGTGCCATTTTTGTAAAGCGATTGACGATAACCCATACCGATGAGGAGCGACAACCACACCAGCAAAACCGTTTTTCGAAAATAAGTCAACAACCAGCACAGATATCGCCAAGCGGACACTTGCAATCGATTCCTAACCCCCAATTACCCCCCCTACAATAGGGCATCTCTCTTCCAGGACCTTTATTGTTGTTGGGTGGAAAGCTGGGCCTCTTACCCCTCTTTTCCCCTCCCTGCAGCCCCCTGCAAAAGGGCCCCCACCGATTATCTACACAACCAATTCTTATCCAATTGACTCCAAACTTTGGGAGCATTGAAAGCACATATAGACGAGGCTCAGGTTTTAATTTCACACCAAAAGCTTAACATTTGCATTAGTTACACAAAATCATCGAAAAGTCGCTTTTTCGCTCCTACCCCCCCTCTATCTCAGTGGAATCAACTCCAAATCAAAAACGGACAACGGCAATCGATTCAGCGGCCCCAGAAGCCCTTAGAACGAACCATCTACACCTGCCTACAAGCCCCAGACTGCCTGGGCCGAAAATCCTCGAAGACAAAAACACAATTTCAGATGTCATCGTTTTTCCACGAATGTTCATTCGTTTCGAACGCCCTTGAGAACACAGCTTGCACACACACACAGGTCTACCCTGCCGAAAGCACAACTCAATCGGACGAAAATTGACTTCACAATGGTTGATGTTCAGATTTTCGCATTTTTCCCATCCCCCCCCTTTTGAAACATATTGGCCACCGGGGCCCAGCAGACCTACCAGGGTGTAGGTGACAACGTCTGGCTACTTTGCCGCCATTGACCCCCTGAGTCTTTGGGTGTTTATTTATTTATTTATTTATTCATCATACAGCATGCAGCCCGCAGGCTATGGCCGGTGAGGTACAAACAAATAACCAAGAACAAGAACAAATGAAACCGAACAAAGGAAAAACGAAAAACCCCTGGCTAGGTAGCACCGCTCCGCAGTCCCTATCACCCCTGCTCTACTCACAAAGAAATTTCAAATAAATCATAGCGGTTGTAACACGCTTCATACAATAATAAAATATCTGTCAGTCTCATTCGGCTTGGTCCTACATATCATGCGGGTTCTCCCCCTGGAGTTTACCCTCCTCCTCTCTTCTGCATTCAAATTTCATCCACCTCTCAACTCTCTGCTTCTCCTTCCTTTTCATCATCATTCTCCCCATCATCCCCTCCTCTCCCACTCTGATGTTCCTCCACCATATCGTTGACAGTTCCCTGGCCTGCAATTCGGATGTTACCCTGCCCAGGTGTTCATCATCACGAATTGGCCCAGGTACCATCTTCGAGTAGCTATATGAGTGTCGTGCAGAAAATTTTCAAAGGTTGCATTGCTTTGTCAGTAGAAAGAGGATGCTTCCAGAGATATCGAGGGTGTACAACTCCAATCTCTTTCCGCACGGTTTGTCTTTCGCGTTGGTATAAAGGGCATCCTAGTACAAGATGTTCCGGTGACTGGGGACCTCCATAGCGACATGGGCAGTGAGGGGAGTCAACCATATTGGTTGGTATTTTGTATAGGTAACTGCGGAAGTATCCATGTCTAGTTCGTGTTGGGTGACAGTAGATGCAAACTGGCAGTTGCCACTTCTGAAAATATTGCTGGTTGGTACGGAATGTTCCAATATAGTTCTTTCCTTTCGCGGGATGTCGCATCCACCAATCCCCCATTCCTGCATGTTTGCTGCTCGGGTTACCCTCTTGAGGTACGATAATGAGGTGTTATAGTAGGTAGGTGGTTTTTCCACCGTGGACTTTTTTGCCAACTTATCAGCAAGTTCGTTTCCAGGTACATCTGTATGACCAGGAACCCATTGTACTGTGATAGTAGTTTTGAGTGCATGGAGGTTATTGGCAATGTTGGAGAGTGCCAGGGAAGTGGACTGTCCAGGGGTGGATTTGAGAGTATTGAGACATCGTATGGCAGCTTGATTGTCTGTGAAAATCCATATATGTCTTTTGGTGAGGTTATTACGTTGACAGATCTGAAAGCATTTCTGTGCAGCTTTAAGAATACCAAGTAATTCAGCATCATTAACTTCCTGTTGATGGCCCATTGGATAGGTTGCTTCAATGACATCTTCTCCGGTCATTTCAACTACTGTTCCTGCGCAATGTTTTCGTTCAACATTGATCCATCTGAATAACAAACAATATTGTGGTCATCTTGTTTCAACATTGCATACTGGGTTTGTGGGCTTTGGCTTCCTCTTCCTTTGAACGAGGATTAATTTGTGTTTTGACTCTACTTTCAATCCATGGTGGACAGGCTGTGGTTGAATAGGTTTCAATCTCCGAGCTGTTGGAAATCCATGGACTGAGGGTTGATAAGGTTTGGATAAGAGGTGTTTCAAATTGGCGGTTATTTTGTTGCATACTGTCCCATGAAATCCAGGGTCCGGTTGTGTTACTAGACTCTGGGGTTTCATGAAATGGAGGGAAAGTCAATGGACAACGTTGTCGGATTGGATGCATTTCGGGAAATGTAAGTATTTGAATTGCATATTTTCTTCGCATGTGATTAAGTCGAACATCTACTGGTGGCAGGGCTGTTTCATTGTGTAGCGCGATTGTTGGGGATGTACGGAAGGCTCCAAGGATGCTCCGAAGTGCCTTATTTTGAACTGTTTCGAATGTCTGTTAATATGTTGCTTGGCCCATACACCAGACATCAGCTCCGAAGTCACAGACAGGTACAACACACGCATTGTATAGTTGGCGGACTGCACTGGGGGTTAGTCCTGATTCTGTATTGGCTATTGATTTGAGGGCTCCAAGGGCTCTTTTGCCGCTTGCGGCCTTCAGCATGACATGGTGTTTGAAGTTGATTTTTCTGTCAAACCAAATACCAATCCACCTTATCACATCTGGGCCAATGCCTTTTGTGCCGGGGGAAATGGTAGTGCCATTGGTTAGGGTGATCTTTTCGTCATCGGAGGTATCACCGTTTTGTTTATTGTGGAAGTGCATCATTTCTGACTTTGAGTCATCAAATCGTACCGCATTGTTTTCTGCCCATTTGAAAGCTGTCCGTGCAGCCGCCTCGAGGCATCTTGCATTAGAGGCTTTTGATTTGCTTCGAACAACAATTGCAACATCATCAATGTAGCTTGGAGTCCAGGAGCTGGGGTAATGGGTTGTGAGTTCATAGAAGAGAGGACTGAGATAGAGGGGGAAGAGAATTGGGGATGCAGGCGATCCCTGAGGGATTCCTGTCTGGACGGGGCTGAGGTCTTCCTTTTGTCCATCAATTGCCAGTGCTGTTGTACGGTCGGATAGGAAGTGGTCGACCCATAATTGAATTGCGGTCGGGTAGCGTAGTAGTCGTAGAGTTTGGAGGAGACGGTCTTTGGATACATTGTCAAATGCGCCACTCACATCCATAAAGAGGGCAGTGGTGATTTTCTTTGCATGTTTTCCTTGTTCAATTTCATGTGTGAGTGCCAGTGCAGCATCTATAGCAGAGCGTTGTCTTCGTTCTCCTATTTGATCTTTGTGTAGCAGGTTGAATTTTTCAGCCATGTATGCAATTCGGTTTGCCATCAACTTTTCAAGGATCTTCCCAAGGCAATTGAGAAGGGCAACAGGTCGGTAGGCCTTAGGTATTGAATAATCAGGTTTTCCAGGTTTGGGTATAATCACAGTCGTTGCTTGTCACCAACAGGTAGGGTGATATCCAGTGGTTCCAAGTATAGCAAAGAGACTGTTGAATTGTTCGGTGGCTGCTGGGTATGCTTGCCGGAGGCAGTAAAAGGGCAGCCCATCGGGTCCCGGGGCTTTACGTGGTGCAGAGGTAAAAATCGCTTGTTTGATTTCTGTTGGGGTAAATGTAACCCATGGCAGAGTTGGTCGATTGGTGATATCAGTTGGGGAGGGTGCTACTGGTGGGGGTGGGAACATGGTAGAACGGAATAATACTGCCTTTTCTTCAAAAGTTACAGCTGTTGTGTTGGAGAATGACAGGGGTGGTGTCCGTTGGGTTTTCCTGGGTTTGGTATAATGGAGGGCGGTAAATATCTCTGTGCCTTGTGCATTTGCTACAAATTCAATCCACATTGTTGTCTTGGATGTGCGGATATCCCGGAAATATTGGTTTCGAACTGCTTTGAATTTGATGTGATAACTTTCAAGGCGGGTTTTCTTCCACTGCTTCTGGGCACGGTTCATCTGAGTTCGGGAGATTTTGAGTTGGGGTGTCCACCAGCGTTTTGAATGTGTTGTAAGCTGGAGAACTGGGGTAGATTCCTTGACTGCATCAAGAATCATATCTCGGAGTAGTTCGGCTGATTTGTCAAGGTTTGATTCGGTTGGTTGTTCATGGAGGTATTGCCAGACCATTCGTGAGGCATGAGAGAGTGTACTGAGAGTTATTGAGAATAAATCCCAATCTGTCTTATTCCAGTTGTATCTTATCGTGTTGGAGTCAGTGGTAACTAGTTCGGATTCTGCCAAGATATCAAAACGTATTGTTGCATGGTCTGAACCAGTTGATACGTTGTCATCCACGGCCCAATTTTAATCGAGTCATGGATGGCTTGTGAGGTAATGGCTAAGTCGATAATAGAGGTTCCTTTGCCATTTCGGTAGTAGTATGTTGGAGTGTCTGGTTCATTGAGGAGGGAAAAGTTATTGGTTTCCATGATCTGAACAAGTTCGTCGGCACTTTTGGGTGTTTTGATTTGTGAATTCCACCATGTATGATGGGCATTCATATCACCAGCAATAATGCATCGTTCAGGCAATGAGATTTTGGCGAAGCTTCTTGGAATGGTGTAGAGATTGGATAAGCCTTCATGTTCATTGTAAATATTGAAGACTGTGATTGGTGCAATTGAGGGGGTTGATATTTCGAGGACTTAAATATCAGGATCCTGGCTGATGTCGGTACATGGGGAGCATTTGATATATGGGTTGTTTTTGGCCACATAGGCAATTGTCCTATTTTGTTTTCTTAAGTTTTTAGGTGGTATCAGTAGCTCAAATCCAGGGTGTGTTGTAATGAATGTATTGTCTGGGTTGAATCCAGGTTCTTGGAGTAAAAGAAGGTCAGCCATTCCAACTGCAATCTCAAGAAGAGTATTGATGACTAAGGAGGAACGGTTGCAGTTGTGTTGTATAATTTGAATTTTGGTGGGTGAATAGGAAGGTTGTTTAGGCATGGGTGATGGTCGGGTGGTCTTTCATGAACTTGGCTCGTACCTCAGCACGTATGGCAGTAATTGTTGGGCATTTAGAATCATTGGCCCGGTGATTACCCTTGCAGTTGATGCATTGGATAACATCATGGACACACTGTTTGCCTATGCTGGGACATGATCTGCATGAGTGGGAGGTGGTGGTGTGAGGTTCTGCACATATGTTGCAGAAAGGTGATTGTTTGCATCGTAGGTAGGAATGGCCAAATTGATGGCAGTTAGTACATTGGTCGGTTGGTCGGGATACCACATATCGGTTGGCTTTGCGTGTCTTGCCGTCTACTTGTACTGCATGATCTTGAATAAGTTTTGCTTCATGTTCAGTACGGACTGCAATGACCATGGTGGTTGCCTTTTTATGGGGTCGAGTTTCTGGCTTTGTAAGAGATCGTGGTAGGGTGGTAAGCTTGATATGATTGTTGTTCATCTCAATATCTTCTTTCAATAATTTCATTCCTGTTTCACATTCAGGAAACATTGTAATGTCGATGGAATGAACCATCATTCGGATCCAGGTTTCTTGTTTTTTGAGATTTTGTGCGGTTGTATCAACTGAACGAACTGTTTCTTCAATAGCAGCCTTATGGGCTAGTACCAAATCCACAGGGCAGGCATCTGCTGTCAGCAGGACGAGATTGTGCTTGTAGTTGGCAGAAACATGTCCAATATTGGCCAAAGGGTCTGCGTGGCATCGTCGGAAGGTGGCGTTGATCGCAAGCTTCAGTTGTGTATGATCCGCAGTAACTGGTTGATCACTGTGTCGGGCAATTACTAGTGTGCGTTGTTTTTTGGAGAGAGGACGGGGATTGAGAGTACGCCCATTCTTATCTTTTGGTGGGTCTTTCTTTGCGCATGCGGATGCAATTGCTGACCAGAGTGTGGGTTTGGGGGAGGTCCCTTCTGGGATGGCTGGAGTTAGTAGGTCTGTTGGTGCTGGTGGTGCATCTTTCTTTGATGCTTGGATTTGTACAAGGTATTCAACTCGGTGTCCAAGGGTTGCAATGGTATTGAGGGCAATTTCGTGTTTGGTTTCCATTGAAGCTAAGCGGATTGCCAGTTTTCGGTTTTGGGTGGTGAGACGTTTGTTGATTTTGATGAAGTACTCAAGGTTCTTGTGATCTGTCAGTATTTTAATTGGATGTACTGACCCTTCACATTCCGGTCTCCATTGCTCTAGGCTTTTTACAATGGCTCCCAACTCCTGGTCATGGATTTCATAATTTTCTTCCGCAGGTTCATGTTTCTTAGAGAAGAATTCTACCGGATGAAGAATTCCTTGACCATCGTATTGGGAAAGTACTCCAGCAGACACGTAGCTAGATCCATCAGTTTCCAGAACTATTTCCTTTTCGTAATTGAAATGTGCCAGGACTGGTGCCGTTGTAAATGCTTCCTTTAATTCCGTAAATGCTCTCTATTGATCGGGGCCCCAATGGAACGGTATCAGCTTTTTGGTGAGTTTCGTTAGCAGTTGGACCACCCTGCTGTAGTTCCTTATGAACCTTCGATAAAAATTGGCAAATCCTAAACACGCCTGAACTTCCTTGAGCTTCCCAGGTGCTTCCCATTCTTTGACTGCTGTTACTTTTTCTGGGTCCATTCTAATTCCATTTACTCCGACTATTAGTCCCCGAAACTTGACTTCCTGTTGATGAAACTCGCACTTTTCGGCTTTCAAGTATAATGCAGCATTCTTCAATGTTGTCATTATGGCCCTCACGTGCGCTTTGTGTTCCGTTAGGTTATCACTGCAAATAAGGATGTCGTCCAAGAACGCTGTGCAAAAGATGTCTAAAAATGGTCGAAGGGTGTCGTTGATGAATTCCTGGAATGATGCTGGTGCGTTGGTGAGTCCGAACGGCATAACCAAGGGTTCGAACAGGTCATAACAAGTTCTAAATGCCATTTTCCATTCGTCTCTTTCTGCCATTCGAATCATGTTGTAGGCATCTCGAACGTCCAGCTTGGTATACCACTTGGCTTTTGACAATTGTAGTAGGGTTTCCTGAATGAATGGTAATGGATATCGATTCTTTATTGTTCCTTAGTTCAAGCCTCTGTAATCCACACATAGCCGTAATCCCCCATTTGGCTTTGGTGCGAATAGAACTGGTGCTCCACATGGTGATGATGATGATCTAATAAATCCTTTTGACAAGTTCTTTTCAATCCATTCCTTGAGGACCTGTAATTCTTCTCTTGACAGGCTGTAAATTGGTCCGAAGGGTGGAGTGAAACCGTTTTGGAGGGTGATCTTGTGGTCGTATGGTCTGTGTGGAGGTAGTCTTTCAGCGATCACTTTATCGAAAAGGGGGAGGAACTCTTGGTATTTCTTAGTAATTAACTGTTCCAGCGGTTTCTCTTGAAGGTCCTCGACTTCTAGGGCGTTATTGATTTCATATAGGGTTACCGCGTACACTTTGAGTTTCTCCTTCTTGTTGGGTCTCTTGAATGGGGCCACTGCTATTGTGTATATGTCCAGTTTCGGTTTATCCGGTTCTGTTGTTTCCATATGATTGCCCCATACCCATATGCTCAATTGATTTGACAATGTTTTTGACAGTAATCGCTTTCGAATCCTATTCTTTTCTTTTGGAATTTGACTGTGACGTCGTGAAGTTGCAGCCATGGTAATCCAAGTACAATTGGGTAGTGACCTAGTTTTGTAACAAACGCTGGTAACTGTTCTTGATGTCCGCGTATGCCTAAGTCCAATTTAGCCATGGTTGTAATTGTTCCTGATTCGATGGGCCTTCCATTTATAACTTCCAATTCCCTTGATTCTTTTAATTCCTTCTCTTGTAACTGATGATGGCGGACGAAATCTTTGTCAATGAATGCTATTCCAGTAGCTCCGCAGTCTATCAAAGCGTGGGTATCAATGATTTTGACTTCTATTTTCAGCGAACATTTCACAACGAGGTGTTTGCTTTCCATAGAAGACTCATTTATTTCTGCGCTTGGTATAGAAAACTGCGAAATACCAAACTAGCATTGACTGACCAAGGAAATTCGTTTCCAGCGGAATTGCCATCCTTATTGCACTGGACCAAACATTTCCCCACTCCACTTCTTTTCCTTTTCCTGTTCCTGAATCTGCATCTCCTTCATTTGCTGTTTTCCTCAACGGTGACACTTCCGTTTGCCCTGACGCTGCCTTTAACTTCCTTGGGCATGATGCCGCGAAATGCTTGCTATCCCCTCAGTACATACATAATCCTCCTTCCCTGCGTCTCTTGCGTTCCTCCAGTGTGATCTTCTTTCCCTTGACTGCTGAGAGGTCCATTGGTGCAGGGCCGTGATATCCTGCAACTGATCCTACTGGTGCTGTTTCTGGGGCAGATTTGGTGCTGGTCGTTGGGTTGGACTTTTTGTAGCCTTCCCATCTTCCAGACTTCTTTTCTGCTGCACGCCTTCTCAGCTGCCAATCTCGTTTCGAACATAGCTTGACGAATTCGACGATACTCTCTGGTTCTTCGATATGTTGTAGAGAGTCTTTGAATTCGTTGGACAGCCCTTGCCGTAATGCGTCCAGTTGGGCATCTTCGTTCCATTTGACGTCTGCTACGTATCTCTGGAATTCCGTGTAGTACTGAGAGAACTCGCGGTCTCGTTGTTTGAGTCTCAAGAGTTCCCTCTTGGCCGTTTGTACTTTATCCTGATCTTCCAACACTAGATCCAGCAGGTCAACTAGGTCTTTCAGGGTGTCGAGTTTAACTTCCCCAGAGATCTCGTCACATGGTGGCATTATTTGCGCCAGTGCTACTCCTTTTAGGCATCCAACCGCGTATCTTAACTTCTTCTGCTCGGTGTTGAACGCCTTCGGTTTTCCGGCGATCTTCAAGGCCAATTGAACCTTCCATCCTCGGAGTTCCTTCCTGTTTTCTCCCGAGCAGCTGGCAATATCATTTACCTTCTCCTCCCTTTCTTCTCTTTCCCTTCCATCTCCTGTCCTTCCTTCTGTCAACTTAGGAACTCGGATCACCTGTTGGCAATTTTCCTCTGCCAGTATCTTGAACTGCTCCAACTGTGCCTGTGCGTCTTCCAGGTCTTGTCTCATTGCTGCCTGATCCGGATCCCTCTGTTCCAATTGTTGTTCCAGGTTGCGGATTTTTTCTTCCAGATCCCCATGATTGCATTTTTGCGGAGTTACTTCCTTCGAAGCTAACGCCTGCTGCGTAAGCAGTAATTCCTGTTTCAGGTTGTCTTGATCCTGAATGACTTTTTCCCCTTCTTCCAATAACTCCGATATTCGTGCTTCCGCATTCTTCACAGATTGCCGTTCCTTTTGCAATTTGTTCAGTCTGCTGGTTGTCGGAAGTTGAGCCGCTGCTATGATCCCTATGTTGATATCCTGGATGTGACTCCGGAGTTGTACTTCGTCCATAACGTCCGTGTTTTTTGCTGTCACGTTTTCCAGATCCAGTTGTAATGCACTGGTCAACGTGACATCGTGGGTTGGTCTTGAGGAACCTTCTGACATTTTGACTGTGATGTTGAGAGGCTGCTGTGAGAAGGTTGATCGCTGCGAAACGGTAACGAGGTTTTTTGCTTAGGTGATTCTTCACCTGGTTGACGTTGTCCTGGATCTGTTGAACTGCTGCTTCGATTTCTGATTCCAGGAATGGGTTGACCATTTACCAGAAGAACACCTCGTGTTTGCTGGGTGTTGTTACAATGATCAGCGGGGTTGGTAAAGGAGCTGGATGTAATTCTCTGTCGACTCCCTATCCTTTGTTTGCCTTTCGTTCGTTGTAATCTGTCCACGAAACTTGGCTTTCTGCGTCCTTTTGTGTTGCTTTCATCGTGGATTCTGATTTTGAAGATAGAGCTTCTACTGCTCTTCCAATTGTTGTGTGTGTGCCTCCGCAGTTATGTTCGCAGTGACAGGGTTCTTCGCCCTGGCAACTTACGTGGAGGCCGTAATACTTGGTCCAAGAGATTTTAAACACTGGATCGTCGATTTGAAGTCCTCCTCCGTTGCCTGCGGCTTTCGTCCAGTAACTGTTCCAGGGGGAGACTGCTTGTGGTTCATCCCAGAAGTATTCTTCGAGGGGTTCTTCGGTTTCGAGGATGATAGTGTCGATGCTACCGAATGCGTTCAATGGTTCTTGTTCAAAAAGATTTGTGGTTTGACCAGCTAAGTTGAAGAAATTGATTCGAGATTGTTGAGGTTTGTTGCTGTCGTAAGCTGGCATTTAAAACAGCGTGGATCCTTCGCGTCGATGTTTCGACAGGCACACAATGCAGGAGTGTCTCCAAAAGCTGTTAATAGTGAGTTTGTTTTCAAAGTTTCCAACTGATTGAAATACGGAGCAGAGGGAATTGCAAGGTCTGTGGCAAAAGTAACAACCGCTTCGATGGTGATAGCGGCACATATACTGAATTATAACCAGTTGAATCGATTGTGAACTCGTTCTTCTGTCAAGGTTTCAAGGCTCGGAGTTCCAGGGGTTATAAAAACCAAACTAAGATAGCGGATATGAGGGTGCAGTGATCGCAGGTACTGCGTAACAGGCAAAAGACTCGAATTCTGGAATCACAGAAGTGAACAAAGGTTGGTGCCGAAGCTATTGATTGTTTTGTAGACTAGAGAACGAGTAAAGAACAAACCTATCCTCCGCGAATCCAGCGTCCTTATATACAGCTAACGCGACCGTCGTCACCTTAACTCACTCGTTCCAAAATACATCCAAACCATAACCAACTATGTACGCAACCCTTTCACACCGTAAACCGCGCCATATCTATCACGCCATATTTACAACGCGGCTATCAAAACCTGTTTCCCTTCCTTCAAAACCTGATTCCTTCCATCGAAACCTGATTCCTTCCACCGAACCTGTTGCCCTTCCATCGAAACCAGATTCCCTTCGTATTCCCCTATACTCTTCATCGATCCATACTCTTCCTCCGATCCTCACTCGACACAACCGTGACAGTCGCCATTAATGCCACCCTCCGACGCTGCCATGCAGACCCTTTGGCCAATATTGGACATGTTTCGGCCAACTATAAGCACAATTTTGTCCTCCTTACAGCAGATGCCTGCCCTGTGGAATTGGTACTAGCCGACAAGGTTGCTATTGAAGAAACAGTTCGTTCAGTCGACACAACCGCACAAAATCTCCAATAGCAAGAATCGTGGATCCAAATGATGGTTCACTCCATTGACATTACTATGTTTCCAGAATGTGAAACTGGAATGAAATTATTGAAAGAAGATATTGAGATGAACAACAATCAAATCAAGCTTGCCACTCTACCACGACCTCTTACGAAGCCAGAAACATGACCACACAAAAGATAACCACCATGGTTATCGCAGTCCGTACTGAACATGAAGCAAAACAATTCAAGACCATGGAGTACAAGTAGATGGCAGGACCCGCAAAGCCGACCGATATGTGGCATCCCGACCAACCGACCAATGTACTATCTGCCAACAATATGGCCATTCTTACCTACAATACAAACAATCAGCTATCTGCAATATATGTGCAGAACCTCACACCACCACCTCCCACTCATGCGGATCATATCCCAGTATAGGCAAACGGTATGTCCATGATGTTATCCAATGCATCAATTGCAAAGATAATCACCGGGCCAACGATTCTCAATGCCCAACTATTACTGCCCTAGGTGCTGAGCACGAGCCAAGTTCATGAAAGACCACCCGACCATCAACCATGCCTAAACAACCTTCCTATTCATCAACCAAAATTCGAATTATACAATACAACTGCAACCGTTCCTCCTTAGTCAGCAATACCCTTCTTGACTTTGCAGTTGGAACGGCCGACCTTCTTTTACTCCAACACCTGGATTCAACCCAGACAAACATTCATTACAACACACCCTCGATTTGAGCTACTGATACCACCTAAAAACTTAAGAAAACACAATACGGCAATTGCCTATGTGGCCAAAAACAATCCTTATATCAAATGCTCACCACGTACCACATCAGCCAGGATCCTGATATTCAAGTCCTTGAAATATCAACCCCAGCAATAGCACGAATCACAGTCTTCAATATTTACAATGAACACGAAGGCATATCTAATCTCTACACCATTCCAAGAAGCTTCACCAAAATCTCATTGCCTGAACGATGCATTATTGATGGTGACATGAATGCCCATCATACATGGTGGAATTCACATTGAAAACACCCAAACGTGCCGACGAACATGTTCATATCATGGAAACCAATAACTTTTCCCTCCTGAATGAACCTGACACCCATACATACTACTACCGAATGGCAAGGGAACCTCTATTATTGACCTGGCCTTTACATCCCAAGCTATCCATGACTCAGTTACAAATTGGGCAGTGGATGACGACGCATCAACTGGTTCAGACCATGCAACAATACTTTTGATATCTTGGCAGAATCTGAACTTGTTACCACAGACTCCAACACGATAAGATACAACTGGAATAAGACAAATTGGGATTTATTCTCAAAAACTCTCAATATACTCTCCCATGCCTCACGAACGGTCTGGCAATACCTCCACGAACAACCAACGAATCAAACCTTGACATATCAGCCGAACTGCTCCGAGATATGATTCTTGATGCAGTCAAGCAATCTACCCCATTCTCCAGCTTACAATACATTCAAAACGCTGGTGGACCCCCAACTCAGAATCTCCCGAACACAGATGAACCGTGCCCAGAAGCAGTGGAAGAAAACCCTCCTTGAATGTGATCACATCAAATTCAAAGCTGTTCGAAACCAATATTTCCGGGATATCCGCACATCCAAGACAACAATGTGGATTCAATTTTTAGCAAATGCACAAGGCACTGAGATCTTTACAGCCCTCCATTACACCAAACCCAGGAAAACCCAGCGAACACCACCCCTATCATTCTCCAACACAACAGCAGTGACTTTTGAAGAAAAGCAGTACTGTTCCATTCTACCATGTTCCCCCCCACCAGTAGCACCTTCCCCAACTGATATCACCAATCGACCAACCCTGCCATGGGTTACATTTACCCCTACAGAAATCAAACAAGCAATTTTACCTCTGCACCAGTAAAGCCCCCGGACCGATGGGCTTCCCTTTCACTGTCTCCGGCAAGCATACTAGCAGCCACTGAACAATTCAACAGTCTCTTTGCTATACATTGGCACCACATGATATCACCCCACATGTTGGCGACAAGCAACGACTGTGATTATACCCAAACCTGGAAAACCGATTACTCAATACCTGAGGCCTACCGACCTGTTGCCCTTCTCAATTGCCTTGGGAAGATCCTCGAAAAGTTGATGGCAAACCGAATTGCATACATGCTGAAAAATACAACCTGCTACACAAAGATCAAATAGGAGGACGAAGACACGTTCTGCTATAGATGCGGCAATGGCACTTACACATGAAATTGAACAAGGAAAACATGCAAAGGAAATCACTACTGCCCTCTTGATGATGTGAGTGGCGCATTCGACAATGTATCCAAGGACCGTCTCCTCCAAACTCTATGACAATTGGGCTACCGACCGCAATTCAATTATGGTCGACCACTTTTTATCCAACCGTACAACAGCACTGGCATTTGATGGACAAAAGGAAGACCTCAGCCCCATCCAGACAGGAATCCCTCAGGTATCACCTGCATCCCCAATTCTCTTCCTCCTCTATCTCAGTCCTCTCTTCTACGAACTCACAACGAATTACCCCAGCTCCTGGACTGCAAGCTACATTGATGATGTTGCAATTGTTGTTCGAAGTAAATCAAAAGCCAATGATGCAATATGCCTCGAGGCGGCCACACGGACGCTTTCAAATGGGTCGAAAACAATACTGTACGATTTGATGACTCAAAGTCAGAAATGATGCACTTCCACAATAAACGAAACGGTGATTCCTCCGATGACGAAAAGATTACTCTATCCAATGGCACTACTCTTTCCCCGGCACAAAAGGCCTTGGGCAGATGTGGTGAGGTGGATTGGTATTTGGTTTGACAGAAAAATCAACTTCAAACACCATGTTATGCTGAAGGCCGCAAGCGGCAAAAGCGCCCTTGGAGCCCTCAAATTACTAGCCAATACAGAATCAGAACTAACACCCAGTGCAGTCCGCCAACTATACAACCTGTGTGTTGTACCTGTCTGCGACTTCAGAGCTGAAGTTTGGTGGATGGGGCAAGCAACATATGAACAGACATTTGAAACAGTTCAAAATATGGCACTTCGGTGCATCCTTGGAGCCTTCCGCACATCCCCAACGATAGCCCTACACAATGAAGCAGCCCTGCCACCAGTAGCTGTTCGACTTAATCACATCCGATGAAAATATGCAATATGAATACATACGTTTTCCGAAATGCATCCAATCCGACAACGTTGTCCATTGACTTCGCCTCCATTTCATGAAACCCCAGAGTCCAGTAATACAACTGGGCCCTGGATTTCATGGGATAGTATGCAACAAAATAACCGCAAATTTGAAACACGTCTTATCCAAACCTAATCGAGCCTCAGGCTATAGATTTCCAACAGGTCAGAGATTGAAATCTATTCAACTATAGCCTGTCCACCGTGCATTGAAAGTTGAGTCAAAACGCAAATTAATTCTCGTTCAAAGGAAGAGGAAGCCAAAGCCCACATTGCCCAGTATGCAATGTTGAAACCAGATAACCGCAATATTGTTTGTTATTCAGATGGATCTATGTTGAACGAAAGCATTGGCGCAGGAACTGTAGTTGCAATGACAGCAGAAGAAGTCATTGAAGCAACCTATCCAATGGGCCATCAACAGGAAGTTTATGATGCTGAATTACTTGGTATTCTTAAAGCTGCACAGAAATGCTTTCAGATCTGTCAACGTAATTACCTCACCAACAGACATATATGGATTTTCACAGACAATCAAGCTGCCATACGACGCCTCAATACCCTCAAACCCGCCCCTGGACAGTCCACTTCCCTGGCACTCTCCAACATTGCCAATAACCTCCATGCACTCAAAACTACGATCACAGTACAATGGGTTTCTGGCCATACAGATGTACCTGGAAATGAACTTGCCGATAAGTTGGCAAAAAAGTCCACTCTGGAAAAACCACCTACCTACTATAACACCTCATTAGTTACACAAAGTCTTCGAAAAGTCGCTTTTTCGCTCCAACCCCCCCCCCCTCTATTCCAGTGGAATCCACTCCAAATCAAAAAAGGACAACGGCAATCGATTCAGCGGCCCCAGAAGCCCTTAGAACGAACCATCTATACTTGCCTACAAGCCCCAGACAGCCTGGGCCAAAAATCCTCGAAGCAAAAAACCCAAAGTCTATGTCCATCGTTGCTCAACGAGTTTTTATCCGTTTCGAACGCCCTTACGAATACAGTGTGTACACACACCCAGGTCTACCATGTTGAAAGCACACTTTGATCGGACAAAAATTGATTCCACAACAGTCGATTTTCAACATTATCACATTTGTCGCATTTTCTCATTCCCTCTCTTTGGAACATATTGGCCACTGGGGCCCAGCAGACCTACCAGGGTGGAGGCGACAACGTCCGGCTACTTTGCCGCCATTGGCCCCCTGAGTCTTTGGGTGGATCCTCCAGAGTTAAGTTGTACTTCCTTCCTTGCAGTGGTTTTACAGCCCCATCATATAGCAGGCCTCCTAGAGGTTTTCTTGTGGCTACGGGTGTCTCTGTATCTGCTGTGAGGAGGCAAAGGCTCTATTACAAGGCTCCAACACCTTGCTAGGACAAAAGAGGAGAAGCTCTAACCCCCTCAGGGAATAGGTGGTACCGAGGCCACTTATATCAATACTCAAATGTCGGATTTATACCTATTTAAAATACCTAGAAAATTTATATTTCTTTAACATATTTAGCACCTTATAACCCCTCTAAAGTCTTCAATGACTTCCCCAATTCCACCACCACCCCCACCTGGGACTTCCAGTACTTATGGAATGCACCTTTATCCAAACCCCAGTTCAGACCCACTCTCTGCAATCGATGCCCCAGCTGTATTACACACCACTTTGACAGGCCATATATCCAAACGAGGAAGGAAAGGCAAGCAGGCAAGTTTTCCCCAACTGCCAGCTACCTCACCATACACGTCACTCAATGCCCCTCGTACACGTTCAAGTACCCGTATGGCCACTGGTAATGTCCATCCCAGGACACCCTCTGGACAACTACAACCATCTTGCCCACCTCAACAACCAACCAACCAAGACCATCTCGGAAACCCTGAATATGCAGATCTAGAACTTGGAGATGCCCCAGGGGATACCGAGGCCAATGACGAATGTTCTGACGATGATGACGATTCTGAAGATGAAGACTTTCAGGACTCATCCACCAACCTGTTGAATGCAAATGACGAAGATGAAGATAGAATTCATCAGGTATTCAAAGTCATCCTTGAACCACTCCACAAGGATATTCTCAAAATCAACGAACGTCTCACCACCCAAAACTGAAAACTGACAACCCACTTAGCCTCAATGGAAACCAAACACGAAATTGCCCTCAATACCATTGCAACCCTTGGACACTGAGTTGAATACCTTGTACAAATCCAAGCATCAAAGAAAGATGCACCACCAGCACCAACAGACCTACTAACTCCAGCCATCCCAAAAGGGACCTCCCCCAAACCCACACTCTGGTCAGCAATTGCATCCGCATGCGCAAAGAAAGACCCACCAAAAGATAAGAATGGGTGTACTCTCAATCCCCGTCCTCTCTCCAAAAAACAACGCACACTAGTAATTGCCCGACACAGTAATCAACCAGTTACTGCAGATCATACACAACTGAAGCTTGCGATCAACACCACCCTCCGACGATGCCATGCAGACCCTTTGGCCAATATTGGACATGTTTCTGCCAACTACAAGCACAATCTCGTCCTCCTGACAGCAGATGCCTGCCCTGGGGATTTGGTACTAGCCCATAAGGCTGCTATTGAAGAAACAGTTCGTTCAGTTGATACAACCGCACAAAATCTCAAAAAACAAGAACCCTGGATCCGAATGATGGTTCATTCCATCGACATTACAATGTTTCCTGAATGTGAAACAGGAATGAAATTATTGAAAGAAAATATTGAGATGAACAACAATCATATCAAGCTTACCACCCTACCACGATCTCTTACAAAGCCAGAAACTCGACCCCATAAAAAGGCAACCACCATGGTCATTGCAGTCCGTACTGAATATGAAACAAAACTTATTCAAGATCATGGAGTACAAGTAGACGGCAAGACACGCAAAGCCAACCGATATGTGGTATCCCCACCAACCGACCAATGTACTAACTGCGAACAATTTGGCCATTCCTACCTACGATGCAAACAATCACCTTTCTGCAACATATGTGCAGAACCTCACACCACCACCTCCCACTCATGCGGATCATGTCCCAGCATAGGCAAACAGTGTGTCCATGATGATATCCAATGCATCAACTGCAAGGGTAATCACCGGGCCAACGATTCTAAATGCCCAACAATCACTGCCATACGTGCGGAGGTACGAGCCAAGTTCATGAAAGACCACCCGACAATCACCCATGCCTAAACAACCTTCCTATTTACCCACCAAAATTCGAATTATACAACACAACTGCAACCGTTCCTCCTCAGTCATCAATACCCTTCTTGCCTTTGCAGTTGGAACGGCCGACCTTCTTTTACTCCAAGGACATGGATTCAACCCAGACAATACATTCATTACAACACACTCCGGATTTGAGCTACTGATACCACCTAAAAACTTAAGAAAACACAATAGGACAATTGCCTATGTGGCCAAAAACAACCCATATATCAAATGCTCCCCACGTACCGACATTAGCCAGGATCCTGATATTCAAGTCCTTGAAATATCAACCCCCTCAATTGCATCAATCACAGTCTTCAATATTTACAATGAACATGAAGGCGTATCCAATCTCTATACCATTCCAAGAAGCTTCACCAAAATCCCATTGCCTGAACGATGCATTATTGCTGGTGATATGAATGCCCATCATACATGGTGGAATTCACAAATCAAAACACCCAAACGTGCCGACGTACTTGTTCAGATCATGGACACCAATAACTTTTCCCTCCTCAACGAACCAGACACCCCAACATACTACTACCGAAATGGCAAAGGAACCTCTATTATCGACTTAGCCTTTACCTCACAAGCCATCCATGACTCGGTTACAAATTGGGCTGTGGATGACAACGCATCAACTGGTTCAGACCATGCAACAATACGATTTGATATCTTGGCAGAATCTGAACTTGTTACCACCGACTCCAACACGATAAGATACAACTGGAATAAGACAGATTGGGATTTATTCTCAATAACTCTCAATTCACTCTCCCATGCCTCACGAATGGTCTGGCAATATCTCCATGAACAACCAACTGAATCAAACCTTGACAAATCAGGCGAACTACTCCGAGATATGATTCTTGATGCAGTCAATGAATCTACCCCAGTTCTCCAGCTTACAACACATTCAAAACGCTGGTGGACACCCCAACTCAAAATCTCCCGAACACAGATGAACCGTGCCCAGAAGCGGTGGAAGAAAACCCACCTTGAAAGTGATCACATCAAATTCAAAGCAGTTCGACACAAATACTTCCGGGATATCCGCACCTCCAAGACAACAATGTGGATTGAATTTGTAGCAAATGCACAAGGTACAGAGATATTTACCGCCCTCCGTTATACCAAACCCAGGAAAACCCAACGGACACCACCCCTGTCATTCTCCAACACAACAGCTGTAACTTTTGAAGAAAAGGCAGTATTATTGCGTTCTACCATGTTGCAACCCCCACCAGTAGCACCCTCCCCAACTGATATCACCAATCGACCAACTCTGCCATGGGTTTCATTTACCTCATCAGAAATCAAACAAGCGATTTTTACCTATGCACCACGTAAAGCCCCAGGACCCGATGGGCTTCCCTTTTACTGCCTCCGGCAAGCATACCTAGCAGCCACCGAACTATTCAACAGTCTCTTTGCTATACTTGGAACCACTGGATATCACCCTACCTGTTGGCGACAAGCAACGACTGTGATTATACCCAAATCTGGAAAACCTGATTATTCAATACCTAAGGCCTACCGACCTGTTGCCCTTCTCAATTGCCTTGGGAAGATCCTCGAAAAGTTGATGGCAAACCGAATTGCATACATGGCTGAAAAATACAACCTGCTACACAAAGATCAAATAGGAGGATGAAGACAACGCTCTGCTATAGATGCTGCAATGGCACTCACACATGAAATTGAACAAGGAAAACATGCAAAGGAAATCACTACTGCCCTCTTTATGGATGTGAGTGGCGCATTCGACAATGTATCCAAAGACCATCTCCTCCAAACACTACGACAACTGGGCTACCCGACCGCAATTCAATTATGGGTCGACCACTTCCTATCCGACCGTACAACAGCACTGGCATTTGATGGACAAAAGGAATACCTCAGCCCCGTCCGGACAGGAATCCCTCAGTGATCGCCTGCATCCCCAATTCTCTTCCTCCTCTATCTCAGTCCTCTCTTCCACGAACTCACAACCCATTACCCCAGCTCCTGGACTCCAAGCTACATTGATGATGTTGCAATTGTTGTTCGAAGCAAATCAAAAGCCTCTAATGCAAGATGCCTCGAGGCGGCTGCATGGACAACTTTCAAATGGGCAGACAACAATGCAGTACGATTTGATGACTCAAAGTCAGAAATGATGCACTTCTACAATAAACCAAAGTTAGGGGTTTCCCCTTAGCATGTGTATGAAGTACATCAGGCTTAGTCTCCCAGGCTTGCCGCTGTTCAAAGAAGAATCAGCAGTTAAGATCACACCCCTGAGGATGTCTACTGATGAGTTAGCAGACGGCTCAACATAGCCGGGTGAAATCCCCATAATAGTCTATGCTACGATACTACGTCTCAGCATAGGGAATAGCTACCCAGTGTGGAGACAGTACGCACACTCGATCAGACAGTAATCATGGGGTAAAAACCCAAAGTACTGGCCAAGGCATGGGACACACCAAACCAAACTGCCGAAGCAATGTAACTGCCGAGCAGGGGCCTTCGGGTCAGCTGTGCGTTACGGATCAGACCAGTGTTATCTCCAGTATCATGCTAATACTGGGACAAATCATACCCGTGTCTAGTTTCATGGATATGGTTGGACAAGCGATATTATCTTAGTATGCGGGACTTTGCTATCTCTAGAGCTAGAATATGCAAAGGAGATAAGCTAACTGCGCCCCGGTAGTTAACTCTACCTAAAAGATAAGTTCTTGGATCTAGACTGTCGAAACCCAGCTCTGCCGCGTTTGTAACGCGATAACTGACAGAGGGCACCCCCTTCGGCGAACACGGATAAGACCCGATGACACTAGGTACGTGGCAATGTATGGGTTGGCAGCTCATTAAATCATTGATCACTATTCCACTCAATACGAAGAAAGATAACTACTACGAAGTAATGGTCCTATATGTGCGTCAGCAACGTCATCAAAATGCAGGATAACCTTTGGGATCCCTGGAGGGAGCTTACGCAACCTCACGTTGTCAAACGGAACTCTCCACAACTAACTACCGAGATCGGCTCTGAAGCAACAATCAGTTATTATGTGAACACCCACTACGGTGGACTGAGTGTTATTGAGATAGTACTATACACACACATCATAGATTACAGAGATGTACCGTCACCCCTTAACAGGATGGTTTGACGCGGAAATACTCACCTATAAAGGACCACCTTAAACCCACAAGTTTAAAACACAACGATTCAAGCAACAGTCGAACAAACCACAGTCAGAACACAACAGCGGAAAACCACCTGAAATATTATTAAGTTATTACCTTAAGAATATTCACCAAACCATTATGTCTATTACAGACGATCAAAAGATACTCTTCGCTCGCATCTTGCACACCCAAGCCAACACTCGAGCCAAATACGAACACCTCGCACGATACCTCATTCGTAATAACCTTTGGGTTGAATACTACCCTTATTTCCATACCGGTGAACTTCCTTCCCAGGTTACCTTCGACGAGTCATCAGAAGATTACCTCCAAGACAGTTACGACTTTTAAAAACAGGGCCATACTGCAATAGATGCCCGTATTTATACATACAGTACAACGACATAAGCGTATCACAATCGAGTTCCATATCTTTGGATATATCATCATTATCAAAATACGCCTTTACTCCATGTCGGTACAACAGTATAGATAAGTGACATCTAGCTGCATTATCCCCCTAACAACGAAACGGTGATACCTCCGATGACGAAATGATCACCCTACCCAATGGCACTACCATTTCCCCCAGCACAAAAGGCATTGGCCCAGATGTGGTAAGGTGGATTGGTATTTGGTTTGACAGACAAATCAACTTCAAACACCATGTCATGCTGACGGCCGCAAGCGGCAAAAGAGCCCTTGGAGTCCTCAAATCACTAGCCAATACAGAATCAGGACTAACCACCAGTGCAGTCCACCAACTATACAATGCGTGTGTTGTACCTGTCTGCGACTTCGGAGCTGAAGTCTGGTGGATGGGCCAAGCAACATATCAACAGAAATTTGAAACAGTTCAAAATATGGCACTTCGGTGTATCCTTGGAGCCTTCCGCACATCCCCAACAATAGCGCTACACAATGAAGCAGCCCTGCCACCAGTAGCTGTTCGACTTAATCACATGCGAAGAAAATATGCAATTCGAATACTTTCGTTTCCCGAAATGCATCCAATCCGACAACGTTGTCCATTGACTTTCCCTCCATTTCATGAAACCCCAGAGTCTAGTAACACAACCGGATCCTGGATTTCATGGGACAGTATGCAACAAAATAACCGCAAATTTGAAACACGTCTTATCCAAACCTTATCAACCCTCAGGCCATGGATTTCCAACAGCTCGGAGATTGAAATCTATTCAACCACAGCCTGTCCACCATGGATTGAAAGTAGAGTCAAAACACAAATTAATCCTCGTTCAAAGGAAGAGGAAGCCAAAGCCCACGAAGCCCAGTATGCAATGTTGAAACAAGATGACCGCAACATTGTTTGTTATTCAGATGGATGAATGTTGTACGAAAACATTGGCGCAGGAACAGTAGTTGAAATGACCGGAGAAGATGTCATTGAAGCAACCTATGCAATGGGCCATCAACAGGAAGTTTATGATGCTGAATTACTTGGTATTCTTAAAGCTGCACAGAAATGCTTTCAGATCTGTCAACGTAATAACCTCACCAAACGACATATATGGATTTTCACAGACAATCAAGCTGCCATACGACGTCTCAATACTCCCAAACCCGCCCCTGGACAGTCCACTTCCCTGGCACTCTCCAACATTGCCAATAACCTCCATGCACTCAAAACTACTATCACAGTACAATTGGTTCCTGGCCATACAGATGTACCTGGAAACGAACTTGCCGATAAGTTGGCAAAAAAGTCCACTGTGGAAAAACCACCTACCTACTATAACACCTCATTATCGTACCTCAAGAGGGTAACCCGAGCAGCAAAAATGCAGGAATGGGGGGATTGGTGGATGCGACATCCCGCGAAAGGAAAGAACTATATTGGAACATTCCGTACCAAAACAGGCAATATTTTCAGAAGTGGCAACCGCCAGTTTGCATCTACTGTCACCCAACTATGAACTGGACATGGATACTTCCGCAGTTATCTATACAAAATACCAACCAATGCTGTTGACTCCCCTCACTGCCCATGTTGCTATGGAGGTCCCCAGTCACCGGAACATCTTGTACTAAGATGCCCTTTATACCAACCAGAAAGACAAACCATACGGAAAGAGATTGGAGTTGTACACCCTCGATATCTCTGGAAGCATCTTCTTTATACCGACAAAGCAATGCAACCTTTGAAACATTTTCTGCACGACACACATATAGCTACTCGAAGATGGTACCTGGGCCAAATCCGTGATGATGAACACCTTGGGCAGGGTAACATCCGAATTGCAGGCCAGGGAACTGTCAACGATAGGGTGGAGGAACATCAGAGTGAGAGTGGAGGGGATGATGGGGAGGATGATGATGAAAAGGAAGGAGAAGCAGAGAGTTGAGAGGAGGATGAAGTTTGAACAGGGAAGGGAGGAGGAGGGTAAACTCCAGGGGGAGAACCTGCATGATATGCAGGACCAAGCCGAATGAGACTGACAGATATTGTATTATTGTATGAAGCGTGTTACAAACCGCTATGATTTATTTGAAATTTCTTTGTAACTAGAGCAGGGGTGATAGGGGACTGCGGAGCAGTGCTACCTAGCCAGGGGTTTTTCGTTTTTCCTTTGTTCGGTTTCATTTGTTGTTCTTGTTCTTGGTTATTTGTTTGTACCTCACCGGCCATAGCCTACGGGCTGCATGCTGTATGATGAATAAATGAATAAATAAATACGGGCCAAACAGGTTCGAAATGCTGTAATATGGGAGCCTCAGTAAAGTACTTCTTGAGCGTGTCGAAGGCTATCTGATTTCGCGGATTGGCTTTCCAATCAAGCTTTTCATTGGTTTTCTTGGTTAACTCCGTTAGAGGATGGCATATCTTTGAAAATTCTTCGATACAGCGTCGATAGAAGTTAACGAACCGGAGGAAAGACTGGACGTCTTTGACAGACTCCGGAATCTCCCATTTAAGAAGAGTGTCAACCTTGTCTTCCGCCATGCCGACACCTTTTCCCGATATGATATACCCAAGGAATTCAACTTGTTTCTCGTGCCATTCGCACTTATCTGGTGCTATAGCCAAATTGTTTTTCTGTAATCGACGAAGGACTTCTCTAGTCAATCGTATATGCTCTTCTTCATTTTCTGTATAGATGTGGATATTATCTATATAGACCACCACTCCATGATCGATTAGATCTCGCAGGATCTCGTTCATCATATCTTGGAATGTAGCTGGCGTGTTCGCTAGTCCGAAGGCCATCACTAGGTATTCATAATGTCCATATCTCGTACGAAACGCTGTCTTCCACTCGTCACCAGGTTGAATTCGAATGAGGTTGTACCCTGCCTTCAAATCAATCTTGGTGAAAATCCTCGATCCAGCAACCTAGTCTCTGAGTTCGTTCATAAGCGGCAATGGATATCGGTTCATAATCATCACACGATTAAGGCCTCTGTAATCCACGCACAACTGTAAGCCTCTTCCGTTCAGCTTTCGAACAAAGAGTATGGGTGCACCCACGGGCGACCTGCTAGGACGTATTGTTGGAAATATTGGGATCGGGACTTGGATTAGTCAAGTTTGTATTTTCTTTCACATGTTTTCGAATGTTAAAGATATGTTTAGAACGGACGAAAAGCCGCAGTATCACAAGCGCTTATCATAAAGATAGTGCTCGTATTCCTTATTATTATTATTTTAATTACAGGGTTGTATTTATGACTCACTTTATCGATTACGCCATCGATCACACCATCGATCACACCATCGATCACACCATCGATCACACCATCGATCACACCATAGTAACTATGACTCATAGTTACCACACCATCAACTAAATGACTCTTTTTTCAGAGTCAACGAGATGCCCATCAGCTTTTCTTGTCTTATTCAACGAACGCTGGTTTATATATAAAAGACGGTGGTTTCCCACCTCTGTAGATAGTTTTTTCCATATCGCAACATACAGTTAGATAGCAATACTACAGTTTGCACTCTACCTCCTGAAGCTTAACATCTTCCGACATTCTTCCGCTCGATTCTATTCTTGTTCCTTTTATGACTATATTCCTTCTCGGACCTAGAATCTGAATACACATGACCCAAATCACCTTCAACTTTGGACGAGTTCAGTTTACAATCTCTCTCACTATTCACGCCCGAATCAGAAGAGAGTACCGACCTCGTTCAACTCGATAGGTTATGAGCCCGGACAGCTAAATGTCAAAAGCCTATATCATTTGCAACAACTGCGAAGGATTTTACTGTTACTGTTCCGACCAAGACCTCGAAGTCAGATACACTTGGGGTTTTGAATCTTTGACACCAGTCATCTACCCTCCGACAATCCTCTACTCAACACTTGGGGAAGACGAAGACGGATACGTAGAATTCTGGTTCAACACCTTCAAAGAATTTCAACCTGAAGTAAGAATACTTGCTTTAGTTCCTAGATTACACCCTCTTACCTTCATCATCGCTCAACGACACCAGGATCACAACTGGTAAATGAGCGACTCAGAGGAAGAGTACCCACAACTACCACCAAACATCTTGGCTGCATCCGCAGGATATTCACAAATCCCCATACCACCTTCATCTCACCTCCCCCTACCTCCATCGCCCAAAATGCCCGCATCTGGAGAAGCGTCCGGAAAGCAACCTGAATTTAGCTTCTCATCAAGAATCAAAGAAGATGTAATCGACAAGCCAGCAAGTGTAAAACTTGACAACATCAAAGTACTTGAAGGACAATCCAATTACAATGTGTGCGCGGCGACCATGGCTATTATTCTTAAGGGATGAAGTGTTACGAAATAGTGGTGGAAGGAATGATACCTGCCGATGATGCCGATAGAAAAGAAAAGCAGCATACGATCACTTATGCTACCAAGCACAGACCATATTCATCCAAGTGGTTTCCAGCGACATTCTCGAAAAAATAGTCGAACTTGGATCACCCCATACGATGTGGACATGGCTGCGCACCGAATATTACCGAGACACTGCTTACGCATTTGTCTATCAAATCACAACCTTTACCTCCCTCTCCTCCGCCTATACAACCTCCTCTTCACTCTCTGAATTATCACCAAGTTCGAAACAGAATGGCGAAATTTACAGAAACTTGGAAAAGCATCAAAGACACCAATCGCAAGAATTTGCCGCCTTTCTCGACGAAGATAAAGCAAAGAGAGACTTCCTCCTCGGATTCCTCGTACAACATCATCAAAATGTTGTCGACAATCTACAACAAAGGATGACCTAACATTTGCTGATGTTAAAAAACGGCTTATCGACATGTCTCCTACAATCACTGGTTCCTCCGAAACTGCCCTCACAACTGTTCAACACCAAAAACGGAAAAAACAAGAACAACAAGAAACCGAAATGAAATCCGAAGTTAAGGATTGCACCTGGTGTGCGAAACATAACCCCGAAAATCGCCGGTCATACTTGGAATGATTGTTTTCGCCTCAAAAAACACAACGAGGAAAAGAAGAAGGAAACCAAAGACACAAACAAGAAAGAAGAAGCCAATGTCACTACCGATACTCAACAAGTAGAACCAAATCCTTCTATTTCGACACGGCCTGTACCTCACACATGACCCTTTTCCAGACAGACTCCAAATTCAAAAATGTTCCGGACTTGTAGAGTCCAGTTCAAAACAACAAATGGAGATCAAAGAAAAAGGAGATATTGTGATGGACTGTGTTCTAAAATGGATCGGTTTCACTTTCGCGTTCGCGACGTACTTAATGTTCCTCAATTGGGAAAGCTCTTATTTCTTGGAGGAAATTACGAAATGATATAAAAAATTGGAGAAGGAGATTATATTTCGGTGATGAAAAACAAAAAACAATGTTTGAAGCAAAGTTTGATGGTCAATATTTTCGATACCTGAAGTGAATCATTCGGCTTATATAACTTACGAATTCTGGCATCAAGCTTAGGACATATTAATCTAAATCCTAACTTATGACACAGAACTACCTCAAACCACCAAATTTCACTGCGATTCTGCACCAAGCAAACTTACTAAATCACCTCGTCCTGCAACTATGATAAAATCGAAAAGTTGATTGATTCCTTCAGATCTGTCAGGACCCTTTTCAGTTTCCTCCTACGGAGGATCCTCTACTACATCACCTTATCGATGATGCTACTCGATATGCCTGGGTTAAGTTCATGAAAAAAAATCAAGCACTCACAAATTCTTAAGGATTTTGTAGCTGAGCTAGAACTTCAACATTCAAAACACCCAAAAGCTTTCGAACCGACAATGGTGGGGAATACGTTTCAAACGAACTGAAGATTACCTAAAACAGAAGGGGATAGTTCATCAATTCACTCCCCCTTATTCTCCTGAATCAAATGGCGTGGCTGAAAGACTCAATCAAACAATAGGAGAATCACTTCGAGCAATGCTGAAAGCGCTCCTATATACGACAAAAGACTTTGGGCAGAAGCAGTTTCAACTTCAGTATACTAAAAAACGACAACCTCATTCGGCAGTTAAAGATCAAACTCCCTATGAAGCCTTCCATGGTAATAAACCCTCGATCACGCACCTTAAACCTTTTGGCTGTGAATGTTATATACATCTCCCTAAACAGCAACGACTTGCGGGAATGAAACTTCAACCGAGGGCACAAAGAGCAATTCTCACTGGATACGCCAACGACGACCATCATTAAAGAGTCTGCCTACCTGAATCAAAACACACCATCGTTACCAATAACATCTTCTTCCCTCCTCAAAGACAGAAGGGGATTCATCATACGACAAATTCTCATATGCAAAACTGAAATCAATACCTCGAACCTCAATCGAACATCGATCTGACAATGAACAATTCCCTTCCAATGATATGTGGATAGCATGGATGGAACGGAACCCTCAGAAACCAGAAAATTATTCGACCAAGGCAATGAAGATGTGATGAGATTAGTTATACAACAATATGATCAAGGACAACGATCAGGATTTCTAGGCCCAGACTACTGGACATTCGAGTTAGATGAAGATCAAGAATCAATTCATACTCCCCAACGACAAAGTCATTTCTTTACAGGATCTCCCGAAGAAAATTCCACACAACCTCCTCCCTCCTCCTCTCAAGAGCAATACAACCACCAACTTCATGGTGGTGGTACTCTTCCACAAGCAACAACAACAACTACAAGTTACCGATGTTGCTGAACAACACCCCACTGTGGGTGTTACCACAAACGCGGGAAGACAAGTGAAACCACCCAGAGAATGGTGGAGAATAGAAACTCAGAACGAGCAAGTTCTTGATAGAACAATGCGCGATGCTGATGAAATATCTCTCTCCCTGGACTCTGAAGAAAGCTTACTCACATCAATACTTATTGAAGAACCTCAAACGTTTAGACAAGCCAAATCCTCACCTGATTGGTCGGAATGGAAAGTTGCAATCAACGAAGAACTTCAATCACTCAAAGACAATGATCTGTGGGAAGTAGTACCTAGACCAACAAATCGAAAGATAGTTGATTCCAGATGGGTATTCAAAATCAAAACAGACGCCGAAGGAGAAATCCAACGATACAATGCGAGACTTGTCGCAAAAGGATTCAGTCAAATTCATGGTCCTGACTACGATGAAATCTTCTCGCCTGTTGTTCGCTATGATTCCCTAAGACTACTGTTAGCTATTGCCGCCTGTAAAGGGTGGAAACCTCATCAACTCGACGTCAAGACAGCCCGCCTTTATGGCATATTAAAGGAAGAAATCTATATGCATCTACCTGAAGGCAGCAGGATGGATGGAAAAGTCGCCAAATTAAAACGATGTATCTACGGACTGAAACAATCACCTCGAGAATGGTACCATAGATTTGTTGAGTACCTAATCCCCTACGGTTTTGTTATCACTGCTTTCGATCCCTGTGTTCTTGTTCACGAATCAGGAGATCTTTTTATTGCTATTTATGTGGACGATATTACTATGTATGGAGAAACCGGAGCCTTGAAAGATCAAACCATCGGAATACTGAAGAGTGAATTCAAAGTTAACAATATGGGATTACTACATTGGCTGCTCGGAATCAACATTACATTCACAGATGCTGGAATCACTCTCTCCCAAACAGCATTCATCGAGAAAATACTGAAAAGATTTGAATTGAACGATTGTAAATCAGTTTCGACTCCTATTGACCCAAACCATAGGTTAACAAGGAATCTCAATCAAACTGACAATAAGACAACGAAATCATATCAACAAATCATCGGATCTCTCATGTATGTAGTTACTGGGACCTGACCTGACCTCGCATACACTATTACCCATCTCTCTCAATTCAATACAAATCCCTCCACGACACATATGGCCGCTCCTAAAAGAGTTCTTCGATATCTTCAAGGAAGTAAAGAGTTAGCCCTCTTTTACCCTTGGAAATCACCTCTCAAACTTACGGCCTATTCGGATGCATCATATGGAAACGATCTCGACTCAAGATGAAGCTTTTCTGGATATCTATTTCAACTTGGAAACTCAACAATTTCGTGGCGTTCTCGCAAGCAAAGGTCTGTCGCAACTTCCACCTGCGAAGCTGAGTACATGGCCTTATCCTTGACTACAAAACACCACCTCTGGCTACAACGAGGACTTCAAGAGTTATTGAAAAACGATGTTCCAAATGCAATTATGAGCGACTCAAATGCAGCCATCGACATCACGAATAATCCAAAGATAAACGACCGCTGAAAACACATAGACATAGCCTATCACTTCACGCGAGAGCAAGTTGAAGCAGGAAATATCACTGTATTGTATGTTCAGTCGTCGGAAAACATTGCAGATATATGTACTAAGGGATTGTCACGAGAAATATTGGAACACTTATGTAAGAAGTTTTTCTGTACAAAATGAGAAGGGGTGATGGAAATATTGGGATCGTGACTTGGATAAGTCAAGTTTGTATTTTCTTTCACATGTTTTCGAATGTTAAAGATATGTTTAGAACGGACGAAAAGCCGCAGTATCACAAGCGCTTTTCATAAAGATAGTGCTCGTATTCCTTATTATTATTATATTAATCACAGGGTTGTATTTATGACTGACTTTATCGATTACGCCATCGATCACACCATCGATCACACCATCGATCACACCATAGTAACTATGACTCATAGTTACCACACCATCAACGAAATGACTTTTTTTTCAGGGTCAACGAGATGCCCATCAGCTTTTCTTTTCTTATTGAACGAACGCTGGTTTATGTATAAAAGACGGTGGTTTCCCACCTCTGTAGATAGTTTTTTCCATATCGAAACATACAGTTAGATAGCAATACTACAGTTTGCACTCTACCTCCTGAAGCTTAACATCTTCCGACATTCTTCCGCTCGATTCTATTCTTGTTCCTTTTATGACTATATTCCTTCTCGGACCTAGAATCAGAATACACAAGACCCGAATCACCTTCAACTTTGGACGAGTTCAGTTTACAATCTCTCTCACTATTCACGCCCGAATCAGAAGAGAGTACCGACCTCGTTCAACTCAATACGGATCTTTCGGGAATCGAGCATCTCTTTAAGATAATCTTCAAGGACTGAAAGCTCCTTCTCCGAGAGAGTGTAGATGGGACCCCACGGAGGTTGTTCCCCATCTTTCAAGTCAATGGCATGGTCATAAGATCGATGAGGCGGAAGAGCGTTGGCAGTTTCCCCGTTGTAAATCGTTTGGAAATCTCGGTACTGCCATGGGATTCGCTCTACCCAATCGACCTCAATCTCATGCACTGCATTGACATGCATTGAACCAATAACCCCGATCCATCGAGGGTCTGTACCGAACTTCAAAATGGAATCATCATATTCGATGGAGAACAAAGAAACCGCTGCCTTTGTGCAATGTTGATGGCAGTGTTTCGACGTAAACTAGAGCTTATCGTTTCCTTCTGTAACTCCGCTGAGCGCTCCATGCTTGACGATCCACCAGTAAGATAACATGATATCAGACGAATCCTCCATAGAACCAATTTCGAAGGTTGCTTTGGTATAATGGGATTCATACCGCAGAGTAACAGGGAAGGTATACTGCCAACCCGCTCCTTCTACTCTTCCTCCATTGAAGTTTTCGACTATCTTTGGTTCCGTTTGAGTCACTAATGGAACACCATGCGACTCGGCCCACTGCTTCGACATCATAGGTGTATCGCACCCCGTATCCAAGAGAACCCTTACAGGGACGTTCTTCTTGTCTCGAAAGCTTGCAAACATGCATACTGTGGGTCTTGTACCTGTTTTCAGTTCAGGTGGGAATTGTTTCGTTTTCTTGGGTTCAGGTTGAGGTGCAGGTGCACTGACCGTAGCCTTGTGTTTTCGATTTTTTCGAGTAGAAACCATAATGAACTGCCTCTCGACACAGCTCCGGCCGCAATGGGTCGTGGTAACTAATAGGTAAATTTGTATTGGAATGAGGTTCGAATGAGTATAATCGAGTTTGAAGATATTGCTTGTCACACTTGGATGCTATATGACCAGCATATTTCGAGTATTGAACTCATCCTCAGGCACCCTTTCTTAAACAGCAGAAAAGAAAGTTTATTATTATCAAAACCTCATAAGCAATACCAATGACTGCATCGGTAAGCCCCAAAATCAAAACCCATAAGCAATAAGGATGTCTGTACCCCTAAATACAAAACTGGAGGTGTCTGTACCCCAAAAACATAGGAATGACCGCAATCCTTAGTCCCAACGAAATACGGATTTCTATACCCATATACAATAACCAGAGGTGTCTGTACCTCCAAGAACATAGGAATGACCGCAATCCTTAGTTCCACAAAAGAAAGAAGAAACTCGTTTCATCCGTCAATCTCCATACCGTCAAAGTCAACCTCTTAATGCACTCGATAGATAGAGGCTGCCGCTGGTGGTTTTGTAATTCGATCAGCCAGATTCCTGGGCCTGACCTTCGAAGAAGAGGTGTTTACTTCTGGCGTCAAAGTTTCCACCTTAGGCTTCTTATCCTTATTCTTCTTGCTGGATGAAACTTTGATAGCATTCTTGCAGAATACCCATCGATGCTCCGACGAACCGCAGTGCTTGCATTTGTTACGTTTGGTTCTTGCTTCCAACAGAGATTCCGGAATGCCTTTAAGGGCTACATCCTTGTCCATATTGTCAGGCTTAGGACCCTTCTTCGTTCGAGGTTTCTTGGAGTCTGAACTCTTTTCAGAGCTCTTTCTTTCTTGATCCTGTTGGAAATATTGGGATCGTGACTTGGATTAGTGAAGTTTGTATTTTCTTTCACATGTTTTCGAATGTTAAAGATATGTTTAGAACGGACGAAAAGCCGCAGTATCACAAGCACTTATCATAAAGATAGTGCTCGTATTCCTTATTATTATTATATTAATTACAGGGTTGTATTTATGACTTACTTTATTGATTATGCCATCGATCACACCATCGATCACACCATCGATCACACCATAGTAACTATGACTCATAGTTACCACACCATCAACGAAATGACTCTTTTTTCAGGGTCAACGAGATGCCCATCAGCTCTTCATTTCTCATTGAACGAACGCTGGTTTATGTATAAAAAGACGGTGGTTTCCCACCTCTGTAGATAGTTTTTTCTATATCGCAACATACAGTTAGATAGCAATACTACAGTTTGCCCTCTACCTCCTGAAGCTTAACATCTTCCGACATTCTTCCGCTCGATTCTATTCTTGTTCTTTTCATGACTATATTCCTTCTCAGACCTAGAATCAGAATACACAAGACCCGAATCACCTTCAACTTTGAACGAGTTCAGTTTACAATCTCTCTCACTATTCACGCCCGAATCAGAAGAGAGTACCGGCCTCGTTCATCTCAATAGATCCCCCTTGTCACCATCGACATCACGCTTCCGCTTATTCTTCTTGTCTTTGGGTTTGTGATCTTGGTGATAGGGTTGGTTCTTTTCTTGCAGGCATTTCTCATATACGCGACCGACTTGTTTGAGTAGTGATTTGTCTTCGGTATCGTTGTTTGGTGTAATCTTCGAAAAGGATAATCGATCCTTAATGTCTTCGTTCAGGCCACTGTGTAAAGCATCTCGCCATGCAATTCCGGATAAGCAGACTTGGTAGTTCAAATCCTCCATCTTTACAATGTAGTCTCGAATGTCTCCCTTGTACTGCAACTCCTGTATTGTTCAGAGGTTTTCCATTTCTTCCTCCGTATCGATGAATCGTTCCTCGATACTGCTGATGAAGACTCGCCAGGTATCCACTTGAAAAAGCTTCTTTAGCTGATCCTCGTGGTTATTGTACCAAGCTAAGGACTTTTCTCGGAGCAAAGTTCCAATGAAGATAATCTTACCATCGTCATAGGTGTACGCGTCCTTGAAATACCTGAGATACCGATCCACACCTCGTATCCACTGGCGGTAGGACTCCGTCTTGTCCGTAGGCTCACCCTTGAACATGTGTGGAAGTTCGATCTTTTGCTTCTTTTCCGAGTTCGAGGGTCGTGGTGGTTGCGCAGGTGCTGGCGGTAGCAGATGAGATAACAGACGAGGTTCCCTATAGTCCGTTCCTCTAGATGGTGGTAGTGGTGGAAGATCATAATCTCCGCTATCAGAAGAGCTAGAGCTACTCGAGCTGGAGCTGGAAGACTCGGAGCCACCAGGTGGATCTCCTCCAATGCCTCCTGCGCCGTCTCCGTTGCCCTTGGGCCCCGGAGTCATAGCTTCTCTGACCCAAATTCCGGTACCATCTCTAACCGTATATTGAAGGTGGAATCCGTCACCATCTGGCTTCGTATCTCCTTCTTTTGGTACCAACACTGACTTGGCCAAAGAGCGTACTGATCGTTTTGTTCTTTCATCTGACATCTTTGTCTGTAAGGCTTTAGTGAACTCTTTGAATTTCCGCTCAAAGTCCTTTTTCATCTGTCAGTCTGCTGCCTTCCTCTCCCATTCTGCGTTATCCGCCTTTCTCTATGCTTCCCTCTGTGCATTCCGCATCTTCTTAGCCTCTACTCGAGCTTCGGTGTATAACCTGGACATCCGTTTGCCATCCTCTCTGGCTTTGACTTGGATGGTTGCGAGTTCCTGCCATTGGTGATGTACTTGAAGGGCTAGGCGTTGTTGGGATTGTGTCCTTTTATCGAGCAGATCGGAGAGAGTATTCCAGGCTTGACGGGAATGAAGGATTTGTTTGCTAAGACCTTTTCGGAGGTCTTTGTAGGCTTTGGTAGATTGGGCTCCCATAACAGCAAAAGCTGTTTGAACGTTAGCTGCAAACACTTGAGATTGAATAACTATGTCGGAATTCTTCTCAAATTGAGCCCTTTCCATCTTTTGCACTCCCTGGCAGATAGCGTCATATATCTCATTCTGCCGAGTGATGAGCCCTTCGTAAGCTTAGGCCAACTCTGGGAGGGCGGTTCGTATTTCCAATTTCTTCTCCATTGCTTCTTGAATGAGTGCGTCCATTCGTCCCAACTCCCCATCGATTCCTTCCGAAAGCTGAATGACCCAGTCCGGAATGATGTTCTTCGTAATGGGCTGGTATTGCGTCACCTGCTTATCCTTATCAGTGCATAGAATCAACGCATTTTCCCTTCGAACCACAGTGTAGGTGTCCTCCATCGGAATAGCCAATCCAGCTCCGCTTTCGGGCATTATGTTTATAGAAAGCGACCGTTCGATAGGTAAAAGAGGTAACGAGCCTTAGCTTCTCTATGTAGCTGCTTTGTTGGCTCGTAGTCTGGATGTTCGGAGGTGTACAACGAGTATGGTTTTCGGAGGTTTTCGACTGGTATGGTTTTCGGAGGTGTACGACGAGTCGGGTGTTCAGAGGTATAAAACAAAAGGGTACTTCCTCAGAAGAGTATCTCTAATAACAATATAATGTGACACCGGGAGCGTTACTCCAGGTTCACCGGTCAAAGATGTAGCCGTACTTGGCTCGGGACTTGCTTCGATTGCAGCGGATCAGGAGCTTCGATCGGAGGAGGAGGGTAAACTCCAGGGGGAGAACCCGCATGATATGCAGGACCAAGCCGAATGAGACTGACGGATATTTTATTATTGTATGAAGCGTGTTACAAACCGCTATGATTTATTTGAAATGTCTTTGCAACTAGAGCAGGGGTGATAGGGGACTGCAGAGCGGTGCGACCTAGCCAGGGGTTTTTCGTTTTTCCTTTGTTCGGTTTCATTTGTTGTTCTTGTTCTTGGTTATTGGTTTGTACCTCACCGGCCATAGCCTGCGGGCTGCATGCTGTATGATGAATAAATAAATAAATAAATAAATAAGGAGCTTCGATCAGGATGTGGAAATAACTAAAAGATTCAAAACGAAAAGAATGGCTTTCCAAATGAGTATATTGTTAAGTCTTGTTCTCCTCGCTGAACAAGTGATCAATGATCTAATGCCTTTCTACCCTCGAAGAAACCGAAAGTCTTTATACCTTCGTCTTCGCTGTATACTACAATTACACTTTTTACTCTGGAACTCCCGTACCTCAACTACTTTCGAACCAGTTCAACTACTTTTGCAACTACCACCGGTCATTCGAGCCAATGCCCTTAACTTCACAAGTACTGCAGAACTCTATCTCCCGGGCCCACCGTATCTTTACCGTTAATAGAATATACTCGGACCGCTGGTATCCTTTATGGCATTAACTCCGTGGTTCCTGCCTTCCAGACCGGTGGTATCGTTTCGATCTAATTAACCTCCAGACGAATAGGCTGCGTTCAATAGAATAGCTTTGTTGTATGGCGCGGCGAATGCTTTTAGCTTGCGTTGGGCAGAGAGTACCTGTCTCGAGCTTTGGTTGTGTAGAGATTAGCCTTCTCTAGCTTCGTTGTTCCGAGCAGTGCGTTCTCTAGCTTTCGTAGCGTAGAGAGTTTCGGAGCGATGTATACTCTAGCTTTCGTTGCATAGAGAGTTTTGGAGCGATGTATACTCTAGCTTTCATTGCATAGAGAGTTTCGGAGCGACTCTATTCTTGCTTCGCTCTGGACAGAGTGGTGCACTCTAGATTCGTTCACCAGAGAGAAACTTCGCTGGTCAAGATGCGTCGCTGGTCGAGAAGCGTCGCTGTTCGAGAAGCTTCACTCTGGCCTCCAAGACTAGTGACAGCCAATGCCGTCGCGAGTGATCGTGTGTGTCCCCGCTCCGAGGGTATTATGTTATGTATAACAGCGAGCTTGGGAGACTAAGGCTGATGTACCTCATACGCATGATAAGGGAAAACCTCTAACATCACCCCCCTTTCAAGCTCTGGTGACCTCAACAGAGTACTCCAACGTAAGAAGTGGTCTTGCAATAGATACTACTCAGACAGCGTATACTATTGATATAGCTTTCCTCAAGTATTTCGTTTGAAAATTCAAAATCAAAAATTAAAAGTGACCTCGGCTTAAAATCAGTGTGGTTTGAGTTCAACATAAGAAATGCCTCTTTCTATTTCCTTCTTTTCTGTGCCTTATTTTCTGGTGTTCTCCATCTCTTGTCTTTTTCTATTTCAGGATGTTGTTTGTAGTAGTTGTTTATCAGCTCAGGTGCTACCTCTTGAAGATGTTGGTAGGATTCCCATGTGTTTTCGTCGTACATATAGTTTTCCTACTTGGTTAGGAAAACGTGCTTCTGATGGTCATTGTCTGTGGGTCCACTTGCGATTATAGCTTCTGGTATCCACCCTTCATTGTCCGCCGCGACTGGGTGTATGACTCTTTCTGTTACGTCTCCTCTGTATGGTTCCAGCAGTAATACGTGAATGGTAAGATGTATTTTCCAAGTATCTGGTAACTTTAACCCACACCATCTATTATTACATCCCACCTGGGTGATTTGGAAAGGACCATAGGGCTTGTTGTCGAGTTTCCGACACTGTCTTTTTGTACGAATATTTCTTCCATCAAGCATTACCCAATCATTGACTTTATATTTTGGAGCCGGTTTTCTTTTCCTGTCATAGTATTCTCCAATTTTCTTTCCTGACTTTTCCAGTTGACTTTCCAATTTTCGATACACATCTACCATGTAATGAGCATATTGTTCCGAGGCGGTGTTCTTGAATTGAACTTCTGTAGGCCAATTGGTGTGTGGTTTATAACCATAGTTGGCATAGAATGGTATTATTTTGGTGGTCGCGTGTCTTGAATTATTGTATGCGTCTTCTGCCATGGCTAGCATTTCAGACCAATTGTTTTGTTCATAGTTGCAATAGGTGCGTAGAAAGTGTTTGATGGTTTGGTTTAGTCGTTCTGTTTGTCTGTCTGTTTGTAGATGAAAGGTCATCGATAAAGATTGTTTGATTTTTAAGAACTGATATAGGTCTGCGATGAAGTGTCCTGTGAATACTCCGTCTTTGTCCGATACCACGTCTAAGGGGAGTCTGTGGTGTTTCCAAACATTCTCTAAAAAGAGTCTTGCCACTATTGCCGATTCTCTTTTTGCCGTTGGTATAAAATGAGCCATTGTGGTAAACCTGTCGACCACTATCATTATATGTTTGTTTCCGTTGGAATCCGGTAAGTCGGTAATGAAGTCTACCGATATGTATGTCCATGGTGATGATGGTAGTTTGAGTAGGTATAGTAGACTATGTTTGGCGTGTCGTGGACTTTTTGTTCTTTGACATGAGTCACAATTGTTGCAGTAGACCCTAACGCCATCTTCCAGCTTGGGCCAGTAGAAATTCCTGGTAATGAGTTCCATCGTTCTTTCTCTTCCAAAATGTCCTGCTATCCTTGAATCGTGTTCCCATTCTAACACTTCTTTTCTAAAATCTTTTGGCTCATAAAGCCTTTCTTTCCATACTACCATTCCGTCCTCATCTACTCCTAACCTTTCGTCCGTTTGCTCTTTTCTTTCTATTATTTTTTGTATTTGTTTATATTCCTCATCTTTTTCAATTTCTTCCTTTCATCGTGTTTGTATCGTGGGTGTTAATTTCATTACTGAGAAACCTGCGAATACTATTTCCTCATTGTCTTTGAAACTTAATGCTCTTATGTTTGTCCAGTATTCGGGTCCTAGTAGAGGTGTGTTATTTGTCGAAGTTGTACCCCCCTCTCTAGCGATGAAGTCCGGACATCGAGATAAGGCATCAGCTTTTCCATTTTGTGAACCTTTTCGATAGACGATTTTGAAGTTGTATTCTTGTAAGGTTTCCGCCCACCTGGCTTGTCGCCTATTCAATTGGTTGGTTTCTTTGCAATATTGAAGATTCAAATGGTCGGAGTATATGATTGTTGTATGAATTGCTCCTTGTGAATAGCATCGCCATTGTTTCATTTCGTAGACAATGGCTAACATTTCTTTATCGTACATCTGATAATTCATTTCCACAGGTGAGAATTTTTTAGATATAAAGGCTACAGGGTGTAGTTTGCTGTCTTTGAATTTTTGGGATAGAACTGCACCCGTTACATAGTCCGACACATAGGTTTCTATTATTGCAGGTCTATCTTCTTCGTAATGTCTAAGGATTAGAGTGTTTTCTTGGGAAAAAAGTATACATATCTTGTAATATGCTGCTTTTTGAGCTTCTCCGAAAGTAAAATATTTGCCATCTCCTTTTAATGTGTCTGTTATAGGGGCAACTATCCCAGCATATCAGTGACAACCACACCAGCAAAACCGGTTTTCGAAAATAAGTCAACAACCAGCACAGCTATCGCCAAGCAGACACTTGCAATCGATTCCTAACCCCCAATTACCCCCCCTACGATAGGGCATCTCTCTTCCAGGACCTTTATTGTTGCTGGGTGGAAAACTGGGCCTCTTACCCCTCTTTTTCCCCCCCCTGCAGCCCCCTGCAAAAGGGCCCCCACCGATCATCTACACAACCAATTCTTATCCAATCAACTTCAAACTTTGGGAGCATCGAAAGCACATATAGACGAGGCTCAGGTTTTAATTTCAGACCAAAAGCTTAACATTTGCATTAGTTACACAAAATCATCGAAAAGTCGCTTTTTCGCTCCTACCCCCCCTCTATCTCAGTGGAATCAACTCCAAATCAAAAACGGACAACGGCAATCGATTCAGCGGCCCCAGAAGCCCTTAGAACATACCATCTATACTTGCCTACAAGCCCCAGACAGCCTGGGCCAAAAATCCTCGAAGCAAAAAACCCAAAGTCTATTTCCATCATTTCTCGACGAGTTTTCATCCGTTTCAAACGCCCTTACGAGTACAGCGTGTACACACACCCAGGTCTACCCTGCCGAAAGCACACTTTGATCGGACAAAAATTGACTCCACAACGGTCGATTTTCAACATTATCGCATTTTTCGCATTTTCTCATTCCCCCCCTTTGGAACCTATTGGCCACCGGGGCCCAGCAGTCCTACCAGGGTGTAGGCGACAACGTCCGGCTACTTTGCCGCCATTGACCCCCTGAGTCTTTGGGTGGATCCTCCAGAGTTAAGTTGCACTTCCTACCTTGCAGTGGTTTTACAGCCCCATCATATAGCAGGCCTCCTAGAGGTTTTCTTGTGGCTACGGGTGTCTCTGTATCTGCTGTGAGGAGGCAAAGGATCTAGTATAAGGCTCCAACACCTTGCTAGGACAAAAGAGGAGAAGCTCTAACCCCCTCAGGGAATAGGTGGTACCAAGGCCACTTATATCAATACTCAAACGTTGGATTTATTCCTATTTGAAATACCTAGAAAATTTATATTTCTTTAACATATTTAGCACCTTATAACCCCTCTAAAGTCTTCAATGACTTCCCCAATACCACCGCCACCCCCACCTGGGACTTCCAGTACTTATGGAATGCACCTTTATCCAAACCCCAGTTCAGACCCACTCTCTGCAATTGATGCCCCAGCTGTATCACACACCACTTTGACAGGCCATATATCCAAACGAGGAAGGAAAGGCAAGCAGGCAAGTTCTTGCCGACTGCTAGCTACCTCACCATACCCGTCACTCAATGCCCCTCGTACACGTTCAAGTACCCGTATGGCCACTGGTAATGTCCATCCCAGGACACCCTCTGGACAACTACAACCATCTTCCCCACCTCAACAACCAACCAACCAAGACCATCTCGGAAACCCTGAAAGTGCAGATCTAGAACTTGGAGATGCCCCAGGTGATACCGAGGCCAATGACGAATGTTCTGATGATGATGACGATTCTGAAGATGAAGACTTTCAGGACCCATCCACCAACCTGCTGAATGCAAATGACGAAGATGAAGATAGAATTCATCAGGGATTCAAAGCCATCCTTGAACCACTCCACAAGGATATTCTCAAAATCAACAAACGTCTCACAACCCAAAACCGAAACCTGGCAACCCGCTTAGCTTCAATGGAAACAAAACACGAAATTGCCCTCAATACCATTGCAACCCTTGGACACCGAGTTGAATACCTTGTACAAATCCAAGCATCAAAGAAAGATGCACCACCAGCACCAACAGACCTACTAACTCCAGCTATCCCAGAAGGGACCTCCCCCAAACCCACACTCTGGTCAGCAATTGCATCCGCATGCGCAATGAAAGACCCACCAAAAGATAAAAATGTGCGTACTCTCAATCCCTGTCCTGTCTCCAAAAAACAACGCACACTAGTAATTGCCCGACACAGTGATCAACCAGTTACTGCGGTTCTTACACAACTGAAGCTTGTAATCAACGCCACCCTCCGACGATGCCACGCAGACCCTTTGGCCAATATTGGACATGTTTCTGCCAACTTCAAGCACAATCTCGTCCTCCTGACAGCAGATGCCTGCCCTGTGGATTTGGTACTAGCCCATAAGGCTGCTATTGAAGAAATAGTTCGTTCAGTTGATACAACCGCACAAAATCTCAAAAAACAAGAAACCTGGATCTGAATGATGGTTCATTCCATCGACATTACAATGTTTTCTGAATGTGAAACAGGAATGAAATTATTGAAAGAAGATATTGAGATGAACAACAATCATATCAAGCTTACCACCCTACCACGATCTCTTACAAAGCCAGAAACTCGACCCTATAAAAAGGCAACCACCATGGTCATTGCAGTCCGTACTGAACATGAAGCAAAACTTATTCAAGATCATGGAGTACAAGTAGACGGCAAGACACGCAACGCTGACCGATATGTGGTATCCCGACCAACCGACCAATGTACTAACTGCCAACAATTTGGCCATTCCTACCTACGATGCAAACAATCACCTTTCTGCAAGATATGTGCAGAACCTCACACCACCACCTCCCACTCATGCGGATCATGTCCCAGCATAGGCAAACAGTGTGTCCATGATGTTATCCAATGCATCAACTGCAAGGGTAATCACCGGGCCAACGATACCAAATGCCCAACAATTACTGCTATACGTGCTGAGGTACGAGCCAAGTTCATGAAAGACCACCCGACCATCACCCATGCCTAAACAACCTGCCTACTCACCCACCAAAATTCGAATTATACAACACAACTGCAACCGTTCTTCCTTAGTCATCAATACCCTTCTTGACTTTGCAGTTGGAACGGCCGACCTTCTTTTACTCCAAGAACCTGGATTCCACCCAAACAATACATTCATTACAACACACCCTGGATTTGAGCTACTGATACCACCTAAAAACTTAAGAAAACACAATAGGACAATTGCCTATGTGGCCAAAAACAACCCATATATCAAATGCTCCCCACGTACCGACATCAGCCAGGATCCTGATATTCAAGTCCTCGAAATATCAAGCCCCTCAATTGCATCAATCACAGTCTTCAATATTTACAATGAACATGAAGGCTTATCCAATCTCTACACCATTCCAAGAAGCTTCACCAAAATTCCATTGCCTGAACGATGCATTATTGCTGGTGATATGAATGCCCATCATACATGGTGGAATTCACAAATCAAAACACCCAAACGCGCCGACGAACTTGTTCAGATCATGGAAACCAATAACTTTTCCCTCCTCAATGAACCAGACACCCCAACATACTACTACTGAAATGGCAAAGGAACCTCAATTATCGACTTAGCCTTTACCTCACGAGCCATCCATGACTCGGTTACAAATTGGGCCGTAGATGACAATGCATCAACTGGTTCAGACCATGCAACAATACGTTTTGATATCTTGGCAGAATCTGAACTTTTTACCACTGACTCCAACACGATAAGATACAACTGGAATAAGACAGATTGGGATATATTCTCAATAACTCTCAGTACACTCTCCCATGCCTCACGAATGGTCTGGCAATACCTCCATGAACAACCAACCGAATCAAACCTTGACAAATCAGCCGAACTACTCCGAGATATGATTCTTGATGCAGTCAAGGAATCTACCCCAGTTCTCCAGGTTACAACACATTCAAAACGCTGGTGGACACCCTAACTCAAAATCTCCCAAACACAGATTATCTGTACCCAGAAGCAGTGGAAGAAAACCCGCCTTGAAAGTGATCACATCAAATTCAAAGCTGTTCGAAACCAATATTTCCGGGATATCCGCACCTCCAAGACAACAATGTGGATTGAATTTTTAGCAAATGCACAAGGCACAGAGATATTTACCACCCTCCATTATACCAAACCCAGGATAACCCAACGGACACCACCCCTGTCATTCTCCAACACAACAGCTGTAACTTTTGAAGAAAAGGCAGTATTATTCCGTTCTACCATGTTCCCACCCCCACCAGTAGCACCCTCCCCAACTGATATCACCAATCGACCAACTCTGCCATGGGTTACATTTACCCCAACAGAAATCAAACAAGCAATTTTTACCTCTGCACCACGTAAAGCCCCGGGACCCAATGGGCTTCCGTTTTACTGCCTCCGGCAAGCATACCTAGCAGCCACCGAACAATTCAACAGTCTCTTTGCTATACTTGGAATAACTGGATATCACCCTACCTGTTGGCGACAAGCAACGACTGTGATTATACCCAAACCTGGAAAACCTGATTATTCAATACCTAAGGCCTACCGACCTGTTGCCCTTCCAATTGCCTTGGGAAGATCTTCGAAAAGTTGAGGCAAACCGAATTGCATACATGGCTGAAAAATACAACCTGCTACAGAAAGATCAAATAGGAGGACGAAGACAACGCTCTGCTATAGATGCTGCAATGGCACTCACACATGAAATTGAACAAGGAAAACATGCAAAGGAAATCACCACTGCCCTCTTTATGGATGTGAGTGGCGCATTCGACAATGTATCCAAAGACCGTCTCCTCCAAACTCTACGACAACTGAGCTACCCGACTGCAATTCAATTATGGGTCGACCACTTCCTATCCGACCGTACAACAGCACTGGCATTTGATGGACAAAAGGAAGACCTCAGCCCCGTCCAGACAGGAATCCTCAGGGATCGCCTGCATCCCCAATTCTCTTCCTCCTCTATCTCAGTCCTCTCTTCTACGAACTCACAACCCATTACCCCAGCTCCTGGACTCCAAGCTACATTGATGATGTTGCAATTGTTGTTCGAAGCAAATCAAAAGCCTATAATGCAAGATGCCTCGAGGCGGCTGCACTGACAGCTTTCAAATGGGCAGAAAACAATGCGGTACGATTTGATGACTCAAAGTCAAAATGATGCACTTCCACAATAAACGAAACGGTGATACCTCCGATGACGAAAAGATCACCCTACCCAATGGCACTACCATTTCCCCCAGCACAAAAGGCATTGGCCCAGATGTGGTAAGGTGGATTGGTATTTGGTTTGACAGAAAAATCAACTTCAAATACCATGTCATGCTGAAGGCCGCAAGCGGCAAAAGAGCCCTTGGAGCCCTCAAATCACTAGCCAATACAGAATCAGGACTAACCCCCAGTGCAGTCCGCCAACTATACAATGCGTGTGTTGTACCTGTCTGCGACCTCGGAGCTGAAGTCTGGTGGTGGGCCAAGCAACATATCAACAGAAATTCGAAACAGTTCAAAATATGGCACTTCGGTGCATCCTTGGAGCCTTCCGCACATCCCCAACAATAGCGCTACACAATGAAGCGGCCCTGCCACCAGTGCTGTTCGACTTAATCACATGCAAAGAAAATATGCAATTCGAATACTTACGTTTCCCGAAATGCATCCAATCTGCAACGTTGTCCATTGACTTTCCCTCCATTTCATGAAACCCCAGAGTCTAGTAACACAACCGGACCCTGGATTTCATGGGACAGTATGCAACAAAATAACCGCATATTTGAAACACGTCTTATCCAAACCTTATCAACCCTCAGTCCATGGATTTCCAACAGCTCGGAAATTGAAACCTATTCAACCACAGCCTGTCCACCATGGATTGAAAGTAGAGTCAAAACACAAATTAATCCTCATTCAAAGGAAGAGGAAGCCAAAGCCCACAAGCCCAGTATGCAATGTTGAAACAAGATGACCGCAATATTGTTTGTTATTCAGATGGATCAATGTTGAACGAAAACATTGGCGCAGGAACAGTAGTTGTAATGACCGGAGAAGATGTCATTGAAGCAACCTATCAATGGGCCATCAACAGGAAGTTTATGATGCTGAATTACTTGGTATTCTTAAAGCTGCACAGAAATGCTTTCAGATCTGTCAACGTAATAACCTCACCAAACGACATATATGGATTTTCACAGACAATCAAGCGGCCATATGACGTCTCAATACTCTAAACCCGCCCCTGGACAGTCCACTTCCCTGGCACTCTCCAACATCGCCAATAACCTCCATGCACTCAAAACTACTATCACAGTACAATGGGTTCCTGGCCATACAGATGTACCTGGAAACGAACTTGCCGATAAGTTGGCAAAAAAGTCCACTGTGGAAAAACCACCTACCTAATATAACACCTCATTATCGTACCTCAAGAGGGTACCCGAGCAGCAAAAATGCAGGAATGGGGGGATTGGTGGATGCGACATCCCGCGAAAGGAAAGAACTATATTGGAACATTCCGTACCAAACCAGACAATATTTTCAGAAGTGGCAACCGCCAGTTTGCATCTACTGTCACCCAACTACGAACTGGACATGGATACTTCCGCAGTTACCTATACAAAATACCAACCAATGCTGTTGACTCCCCTCACTGCCCATGTCGCTATGGAGGTCCCCAGTCACCGGAACATCTTGTACTAAGATGCCCTTTATACCAAGCGAAAGACAAACCATGCGGAAAGAGATTGGAGTTGTACACCCTCGATATCTCTGGAAGCATCTTCTTTATACTGACAAAGCAATGCAACCTTTGAAACATTTTCTGCACGACACACATATAGCTACTCGAAGATGGTACCTGGGCCAATTCCGTGATGATGAACACCTTGGGCAGGGTAACATCCGAATTGCAGGCCAGGGAACTGTCAACGATATGGTGGAGGAACATCAGAGTGGGAGAGGAGGGGATGATGGGGAGGATGATGATGAAAAGGAAGGAGAAGCAGAGAGTTGAGAGGTGGATGAAATTTGAATGGGGAAGGGAGGAGGAGGGTAAACTCCAGGGGGAGAACCTGCATGATATGCAGGACCAAGCCGAATGAGACTGACAGATATTTTATTATTGTATGAAGCGTGTTACAAACCGCTATGATTTATTTGAAATTTCTTTGTAACTAGAGCAGGGGTGATAGGGGACTGCGGAGCGGTGCTACCTAGCCAGGGGTTTTTCGTTTTTCCTTTGTTCGGTTTCATTTGTTGTTCTTGTTCTTGGTTATTTGTTTGTACCTCACCGGCCATAGCCTGCGGGCTGCATGCTGTATGATGAATAAATAAATAAATAAATAAATAAATAAACAAATAAATAAATAAACTCCAAGAAACATACACCTGCGGAAGAAATTTACGAAATCTACGATCAGAAGTTGGGAGCCATCGTTAAGAGCCTAGAGCAATGGACACTGGAGTGCGAAGGGTCAGTATATCCAATCGAAATATTGACTTACCACAAGAACCTCGAATACTTCATGACATCAAAGCTACTCAACAGAAGACAAACAAGATAGTCCGAATTTCTATCAAGATACAAATTCAATATTATATACCGCCCAGAAAAACAAGGTCAGAAGCCCGATGCACTCACCAGAATGCCAGGAGACATTCCTCCGAAGGGGGGGGCAGAACAAACCCAACAAATCGTGCTAAAAACAGTGAATCTTGATCAGAAAATACAAAAGGGATTAGTGGTAGTGTTCGCGGAAGTGGTTAATCGGGATGAGGAAGAAGTTGATCCAAAAGAATTGTGGAACTGGATTCAAAACGTTTGTAAGGACTGCCCGTTCGACAGTAGTGAAGGATTGTGTATCAACGCAACGGAAGTGGTCAACAACGAAATACCAGACAAACTCCAACTGATCAAAGAACATCACGATACCCCCACCGCCGGTCATCCAGGACGAGCCAAAACCCTCGAACTTCTCGAAAGGAATCATCAGTGGCAAGGCATGAGATCAGACGTGGACAGATATGTATGGAACTGCCATGTGTATCAACGCAGCAAAACCACCCATCAGAAGGTTCATGGATGGCTCAAACCACTGGAAGTACCACAACAACCATGCAAAGATCTGAGTATAGATTTCGTGGTAGGGTTACCAGAAAGTGAAGGGCACAACGCCATATGGGTAGTGGTCGACAGATTGTCAAAAATGAAGCATTTGGTTCCGTGCCGTGACGACACCGATGGGAAGAAGCTGGGCGAGATGTTTATACGAGAAGTTTTCAAGTTACATGGCTTACCGAACACTGTAGTATCAGACAGAGGACCTCAGTCTGCCTCAGAGTTCTGGAGACACGTTTGCGAAAGATTGGGAATTGATCGAAGGCTGTCAACAGCGTTTCATCCACAGACGGATAGACAGATGGAACGAATGAATGCCGTTATGGAACAATACCTTAGAGCGTTCGTCATTTATCAACAGAACAACTGGGCACAGTGGCTACCCATGGCTGAATTCGTGTCAAATAATCATACCTTGGAAACAACAGGATGCTCACCATTCTTCGGCAACTACGGGTTCCATCCACGAATTACCTTCAGTCAACATCCAATTCAAAACGGAAACGACATCAGGGAAGTAAACGCAAATATCCTCTCCCAAAAGATGAACGGTATCTTTGATCAGATGAAGGCTGAGATGATTTGAGCACAAGTTGTTCAAGCGGAACAGGTGGACAAGTATCGACGAGAGGGGGTGGAGATGAGCGTTGGGGATAGGGTATGGATGGATGCCAGGAATATTGCAACACAACGCCCGAGCAAGAAGTTAGATTGGAAACACCTGGGACCTTACAAGATTACGGAAGTTGTCAGCCCATGGGCCTACCGTCTACATCTACCCAAGGACCATCATATTCATCCAGTACAACCAATCTCCCGTTTGAACAAAGTTTCGGAGGATCCTTTCCCAGGACAGATTGAACAGATACCACCGCCAGTTATCGTGGACGGAGAAGAAGAATACGAAGTGGAACACGTTGAAGATTCCAGAGTGTTTCGAAGACAGTTACAGTTTTTGGTCAAATGGAAGGGTTATGATGAAAGGAGTTGGAAACCAGCAGTCAATGTGGATGGACTTCAAGCCATCGACGCATTTCACACAGAACAACATGGCAAACCCGGGTCAACAGCCTCGTAGGAACTCGGCTTCTGGGAGGGGGGGCTACTGTCACGGTTGTGTCGAGTGAGGATCAGAGGAAGAGTATGAAATCGATGCAGAGTATAGGGGAATACGAAGGGAATCAGGTTTCGGTGAAAGGAATCAGGTTTTGAAGGAAGGAAGCAGGTTTTGAAGGAAGGGAAACAGGTTTCGATGGTTGCGTTGTAAATATGGCGTGATAGTTATGGCGTGGTTTACGGTGTGAAAGGGTTGCGTATATAGTTGGGTGTGGTTGGGATGTATTTTGGAACGAGTGAGTAAAGGTGACGACGGTCGCGTTAGTTGTATATAAGGATGCTGGATTCGCAGAGGATATGTTTGTTCTTCACTCGTTCTCTAGTCTACAAAACAATCAATAGCTTCGGCACCAACCTTTGTTCACTTCTGTGATTCCGGAATTCGAGTCTCTTGCCTGTTACGCAGTACCCGTGATCACTGCACCCTCATATCTGCTATCTTAGTTTGGTTTTTATAACCCCTAGAACTCCGAGCCTTGAAATCCTGACAGATATACGTGTCAGCAAAGTCATCATGAATGTAGCATAACCTCTGGGATGCCTGGTGGGGGCTTACACAACCACACGTTGTCAAACGGAACTCTCCGCAGTCAACTTCAGAGATCGGTTCTGTTGCAACAATCGGTTGTTGTGCGGACATCTATCTCAGTGGATCAAGTGTTGGAGATAGTACTATACACACATATCATAGTTATAGAGCAGTACCATCATGCCTCACTGATATACCTCTGATGCGGAAATACTCACATATTAAAGACCACACAAACCTACTGGTTGATAGAAACAATCAAGCTCTAGCAGCAATCCACAGTCAGAACACAACAGCGGAAAACGACCTGAAATATTATTAAGTTTTTACCTTAAAAATATCCATTATCTATGTTCTTATACACACGTAATGACATCATCATATACAATGCTGCCTATCTACACTAGTATTGCCCAACCGAAGCCCACCTCAACTTGTTGTTTGAGTTTTTACAATACAATATCTTTGTGGACGATTACTTCCACTTGTGCGAAACCGACGAGTATCCCTCGCAAGTATCTTTCATCAAGTCTTCAGAGGACTACCTAGAAGACTCCTACAGTTTCCAGGGTAGCAGCTGTACCCTGCAAATGCCAGTATACATTCATACGCCACAAAGACTGCGACGAGTTACCTTTGAATTCCACTTCTTCAGCTTCATCTTAGTTATCAAGGTCAAACTATATCGACACCGAGTACAGCGATATCAGTCGGCTTCCACCCACGCAGGAGTACCCCAGTCACAGCATGAACAGAGTATTAACAGCAGCTAGATATACAGCTTAACATGAATATCAACTTTCTTCAGGTCACTATTCAATTGTATTGTCCAAAATAGTCTATTTAGTAATACTAACCAACTTCAAATGAGAAATACTGATGTGCTAGTATTGTATGAATATTCCAAAATGATCTTCAACAAGTGTCAACAGCAGCTTAAAATGCAGCTTTAAATGAGCATCAACTTCCTTCAGGTCAGCATACAATCACATTGTCCAAATTTTTGATTTAATCCTAATAACAACTTTGAATATGTATTACCCGTATTCTGCTATTGCATAAATATTCAAAAATGAGTATCAATGGATGTCAACAGCAGCTGATAATATAGTATGAAATGAGCATTAACTCGGTACAGGTTACCACCTGATTATACCATACAATCACATACTCTGAAAACCTTAATTCAATCATAATAACCAACTTTTTTTCAGAAATATTGGTCATGTAGTATTGTATAAATATTCCAAAACAAGTGTCAACAAGTATCAACAGTGGCTTAAAATGTTTTTTGAAATGAACATTAACTCTCTTTACATCATATGATTGAATTTTCTGAAATAGTCAACTCGGTCATTATAATATACTTTTAATATGAAATACATGTATTTTAGTATTGTATGAACACTTCAAAATTAATTTCCATAAATATCAACAGTTGCTTAAAATACAATTTGAAATGATCATCAAGTCTCTTCAAGTTGTCACTTTATTATACAATATGACCATATTCTTCAAAAAAGTTAATTCAGTCATAATAAACCACTTTTAATAAGAAATTCTTGTGTTCTAGTATTTTATAAATATTCCAAAATAAGTATCACTACTCTTCAAGTGACTACTTTATTATACAGTCGAGGACGTTCGGTGAAGAGACACTAGCACTAAAATCTGTGACTTCGCGACACGACACCACATCCAAAATCACCTGTCATGCCCAAACCAACCACCACAAGCAAGCGACAGGAGGCAACAATTGGGAACAGAGTCAAGTGTATACAACTCCATGCAGCCGGAAAAAGTTATCGCAAAATTCAAAATACGACCAGGGTCAACAATGATGTTGCGCAACTTGCTGTCAAGCTCTAGACCGACCACAATCAACTTAAGCCCACGTCACAATCTGGACCTGCACTAAAGCTCTCTCCACACGATCAGTCATTCATCAGAACACTCTCCGATAATAATCCCCATGCAACACTTGCCGAGATTACGCGTTCCTTCCACCTACATATCATACCCTGTACAATAGATATCTATTTGCGAAACATGAACCTCCATATACGTATTTGTTGCAAGAAGCCATGGCTTGATACTGTACATTGCAGAATAAGAAAGAGATGGGCTAGAGAGAGACAACTCTGGGATAAAGAGCAGTGGTGCAAGGTCTTTTATACAGATGAAATCAAATTGGAGGTGGGACATACCGGACCACGTGGGAAGGTACGATGGCCACCAGGAACAGCATTTGAAGAACAATACTTACAGCCTACATTTGCTGAAAACAAGCGATGTATCATGTTCTTTGCTGCCTTTACCCATGGTTGGCACTCTCCCTTAGTTGCTATTCGCAAACGAACAGAAAATGAACGTACCAGCAAATACGACAAGCTGGGATTCAACTCTGTCCAATATGTGAACGATGTTTTCATTCCACATGTTCTACCAGAGTATGACCCACGAGGTGGTATGGATATTCGACTGGAGACTGTTGAGGATGGAGCAAAATATCACACTTCAAATTATACATGGATATTCAGATTGATGAATAGGGTTCAGCGAATGGCGTTGCCAGCCAATTCTCCAGACCTCAACTCTATTGAAAATATTTGGTCTTGGTTTAAGAGAAGGTTTAGAGATCAATGTCTAGACTCTAAGCAGTACCCCAATACAGATGAGGAGTCAATTGATCTTGCGCAGGAAGTGTAAGAGAATATGCCATGGGAGCGGGTATAGTAAGTTATAGATAGTATGCCGGAGAGGATTGACACTGTAATTTGCAGACATGGAGGAGCAACAAAGTGGTAGCATGGGGGTTTGTATATTTTGAAGCACTCTTTGTATTCTCTTTCTAATTCAATGGTTGGTTGTTGTGTAAGTGGGCAGTCTCTTGGTGTCTATACCTACTTGTGGGCATGCCAAGCCTCGCTGTCTCTTCACCCAACGTCCTCGACTGGGACCATTCAATTGTATTCTTCAAATTCTTTAAATCAGTTATATTGAATCACTGTTTTCCCAATGCTTATATATTTTAATATTATATGAATATTCCAGATTAAGTATATACAGAGTGGTAATATTACCAAGATTTGTATATTGAATTGGAAATTATTATTTGTCAAATATTTGACAAACTTTACAACCAATATGGAAATCACTGCCATATACAAAATAATCAGAATTGTATCTATTTTAGGAAAATCAGAAATATAGACCTGAAGATTAAATCCAGCATGTGTACCCAAATCCAGGAAACCAACAGGGTAGGTACTTCAGTTTTGGATATGGAACCATAAATTATATACACTTTGGATTCAGTCCAGTTCCAAATGGCAACTGGTATTCTAGTTCTATTTCAATTCTAGACAGAAGCCAGGTTACTCAGAACTATTGCTAACACTAGTCATTTCAAGGTGGTAATCAATCTGCCTGGCCATATGATGATTATCAACTATAATTCTGAAGGATGATGTAAGCCATACAATTGAATAATCAAGACCAAAATCACACCAGTGATTATCTTCTTGAACACATCATACTGACAACAGTATATATTTTGTGAAATATAATATGTGTTTTGTTATGTATATTAATCATTCCAAATATTTTACATACTATCTAACTTGGTATTCAAAAGCAATTGATTGAGTGGATTGGTCTATTTATGGAGTTTCACAAATAAATCGACCAATTCAAAAATCTTTCAGCAATAATACCCCATTATCTTGAATTTGCATGATTCAATAACCTCTATACAGCTGTAATAAAATAGAGTGGCAAAAAGATAATAGTAGTGGGCCTTAATATTGTTTCCATTGTGACAACAATACTATTTGAATATTCTTCAAAGCAGCATGGTCCATTCGAATCCACCTTGCTGGGTATTAAAAACCTTATCTATTTCCACCTCATGGCTCAGAATAATAATTATATTGATGTGATGATGATATATATGGAAGACTATCTGAGAGAATTTCATCAATAGAAGGATATTTTTTGTTGTATTCATACCAATAAGTCAACCAAGAATATTACTGAAGCAATATAAAAGTAGATTTCTATCAATATGCAATATCAGCACAAAAATGATCTGATATACCCAGGTGTTTCCACAGCCGTAAAATATTGGCCGATCAATAAAAACACAATTCAAATCGATCCAGAAATTGTGTCATACTTGGTAAATGAGTCAGACTTCAACTTTGCCATGATGCATCTATTGAACAACTTTTCAAATTACATATGTCAGCTAGGGCAATTGTTAAATATAAGATTTTAACAACTAAAAAGGTTGATAATGGTTTTGAAAGCTGTATTCCAACAATTAAATCGCTATAAGCCATCTTATAAGATTTGATACCCAAAAGCCTGGAATAAAGGATTCTGATTTTAAGATATCAATCTCAATGCTGAACGACATTGTTACAAAAACCACAATCTATTTCCCATGATCCCAGCAATTTGAATGATGAAAGATTACCCACCTGGAATCAGGTTTCTAGCAGACCTGTTATTCTCATTTGGAAAGCTAAAAGAAGAACATCAAAATCACATCATATGGTTATTCAAAAGATATACTAATTACATTAGACAGTTCAAAAATAAGAAGGAATTCGCTGATCTATAAGTCCCAAAATGAAGTTGTTATAATTCTGCAGTCATTCCCGTAATACAATATCAAGGTGACAAGCAAACAATTCACATTGTACAATCCACTGTAACCAACTAATGGAGGAAGTATAAACTATCCTGAAATAATACAGTTTTACTGTGGAATGGAACACGGAGATATTTCAAGTTGATGCAGGTGGTCATATTAGGGTGTGGCTCTGCTACATTAGTGCGGCTCTGCGGGCCGCTCGCGTAGCTAGCTTTAGCGGGACTTCAGCTGCATCGCCAATAACATTCACTTCTATACATACAACAGGGTCCATTTACCCACATTGGTAGCAACACTCGACTTCTGACGGCCTCACAAGTATCAGAAACGATCGAAACACAACGCACGATGGTTGATTCACCCAGTTTACCCTTGAACCAGTGGATTGTTGGCAGCTCGGAGACATCGCCCATGTCCTCCGACTTCGCAACCCTTCCTGCTACGCACGACACGCAGGATGTCAGTTTTAGCGACAGAATCAACAAGGCTGAGTCAATTAGGTTTAGCAGCAAGTTCACAACCTTGGCCGCCACGGGCTTCGAACCTGGAGAACTTCGCAGCGCAGAATACATTATGAAAAGAAAGCAGATTATTGACAACAGCCCGGGGCACTTGTCTGACCAAGCCATCACCTGGATCAAGGCTATGGAGGATGTCCAGCTAACGGTTATTGATACCGGCCTCTCGGAGAGCATCAAACAAGCCGAGGAATTCGCCAAGATTTGCGACCTCAATGAAAGCTTGGCCGCTAAAGTCAAGGAATTGGAGGCTGCTGAGCCCATCCAAGGCCTGAACAAGGAATTGGCAGCAGCTCACCAAGAAATGGACAAGTTGGAGGAAGAGCTCAGGATTGTGAAGCATCGCTCCGCCAAGTTGGAGAGGTGGCTGGAGATGTGCAAGTCGGAACCGGAGTCAACGGAACAGACCGACGTCATCACACAGCTCCGGCTAGAGAATGACATGCTTCTGCACCAAGTCAAAAATCTCTCCTCAGAAAAATCTGAGCTTGAAACTGAGTTGGGAGCGTTCGAGCGCATCATTCAACAACTCACGACTAACTAAGTACATGCGACTCCAGCACCCAACACCTCCTCCGAACCGACCCCAGGCTCATCCGAATCAACTCCTGGCCCGTCCGCAAGCTGTAGCTTCTCCATCAAATTGTCTAACCTTCCGACATACGATGGGAAACAAACCCTGGATGATGTCACTGCCTTCCTGTTTGCTTTGGAACAACATTTGAAGAATGCAGCCCAGGCCATCAGGTGGGTCGGCACTATGGGTTGGGGCGAGCAAGCAGTGCTGCAGCTGAATGGAGACACAGCGATCTGGGCCATGCATCGTTTCCTGATAGGTGTGCCTATCGAATGGTCCACCTTTTGCATGGAGTTGAAAGCTAAGTATATCCCTTCCAACGCCTTGGACCTGGTCAAATGTGAATGGGAGGAACTGAGCTTAAACAAGGGAGAACGCGTCACTGAATTTAACGAGCGTTTCCGTCGCTTCTGTTTAAAGTTAGACCCACACCAGCCAATGCTAGCCGAAATGTTAGCCGACACTTATGGATACAAGATTGAAAAGGGCAACCAGGGAGTTTATAAAAACTTAGTTCGGTATATTGGCATGCGCGATAAGACTCCAACCCTTGAGCAGCGCATGGAACACCTTGCGGCATTGGACACGTCTCTCAACAAGTCTTAACCTGCCAGCACCTCCAACCTGAACACTGATGGAACTATGAAAGCTTCGGCTAGGAAAATGGACTCCAGGAAAGGCGGTGCATCTGGCACAACTGACAGAACTAGCGTGGTCAGAGATGACGGTCTAACCTGCTGCAACTGCGCCCAGGTTGGTCACATTTCACGCAATTGCCCAAACCGCGACTTGATGAAGAAGGTACTCGAGCAAGCGTTGGTCAGCAAAGATGCCCCGAAACCTAAGTCTAGCCACCCACAAAAGGACAAGAAAAAAGGAGGTGCGCCAACCGGTCAAAAAGAGAGCGCAAGGCTGGCTGAGGAGAATGAGGTTAAGCAGGAAACTGACAGCGAGGCGGAAAGCAAGTTGGACACTCTCTTCGACTCAGACTTTGAGGCGGGAAAAGTCAAAGGAGGTCAGTAGCTGCAGCTGTGCCTCCCATGAAAACACCATCATGTATGGTATCGTCAAAGGGGGAAAAGCTTGTTCCAGATGGCCAATTCAAGTTTTTCACCCTTTACCACCACTTGAAAATCAGTAAACTAGATGATTCAGTGGTCGACCTACTAAGGTTTAATGGCAAAATACGATACCAAACAGAGCAAGGATAGTGGAGCAGCAAAAGAGCAAAAGTGGTGAAGGATGATGGTGCATCAGAGAATTACGTGAGTCAGAAGTTGCTCGATGAGTTAACACGTCAAGGAGCTGTTTTGAGTACAAATGATGCGGGGTGGATGATTGTGGAAACGGCCAATATCAACGCAGAGGATGGCATGGAGAAACGTCAATGGGTCAAATTGAAATTACAACTTGGTTCGTCATATGTCTATGAGGCAGATTTTATGGTCTAAGATGTCAAGGGATTTGATATCGTGCTAGGCAAAAGATGGATGCACAATATAAATCGCCGTTATCAAATCGACCATGACAGCAACGAAATGTCGATATCCGATAACCTCTGGACGGCAAGGGAGGATGCCCGAGTGCACTACCTACCTGGCTTACGCCCCTTGGATGTTGATGAAAGTATAGCGGAGCAGGCGAAATTCATGGGCATTCATATCATACTGATGTCAGAACTCAATAACGTATCTGCCCGCCTGTTGCAATGCGCCTTTTTTTCCACAGTGCACCACTGTGGCAATGGCGATACCCATGCCACTGACAAACTACCAGAAGAGTTTCAAGAGATGTTGACCGAATTCCAAGGCCTCTTTGGCAAGCCAACTTGTGCTAATTCACAGAAAGGAAGGCAAGCCGATTTTGAAATGAAAACAAACCCAAATGGCAAAATACTGTTCCACTCACCATATCGCATCTCTCCGCGTGAAGAAGAGGTGCTTCAGAGGCAGATAAAGAAGGGAATTCTCTGCGGTTGGATTCAGCCCTATCGAAGCAATTTCGGCTCACCAGTATTATTCGTGGCAACGCCTGACGGTATGCTGCATATGTGCATTGATTATTGTGCAGTAAATGCCATAACTGTCAAGGATTGTTATCCTCTCCCACACATCGAGGACTTACTCAACTCCATGCATGGCTCCTGCTGGTTCACAAAATCAGACTTGGCAGCTGGTTACCACCAAATTTGCATTGCAGCAGCCGAAAGGCAAAAGATGGCCTTCACCACTAAATTTGGATTGTACGAGTGGCAAGTCCTCCCATTTGCCCTGGCAAATGCACCAAGTCAGTTCATGTGTATGATGAACGGCATCTTGGAGCCAATGAAACGCAAATTCATTGTGGTATACCTTGACGATATTATGATTCACAACCATACCCTGGAGGAGCACATCATACATGTCCGAGAAGTTCTGACCTTCCTGGTGGAACATGGTCTCAAGGCCAAATGTGCAAAGTGCACCTGGTCGTGTCAGAAAGCCGACTTCTGTGGCTTTGATATCGACAAGGACAGCATCCACACCCAGGAACATAAAACTCGTGCAGTCATGGACTGGCCCAGACCTGAAAACAGTAAAGATGTCAGAGGCTTCCTGGGCCTCACCAGTTGCTATAGAAAATTCATGGAACACTACGCTCACATCGCCATGCCGGTGTATACTATCTGCACACCTCCGAAAGGAAAAGCAGATGTTGGGCGGCGACAAAGAGAGCCTAAAAAAGTGTTCCGCACTCCGTTCGCCTGGAACAGGGAATGCCAACATGCCTTCGACACCGTCAAAAAGGCAGTCAGCAATTCACTAGTCCTCGCCCAAGGCTAAATATTGCCTACACGTCGATGCTAGCCAATACATGTTGGGCGCAGTGCTTTCCCAGGTACAAGACAAGGTAGAGAAGGTACTGGGCTATTTCAGCTGTAAATTATATGATGCGGAGATGCAATACCCTACATTCAACAGAGAACTTGTAGGCATCCAAGATGCGGTATTACACTGGAAATTCAACCTACACAGATCTGAGCAGCCATTTTTGGTACATACGGACCATGCAACCTTGCATTGGATTCTCACACAACTACACCTCACCGTGTGTCAGATGGATATCCTGACTGTCCTCCACAATTTTGCCTGGGAGGTCAAGCACATCCCAGAAATCAAGAATCAGGTTGCGGACGCGTTATCTCGCCGCCCAGATTTTCGTCGGGCATATTGCAATGTAACAGCACTTGAAGTTACCGCGGCCAGAGAATTGATTGATGACATTAAGGCCAGCATAATTGACGACAAATGGTTCGGGTCTATTGCACATTTCTTGGCCAACCCATGTCCCCACCCCCCGTCACGGACAGCATCTACAATAGAATGCAAACTATGGGTGTCAGCGCAACATTTCTATTTAGAAGAGAATGGCTTATTGTGGTTAAGTGGAGATTTGGAAAAGAAAGAGGTGGAGAATGATGCAAGGGCAAGGATAAAGGACGGCGAAGAAGAAACAAGAGTAAAGGAAAAGGCTCAGACGAAAGAGGTAGAGAATTATACAAGGGCAAGGATAAAGGACAGAGAAGAAGAACCAAAAGTAAAGGAAAAGGCTAAGACAAAAGAGGTGGAGAATGATGCGAGGGCAACGATAAAGGACGACGAAGAAGAAACAAGAGCAAATACAAAGACTGAAAAGAAAGAGACAGAGGAACACACTAACAGAGGGTGGCTGTGTATTCCAGAAACGTTGCGGTGACAAATCCTCTATGAGGCCCACAACACACCCGCAGGGGGACACATCGGTGCAGACCAAACGTACTGACGCATGAAAGGCAGATATTTCTGGAAAAATATGTGGCGCAATACCCAGCAATACGTTGCGGGCTGCGACATATGCCATAGAACCAACCACCGGAGCACGAAACCCATGGGCCTCCTACAACCACTTCGTATAGCCAAAGGCCATTGGCAAAGAATCGGCATCGACTTCATAACTGACCTACCGGTCTCAGGAAAGGGACACGACTGCATTGAAACGTTTATCGACCATATGACAAAGTGAGTACATTGGCAAGCCTGCAAGGAACCAATCGACGCCCCAGCCTTCGCGCAGATGTTCATCAACGATATCGTCCGCCTACACGGAGTTGCACAAGAGGTTGTATCAGACCACAATGTTTGCTTCACCGCAGACTACTGGAGAGAAGTTGCGCGGATTCTGCAGATGAAACTGCTCATGTCTATGGCGTTCCATCCAGAAACGGATTGTCTCTCGGAGAACTCGAACAAGATGGTGGTACGTGATTTGCGAGGCTTCACAACTTGCGATCAGGCCGATTGGGACGACTACTTTCCACTAGCAGAGTATGCCTACAATTCCTCTGTATACCGTTCGACGAAACAGACGCCTTTTGAACTCGATCCTGGTTATGTGCCGCCATTGCTGCTAGACTTAATTGCAGACCTCCAACGGCTCCAAGCCGAGGAATCGGCAAAAACCTTACAAGGCCGCGAATTCGTCGAATGATTGCAGCGTATTTTGGGAGTCGCCAGAGACCAACTCCACGATGCTCAGGATGAACAGACGGCTGAGGCTAATAAGTCATGATACCCAATCGATCCTGCTATCACCGCCGGTACGAAGCTATTTTTAGATACGAAGGATCTGCCAATCACATATACCAACATCGACCCTACTCGCCGCAAAGTGGTACATCGTTATATTGGTCCATGCGAGATCCTTCGAATACGCGGGAATGCCGTCGAACTAGATCTTCCAAATGACATGATGATCCATGATACTGTGAATATCAGCAGGCTCAAGATTGACCGCACAGGCAATTCTAGGGTTGCTTGGCATCCGCCGCCTCGGCCGGTACGAACAAGCCGCGCAGGCACAAGTTATGTCGTTGAATCAATTGCAAATCACCAGGCAAGCTCTGATGGAACCAGTTGGAAATACGAAGTGAAATAGGAAGGATGGATCAAGAAGGATAATACATGGGAGGCAGAGGAGAATATGGCAAAAGCAAAAGAAATGGTGAAGCAGTACTGGAAAGAAATAGGCGGGCAGCCAAAGGCGAAGAGGAAAGCAAGATTGAAGAAGGCGTAAGAAGCAAGTTGCATTTTCATTTTTTTTTTGGAGGGAGAATTTCATGTTTTATTTGATTGTTTCTCATTCTTGGCGGCGAGACGGGAAAACATTGTCCTCTTTTTGTTTGGATGGTCGAGAAACATTGTGGAGGCATGTTTCTTTTTGATCAGGGTGATTTGTTTCTTCGAGAGGTTCCTCGACGATGATTGGGGAAGGTTGTGATGCAGGTGGTTATGTTAGAGTGCGGCTCTGCTATATTAGTGCAGCTCTGCGTGCCGTTCGCGTAGCTAGCTTTAGCGGGACTTTGGCTGCATCGCCAATAACATTCACTTCTATACGTATGAAAGGGTCCATTTACCCACAGTTGACTAGAGAATCAATTCCAGTGAAATTATAATATCTTTTTGATATTGAAAATACACAATCAAATCAGCAACCACTTTTGCCCATTGTTACCACAGTGATTACAGGGCCGCTGTATGAGGTTCTGGGAATAGTATTTGTTGAGCAGTGAGATCAGGCCCAAATATTATCATTGGAGGATTGTAATTATTTTCAAAAACCTCTTTTTGGCATTTGATTAATATATGTCAATCTCTTATACATAATTTACAATGTGGCCCATATACTTCCATTTTCTTTTAATTTAGAACCTGGTTAATAGTTTTTACATAATACCATTGACTTGGATATATTCAATTTATTGTATAAATAAATAGAATACTTGAAATCATCATTTTACATATTGTATAAGTCAATTATATTTTATTTGTAGATGAAATTTGTATATTAGTAAATATTAAATATAGCAGTACAAAATATGCAAAACTGACAATAAAATACAGTATAGTTTGCAATATTAAATGATAAGTATAATATAAGATAATATGATCCAGAAATTGCAACAAGTGGGAACTAAATTTTAAGTGAGAATCTTAAAAATTCATAAGGAGTATGGATAGATATATTGCCAATTTGGCAACAACTATTTGAAATGTATGGAGTATAAATTTTGTATGGTGAGCTTGGCAGTACAGGGTCAAGTTTCAATAATACTTAGAATGTTCAGAATGATAAATATTGTACCATACTATTTTGGAATATAGATTAGTTTTTGCTGATGTAGACTCTACCTATATACTATTTAAAGTCATCATCATGGCATATTTGTCAAAAATTTGGGTTAATAATCATTGATATATGCCTGTATGAAGTTTTAGTTCATTGGAGGGCAATTGAGATTTGTTCAGTAGAAGCGTCTCCCAGAATTGTGAAGAAACAAGCCAAACCAGTCTTGGTTATGGCGGCTCTGGAGGCTTGGCGATCAAAGCGGGGTAACATGGAATTTGCAATGGAAATGATTCCTGCTTCTCGTTCACCCATCAACACCCCGTACCTACCATGTCCACTACACCCAACTTTGACCCGCATAGCATGAGTAGAGCTGAGCTAATGTGTTTCATGCGATCGAACTACTCCAGCAACCTAGACGAAGATGATTTCTCGATTCTAGAGAAGCTCAAATTCAACGGCGAAACACTCCTTGATGGCAAAATCACTAGTGCGGAATTGATGTCGGTAGGAATGGCAATGGGACCCGCGAAATATCTTACCCTGAAGATCCAGGAGCTCAGGAGCCGCAACCCTAAACGTCTCTCCCGAACCGTCACAAAATGGGCATAACTAAGTTAGTTTCATAGGGACATCCGACCAGGCTGATCTTGCTCTACCCGGTCCGCTTTCATCGAAAGTGCCCAAACACAATATTGTTCATATTGATAAAGGCTTGTTTGGGTGCACCCAATTTCCACAACGTCGGGGCTGACAGACTCAGGGTACCGCATTCTGTGGGACAAAATACATCACACCCTAGGTGGAGATGACAAGGATTACAGCAATCCTGTTATCTATGCCAATCCAGAAAATTTATTGAAATTGCCATTTCCGAATAACTACGAAGATCACCCCTATGATCGCTTCAAGCTTGACAGGAACCACTGTTTTGACTATATGGGGAGAAGCAAGTTCCTCGATATCTACCAAGCGGTGGTTAGTATGGAGGAGAATAAAAAAAATAGAACATACTCCCTTCAAGGAATTCTGGGGTACGGAAAGTCATTCATGATGGCTGCCCTCACAATTCTATTAATGCGGCTGGGAAAGAGGGTTGTTTACTTCCCACACTGTCGTACAATGGCGAAAGACTTGCGGGGATATGTTCAATCAGCTTTTCTGCTCGCATATGCCGATAAATACGACACCCAGCAACGAATTGCCTCGTTTGGATCTCTCAATGATGTTTACGAGTTCTGCAATGATGTCCGGGGTGAGGGTGAGGTGCTGTATTTCTTGGTTGACCAGCTCAATGCGCTGGATACAAATCTGGAAACAGTAACTAGTGTACATGTCAATAAGAGAGTTGAGGCATTGGATTTCATTCAGATGATCCAAGGGCGGCACTATTACGTCTGGAGTGCAAGTGGCAATTACGAGCATGCGGAGCATGATATGTACCGCCAAATTGGGGAGGAGCGAATAATCTTGGCCGCGGGGTTATCGCAAGTACATTGTCACTCCTAACTAGGAATTTCTTGTCTTGCTAACTCTCGCTATAATAGGATGAGATGGATCGTTGGTGGCTGCACTTTAAAGATCGAATACCGGTTGCATTGCGAGATGAGGACCGGAAGGCGCTCGAGGCCTACACTGGGCGTATTCCTATTCTTTTGAGAGCACTTTTGGACATTGATCTGGGCTTCGCCAAGTCTGCGGTATCGTCGGATGAGTCGTCGGATGCGAGATATAAGCGAGAGGTATCCAGAATACTGGACCTCTTTTTCACTTCGATTGAGGTCACAAACCTAATCAAAAGCATCCAGTCTTTCGCCAGAAATCAGCAGAAGATGGGTCAGCAAAACCAGTTGAGTTGGAAATGGTCAGTTTTCTCTTCAATGGTGAAACAAAATTAGGTGATAATGTTTCTAGGTACAAGGAATCCTCATATGGATGCCTTACCAATTCTACCGTGGTAAACGGTGCCGTTGGTATAGTTGATAGTCGCTACTTTTATGAAACTCAAGGAACGGGGCGAGCGACCTCATTGATTGCGCAAAAGGCTCTGGCAAGTTTCTTAAGATCGGCATTTAGTCATTCAGATTTCCTCACGCCACAGTGGTACCACAGTGTTGTGCAAGCAGGTGACAATCCATCAGTCCTCGGGTTCTTTATTGAACAGATGCTGCTTAGCTGGGTGTCCTGCCACGGGTGCCACAAAGCTGGACCGGAGTTTTATGGCAAAGAGATACCAGTTCAAATGTTTTCTGACTTCCCGAATCATCTGCCTGACCCTGTGGTCTTGTATGTTCCTATGTCCTATAATTTCAGAGCAATCGATGGGATCCTAGTACACCGCGATAATGCAAGCAAAGCTGCGACCATCGTGCCGATACAGATAACGATATCAAAACCTCATAGCGATTCTGAGGAAAAGTTCTATGGTCAATGGCGGGAGTGGACAGCATTGTTCGAAGATTGGACCATTGAAACGAGATTTCTCTGGATTAAGGAAACAATACGACCGAATGACGTATCCGGAAATGTCGACGCTACCTTTCCCCCAGCTACCCGGCAGAATCTGCATCCGCAACCATCTCGCCCTGCATACTCTAGGATATTCACGACTGTTGCGGAAATCAGTCCTCCAATTGGAGAGAAGCTTAAACAGGCGCGACAGCCTACATTAATCCCAGCAATTGAATCTCGCCGTGCGTCACTTACTTCACTCTTAGGAAGTTAAGTTAGGCCCGTTCAGGTGTCCAAAGTATGCACCGAAAGTCCGAAATTTCAATCCTTCGTTCTAATATATACCAAACTTTTGCACCTAGATGGATGTTCGCGCTTAGGGCCAATATACTTTGAAGAAGAACTATCATAAATTAAAGGACACTCAATTTGTAATGCATGTCTGATGCAGGATATCCCAAGCAGGGGACAGGTTAGTCGGAATTTGAGTGGCAGGAGTTCTTTTAGGGCTGTAAATAACATACATCAATAGGTCGGAGGATATCTTACTTAACTTGTCTTTCACATGGAATTTTTCCAAGTTTGTATTGCTAGTTTCACAATCATTGTTAATCTCTCCTCAAGTAGACTTGAATCGCAATAGCTGAGGTGATTTTCATGTAGAGATATCAAAATTTCGGTACGTATTTTGTTCGGACTAGCGGCCATTGGTCTATCCCGGTATCGGTTCATTGTCTCGACCATATCGCAAGCCAATCAACATCCCCGCCCTCGAGAAACACCTTCATACATAGCCGACATCTTCGGCGAGAAATAACATTACATAGCACCAGGCATCCCAATAGTCAGTCCCGTCCGTCCAAGGTCAGCCCCAAAACGGGACGACGATTTTCGGGGCGCAAGATTCCAGGACTGGACGGAAAAGGCCAATCAATGACAAGACTGCAAGACTACCGGGCCCAACAGTCTATGGAAGCGGAGAGTAATCAAACAAACTGAAGACAAAAACACGATTCCAAGGCCTCTAAATATATTCCTTCTTTATATCGAACCATATTCAACAGAATTTGTTCCTGCTGGCTTCCCAAAAATCACAAATCACTTCATTTTCCTGCTTTGTACACCAGCGAATCTGTATCCGGGCGCAAATTTTCCAGCCCACCCATACATTTTGTTCCAGCGGTAGCCTAGTTCCGGACTATGGCCATCTATATGAAGCCCTGGCCCTTGAAAATGTCGCCCGGGACGGACCAGGCATCTGCACAGCGGCCCGGGACTGGACGCTTCTCCACTGCTCCGAAAGACTGTAGTTGGACCGGACGGTTGGGATCCCTGCACAGCACCAAGCTGCTGCCATCACTAATATATCAAGACACGCATCATTGGGCATGAATGGTGCAAACGGTCAACGGCTGGTAGTTGTGTTAGAAACACCCTTAGAAAGGATATTCGGTCAACACATATTTTCAACAATCATATCAGATGTTGATCGGGCTATTGAGTCAGTCGCCGGCAAAGTACGCGCAAGAGGCGGTAAATGGGGAGTGAAGACTTCATATGAGTTAAGAAATACAGTTTTAGATGAGCTTGTGAACAGGACAGAACGGACGGGATTAGCTACAACTGAGGATGCATTCTTAAGCATTGTCCCGCATCTCGGAAAGCTACACAAAACTTCCGCTACCAAATGAAACATCGACATACATTGAAGGTGGTTAATTTGAGGTAAGCTAAATTACTTCTCTTATTGCTTTTCAACGCTGCAGAATCAGAGGTAGAGATCCTAGAGGATGAAAATAAATGGAAGGAAGCCAGTGAAACGTATTTGCTTCTGCTTAGAACATACGTGTAGTGTGCTAGAAGCGTAGTGTCTATTCTCTAAGTGTTATGATCTATGTTATCATTTGAAACCGTCTCTTCTTCCACATTGCTATCATCCTCCACATCATTCTCCTGCACCTGATTGTCCATCTGTTTTTTTGAAAATAATTCAACAACCACAACAGCTATCAACAAATAGACACTGTAAATAGATTCCTTACCCCTGAATATCTCTGCTATGATAAGGCAGCTCTCCTCCAGGACCTTTATTATTGCTGGGTGGAAACCAGTGCCCAATTATTCCCTATTATCCTCCTTGCCAACAACCCCTTGAGAATTATTTTCACCACCAATTTTACTCCTATCAATTTGAAAATTTGGAAGCTTCAAGAGCACAAATATATAAGAATCAGGGTTGAATTTCAGACCAAACACTTAAGAATGACAATAGTTACATCAAATCATCAAAAAGTTATATTGTTATTCTAATCTTCAAACTCTATTTCAGTAGAAACAATTGCAATTTACAAATGGACTTTGGTATTCAATAGAGTGACTGTAACAGTATCTCATACAAATCGACAGAATCTATGTACAGCCCCCAGACTACCTAGACTGAAAATTCTTACAGTTAAAAACTGGATTTCAAATATTATTAGCTTCTACAGGTTTTGATTTATTTTGAATACTTGTGGGAGATTCTGCCGTGTACTTAAGGTGCGGCTCCATGCGGCTCCGTGCGGCCCGGCTACGACTCGGCTATAGCGCATGGCCTAGGTTACCTGTGTGTCGCTAGCTAGTCAATGAAGCAACCTTCTTGCGACCTCTCAATTGGTAGCAACTTCCCAAAAAGCTTTTCTCTCTTCTCTCTACGACGCTCAGCAGCTCTAAATTCCGCGATCTCGCGAAGGAGAGGTGCAGCAGATGGTTCGCTGGGCATTTCTCGAAGAAACTCAACGTGGCGAAGATTCCGCGCATACAAACACACGACAAAGTGACGTTCATCCCACGCCTACTCAAACAAACGATTAAAATACAAACAAACAATTGAATTATACGTCCTACAACACTAAGCTTTACACTGAGTATTCTGGTTGGCCGGCATTGTGTTCTGGCCTTGATGGGCATGGCCTTTCAAATTTAGTAAGAACTTCACTAATCAGAAGAATGGATGGCGAAAGTTTCGACTGGCCAGTTCTGGGAGCCGACATTGATGATGGCCTGATCCATTGTTTCCAAGGAGCTGCTTGTGCACCCCCAGATGCAGCTACTGCTGATGTTACGGCTATAAGTTGTCAAGGACTAACCGACGTCTATGCCACAATCTACCAATCCTACACCGCCCAAACCAACGATCTCCGACATTTGACCGATCGCATACTGTCCCTTGAGGCCCAGCTCATCAACGTCATCACCACGCGAGACAATGCACTGACAGAGTTGGAGTCGTGGCGTGGTCGATTTGACATGATGATGCAAATGACAGCTCGTCTTGGTGTTGGTGGCATCAATACTGGCGGAGGCGGGGCTCTGTCTAAATCTCACCTTACACAGCATCAGCCTCCACTGTTCACTGGTGACCTCAAATTGGAGACTGTCGATCTATTCCTTCGCAAGGTGGAGCATTGGGTACGCCAAGGCGGCACAGCAATGGGTACCACGGAGTTGGATAAGCGCATCAATTCGGCCTGGCGGTTCATGGACCTGGAGGCGTACAGTTGGTTCGCGCATTGGATCCATCAGCAAGGTGTCACGATCATCCCTCCTGCAAACGGATCTTATGCACCAGTGACTTGGCCTCTCTTCAAATCCGCTTTTCGCCATCGATTCGTCCCAGAAGTCGCCATTACCACAGTTCAAAAGGAGATCCACACCCTGCGCTACTCCAAAGGAGATGTTGCATACTTCAACAAGCGATTCTCCAATCTTATCCGCATGTTGCAAAAAGAGACTACATCACGCGCAAGGATCCCCTGTACGACAAGTACTGCTCCAAGCTACCTTCGGGAATCGCAGATCAGATCATAGCCTCAGCCCACATGCAAAAAAAACTCCAGCCTGAGACGCCTTTCACGTTGGCCAACGCGATGGAGATGGTCCGCAAATTTTCAGAACGTACAACATCGCATCTGGCTATCGCGGCTACACCAATCAATTTTGTCCCATCCAACACTCCAACACCTACTGGTTCTGAGCCAATGGACCACACTGTAGCTAACGCCAATACCAAGTGCTACCGCTGTAGCGGTTTCGGACATGAGGCATGTGATTGTGCAACCCCAGACAGCGTGGCAAGGTCAAGCTTTCCGTGCCAGAGGTGGCGGGAACCGTGGTAGACGGGATGGAGGTCGTGATCGCAATGATAATCGTCGGGGGCCAGGGAGGTTCAACCAGGTCTACAACCGGGAACATCAATAATATTCAACTACCAGGGAGGCATATCACGAACGACAATGAACCCTCGGCGGCGGAGGAGAGACTATTGAAGGGGAGGAGGCTCAGGAAATGACAATTGGGAGTAGTGATAGAACGTCCTACTACCCAGATGGTTATTGGAAAAGTTAAGGAAACGGAGGAAATAGGATAGGCAAAGAGAAGCGCATACGGCATGCAAAATTGTACTTGAGCAGCCTGACACATAATGCGATATCTGATCTCCACCTAACTCTGACTTACTACGTTTGAATGCTTCTGTTTCAACCTCCAATAACAAAATTGTTCAGCATATTCCTTATTTGATTGCGGCGCCTTCATCAGTTACGTTGATACCGCTTACGCCAATTCCCAGGTCTAAAACGTTGACGTTGCGGGCGCATGAAAGTCTCTGTTGCAGGGGAAGAGAAGGCAGAGGAAGATAGATGGCAAGTTTGGCTCAATGCGTCAATAAGAGGCGTAACCGGCAATCGGGTTGACGTTTCTGGTTGATACACGGTTTTTGACTTGGGAGGCATCTATGATCTAATTGTCGGTAAAGACTGGATGGCAGTCAATTTACACCTCATCGACCATAAAACTAATACTCTACACATGCTGGAGCCCGATTGGACTGTTTTGCAACAAGGCTCTCGCCTTCCATCAACAATCATCACAACATGCTTGCAGGCCTCCGACCTCACCAAGACGACTGAGAGAAGTTGTGCGCACTGCGAACAGTGGCTCGTAGATCGGCAATTAATATGGTGTCCGTGTCCTTCGTTGCCAACTGCAAGTCATCAGAAATCTTTATAGCCAACATCCAGGAACGCGTCGACAAAATCATGAGGAGGAGGAGAGCCTACTCCACACAAGCCTGCAGACCTCGAAACATGGCGGTTACGAGTTAGGAAGCATTTGCAGATCTCTTCGAACCGCCAACGGGAGTTCCTGCGGCCTCGAGACATGACTTCCGCATAGATACTGATCCGGCAGCAAAGCCACCTCACCGCCAGCCATAACGGATGTCAGACTCGGAACGCGTGGAATTCGAAATCCAAATTGCCAAGTTGCTTGCCAATGGCTGGGTTACTGACAGCCAATCCCGATTTGCAGCCCCAGTAATTTTGTTAAGAAACCAGATGGCTCTGGACTTCGGATGTGTGTCGATTACAGAGGCTTAAATTCAATCACACCAAAGACCGATACCCACTGCCGTATATAGAAGATCTCATCGATCGGCTGCACGGCTCCAGGGTGTTTATGAAGCTCGACCTGGCCAGTGGTTACCATCAGTTGCGCATACATCCAGATGACAGCATAAACGGCTTTTGTCACTCCGGAGGGGTTCTACAAGTGGACGGTAATTCCATTTGGGCTGGCCAACGCCGTCAGTGTTCATGAGCATTATGCATTGAATCTTACCCGTATAGGAAATTTACAATTGTTTACATAGATGACATTAATTTTTTCTCGCAATCTAGCTGAACATAAGCTGCACGTTGAAACTATCTTGCTGGCAATCAGAGCGCGCGTCTCAGGTTGAACGAGCGAAAGTGTTTTTGGAGCCACGGAGACTTGTTTGTTGGTTTCAAGGTCAACTCGAATGGAATTCACATGGAGGATAAGAAATCGCAGCCATAAGAACTGGCCAGTGCCGTTGAGTACAACCGAGCTTCGATCATTCTGGGGTTGGCAGGCTACTATAGGAATTTGTACACAATTTGGCACCGGACCACAGAATTATACACATTGACAACAGAAAAACGTGCGTTTCGGTGGCTGCGGAAACACCAGGCCGAATTTGACAATATTCGCAGGGCTTTATCGTCGCTCCGGTGCTGGCACTATGCAATCCTGAGCGCGACTATATTCTGCGCACTGATGCATCAGACGTGGCGATTGGAGGTGTTCCGGCTCAAAAGCAACCCTGGGGAACTGAGGGCGGCTGGTGGAGGCCCGCTGGGCTTTTCTCTCGAAATTACACACGTGAGACGCGGTATGCAGCGTATGACTGCGAGTTATTGGCAATCCACGACAACTTGACCCACTGGGAGCCTTACCTTGGCAATCAACACACTCAGTATATACAAATCACACATGCTACAGCATTTCCTAAGCCAGAAGAAGCTTTCCAGCCGCCAATGGCAACACTTGATAAACTGCAGCAGATTGACTGTTCGATCAAATACTTCCAGGAGCAGCCAACCTTGTGGCGGATGCCTTGAGCAGAATCCATCATCCAGCCTCAGCAACCCCAGTAGCCACCATCACATGAACACCATGGACCTTCAAATCATCGGTGCAGAGAATGGAAGCAAGAGGTACGTGGATTACTGGTTGAAGACCATATTTCGGTCCAATTGTCGATGTCCTCCACGAGGAAGCCGAAATAACCAGAAGCCGATATCAGGCAACTCGGCGTTGAAAGGGAACACCATCGGAAAAACACCGTGCGGCGAGGCTATTTCGGCTTGACCATGGCCTTCTTTTTCGCAAGGACACTGGAACACTCTGCATCCCATCGGACATGCCGAGCAACGTCATCTCGGAAGCTCACGACTCTCTGCTCGGCAGCGGCCACCAGACAGCAGAAACAACGGCGGCAACCATTGCATCACGTTCTATTGGCCTCAGCTGACACAACCATAAGAGTATGGGTTCAGGGTTGCGATGTATGCCACTGTGGAAACATTCCAATCAACTTCCCTACGGCTTACTGCAGCCGCTGCCGATTCCAGAGACACGGTCCTCAAGGGTTAATGTGGACTTTATTACCAAGCTGCCAGCTACGGTCAAGGATGGCTACGACTGCATAATTACGATCGTCGATCCGCTAACCAAGAGAGTGCAGTGGAAAGAAGCAAAGCAAAAAGATTTAACTGCAGAAGTGTTCACCCAACATTTTATTGACATGTGGGAACGAAACAGAGGAATCCCGGACAACATCATCTCTGATCGGGATACACGTTTCATGTTAGATTTCTGGAGTTCCCTTACAGCCCAGTTTGGAATTAAATGCCGCCACAGTATCACCTATCATCTGCAGACAGATGGCCAAGCAGAGAACCTGAACGCAGTGGTCGAACGTTACATTAAAGCTTACGTAGCGCAATGCCCAAAGGAGTGGGAGCGTCTTCTTCCACTGGCGGAATTTACATACAACGCAGCGTACCATCAGTCACTTAAGACGTCTCCGTTTCAGGCCAATATTGGTTTCGTGCCAAGCATGCCAATTGACCTCCTCGTACCAACTCCGAGTCCCAACCGTCAGTCAAAAGTCAGCTTGGAAGCTGACGAATTTGCCGAGCAGATGATGTCAAACCTCCGCATGCTAAGAGAGTGGCTGGAGGAAGCACAGACACAAATGATTCTGGAGGCCAAAAGTCTCGCTGCCCGCACGACTTCAAGGTGGGAAACTCAGTTTTTCTCGATACCACGTTCCTCCTGATTGGCTATTCAAATCTCAACAAATCTGAGTCGTGAAATCCTAACTCCAGGAAATTTCAACAACCATTCTGTGGCCCGTTTCGCATCACCGAAGCCATCGGTGTCAATGCCATCAGGTTGGTATACCTGCTCATTTGAAAATGCCTAATGTTTTCAATGTATCCCATGTGAAATGAGACCACGTGGATAATGGCCGAGAACATCCTCCACCTCCGCCATTACGGACGATGACCGATCAGGATCCGGAATACGAAGTGGAAGCAATCGTCGAGCATCAGGGCGCTTCGATCAAAACCCTACAGTACAAAGTGAAGTGGCTTGGATACCCCGAACCGGATTGAAAGCCATTGGTCAACCTGAAAGGCGGATGCAAAGAGTTACTGCGGCAGTACCACCAAGAGAAGGGTTTTTTGGTCTATAGGTGGATGCAGGAAGGTTAAGGATGGGTTTTCGATGGGTTTTCATTGGCAGGAAGGTTAAGGATGGGTTTTCGATGGGTTTTCATTGGCAGGAAGATTAAGGATGGGTTTTGATTGGTTCGTACTGGGTTTTTGCCTGGGCCAGAGTTTATCTTTTTCGGAATGTTCTTTTGGAGTGGGCACTAGTTTTTTTGAGCTGGGGATAGTTGTGGGAGGTTCTGCCATGAACTTAAGGTGCGGCTCCGTGCGGCTCCATGCAGCCCGGCTAAGACTCGGCTATAGCGCACGGCCCAGGTTACCTGTGTGTCGCTAGCTAGTCAATGAAGCAACCTTCTTGCGACCTCTCAATACTATTCTGAATATAGTTTCTATATAAATAAAGAACCATTGTACTAGAATTTCAGCCCTATCAGGAAAGAATTGAATTGATAACAGCCAATATTTGAATTTTATCTTTTTTATTCAATCCTTCTTAAAATCTATTGGCCGCTGGGGCCCAGCAGTCCTAACAGGGATAGAGAACAATCGATGGCAACTTGGATATCATTGACTGCCAGAGTCTTTGGGTGGATCCTGCAGAGTTAAATTGTACATCTATTCTTGCAGTGGTTTTACAGCTCCATTATATAACAGGTTTCCTAAAGGTTTTTGCATCTCTATAAGTATCTTTCCATCTGCTGTAATAGTACAATATCTCTGGTATAAGGATCCTATACTTTTCTATCATAAAACGGTTGAAGCTCATACATCCTGGGGATACAGATGGTACTGAAGCCACTTATATCAATATTGAAATATCTGATTTAGATAAATTTCAAAATTGGAGATATTTCTCACCTTTAATATATTTTGAATATGTAGAATATTAACAAAACATACATGATATCTCCCTGTATACCACTCCTACCTCCTCTGGATATGTTCAGTTTATATAAAATAAACCTTTATTGAAACTCTAGTTTAGATCCATATTCTGTAATGAATATTCCAGTCATATCAAATATAGACCATATAGGCCATATATCTAAAAAATAACAGAAGGGAAAACAATACAGCTTTTACTGATGACAATCCAACTGACTGTTTCTACCACTCAATATGTTTTGTGTATATTTGAATACGAATATCACCAGAAGTACTGTCCATTCGGCAATACTATTTGGACAATTTCAACTATTATTTGTAACACAACCTCTAACCAACTCTAACAACATTGGAAACATTGAAGATATAGATTAGAATATTGGAACTAGTCCAGAAGATAACCAATTGGATGACCGATATTTTAAATATCAAAACAATTTTGAAGAGACAGAATATCAAAAATCTACAACTATCCCAATAAATAAATACAATAAAGATTAAGATAGAATTCATCAGATATTCGAAGATATTATGGTGCTTCTTTACAAGTATATTCAAAAAAATAAACATATTTTATGACTCTGAATCAAAAACTGGCAGCTTGATTTACTTCAATTGTAACCCAATATACAATTTTCCACGAGACCATTGCAATCCTTGGACAATTTATTAAATATTTTTACAAATCCAAATTTCCATGAAGAATACAACCACAGTACTACCTGACCTCCAAACACTAGTTGAATCTGAAAATTCAATAGCAAAACCAACTCTCAGGTCAACAATTGTATCTGCATATGTTTAGTAAAACCCCTACAACAACATCAAGAATTGCAGGTAGTCAAGTTATTGTGCAGCTCTGTAGACCCCTATTATTGATTTATTTATTTATTTGTTATACAGTATGCAGTTGGCAGACTATGGCCAGTGCAATACAGACAAATAATTCTGAACAAGTACAACAAACGAAACACAACAAAGGAAATGCAAATCACTGCTGGCAAGATAGTACTACTCCACAACTTCCTGTCACCCCTGCTATAGTAACAATAAAATATTCAAAAAATTATAGTGGTCTGTAATATACTTCCTACAATAGTAAAAATCTGTCAGTTTAGTTTTTCCAGGTCCTGCATATTATATGGATTTTCCCTATGGAGTTTACCCTCCTTCACTGGTCCCCTTTCACCATTAGTATTAGCAATAGTTCCACGTACCCTGGCTGCAGACCGGATCTGGAACCAGACTAAGTCCGAATTGGTTATAATTTCCAATTGCAAACCTGGAACTTAATCAGCCAACCCATGGGTTTTACTGGGTGTGGTTAGACCTGCTGGGTTCGACCTCCGGGTTCTAAATACAGATTTGTGTATATTTCGTGAATGGAAAGCATTGCACATGTATCTATAACGAGATAAATTTAATAGCCCATTAATATTTCACACTTTCTGTTTGATTTTTCATTGTATATAATAAAATACCATATTGTAATGTGTTCATTACTTAGAGAATCATACTCATACTCCAAATCAATTACAGATAAGTTTGAAGAGTGATTAATAGTTGTATTGTATTTAAAAACTGTCAAAAGACCTTTAAAAAATATATTATTGCAATATATCATAAGTACTGTACTATGTCTCAATAATCTGTTGAGGCTGTGTTATTGCTCACTTTGAGTCCTGTAGCCTACATGAATGGTCATGTGCAGGTTGTATATTCAATTCTACAGAATGACAATAAGCCTCATTTAGTTAGGACTTATCTTGCAATACAAATAAATCACAATTTAATAATTGCTGATACTCACTTTCAAAGATAGTATGGATGCATCATTATGAACTGTTTCATCGTTAAAAGCTGTCGAAATGTCGAAAACAGGAATGAAATATATAAAATCGGTTGCGCTGAAGATATTGTACAACCAATAATTGTTGACGTTCTGTTGATACTGACTTTTAGTTCTGCACTCTATGTATCTGGTTGTGCAAAAACAATAGATATGATTCTAACGGTGGGGTTTCATACATATTCAATAAGAATATACCATGTGATACAGATCAATATTGATTAAATTTCTCTACACTCAGTTTGAAAGGTTGCTCGAGTGAATCAGTAACAATTGATTTGTCGATGGAGGCAGTCAAAACTCCAATAAAATTGATGGAGTTCACAATATCTCACACTCTAGAGATATTGTGCGACTAAAAATCATTAACACTCCATTAATATTCACTTTTTGTCCTGCAGTCTACGTGGGGTATTGTGCAAATACAATGGATATGATAGTAACAGCAGACTTTTATACTTATTCATTAAGAATATTCTGTACGATACAGATTAATCGTGATTTGATTTCTCTAAACTCAGTTTGAAAGGTCGTTCAAGTGAATTGGTTAAAATCGATTTGTTGATAAAGGCAGTCAAAACTGCAATTAAATGAATGGAGTTCACAACATTTCATGTGTTAGAGATATTGTGTGACCAACAATTGCGGATACTCTGTTGACATGTACTTTTAGCCCTGCAGTCTATGTATCTCATTGTGCGAAAATAATAGATATGATTGTAACAGCGGACTTTCATGCATATCAAATCAGAACATTCCATGCGATATGAATTAATTGTGATTTAATTTCTCCAAGCTCAGTTTCAAAGGTTGCTCAACTGCATCAGTATAATTTGATTTGTCAATACAGACAGTCAAAACTGCAATTAAATTAATGGAGTTCACAATATCTCATGTGCTAGAGATGTTGTGTGACCAAAAATCATTGACACTCTGTTGACGCTCACTTGTAGTCTTGTAGTGTAGTTGTATAATCACACATGTGTACCATGGAGGGTAAACTCCAGGGGGAGAACCCGCATGATATGCAGGACCAAGTCAAATAAGACTGACAGATATTTTATTATTGTATGAAGCGTCTTACAAACCGCTATGATTTATTGAATATTTCTTTGTAACTAGAGCAGGGGTGATAGGAGACTGCGGAGCGGTGCTACCTAGCCAGGGGTTTTTTGTTTTTCCTTTGTTCGGTTTCATTTGTTGTTCTTATTCAAGGTTATTTGTTTGTACCTCACCAGCCATAGCCAGCGGGCTGTATGCTGTATGATGAATAAATAAATAAATATAAACATTTGTACCATATTCATTCGCAAAAGCTGGCATTTATTCTGATACATATTGGAAATATTTTGCAGGAGCATCTCACAGCATTCCAACCACTTTCTGGGAGGTATACAAACTTGCTCCTTGGCATATTATGCTCTGTGTACCTCCCTGATGTTCTGCAGCCCTCACTGCCAATTGGCATCATCGGTGACTCCATTCATGGATCATGCTGTCAATTCATCACTGCTACTTCATTTGTTGTTATGAGAGATTTGTATAAATAGATATCTTCAGATCTGATTGCACTGATAAATTGTCTATATACACCAGGTAGATTTTGAGGATACCCCTGTATGAAACTCCTCTCATTCATTTGGATAAATGGCAGAGATGGCTCCAAACCTTTCATCCATATATGTTGTGTCTTATTATACATCCCAGTACATATCCAAATCCAATTGAATATATACAATCCATTCCGAACCATTCCCTGTTGCTGCCTGGATCTCTGAGATCAAGTGGTGTGGCCCTGGGATTTTCTCCACAGCAATAACATATGGGGTTGATTCCTTTACCACTCTGAAAAATCCATCTGCTTCTGGAGGGTACTGTAAACAATGCTCAAAATGTGTACCGACAACAATGGCCAACTTCAGCAATAATGGTCTATCGACCCAGACTTGAAGGGATGCAAGGAAATGAGGGTGCTGCTGCAACAGCCAGCTGCCAGTCCTCACAATCATCCCAGTTAACAGCGAGGCCCTGGTCGGTGGTGAAGAGGTGAAGTATAGAATGGGAAATTTGTGGTTGTGTCCGTGGAGTCCATTATCCATATTTTTGCTGACGCGCACCCATATCAACTGTGGTGGCTGGCAGTGCATCTCACCATCTGCTGTACCCTCAACACTGCAGTTGAGCAGCATCTGGTTTATCAGCTGAGGGTTATGAAATTCCGGAATGTAGAAAGTGACCTTATTGTGAGGTTGTAAGATTACATCTTCCTTGAGCTCATTTCAGTAGCCCCAGATCACACTGACCACATCACAGCCCCACATTTCATTAAGATGCTGCTTGACATGTGATGGCAATGTTTAGATGTTGATGGATTCAGCTGCTTCAGCTTGTGATATCCGCTTGAAAGAATGTGAATGTGTACAAATAGTTGAAAGTTTATACTGCCACAGAGGTTGTGTAATAGGTCAACTCGAAGGTTCAGATTTCCTGGTAAGGATCTATTTCTGCCAGGTGTACCTGGTCATTTGCTGTTTTTCTCAACCTGTGATCATATTGAAGACTACTCCCCTCTCCTGGACGTACTATCTATACAAAGCAAGCTACTGAAATGTTTGTAATATGGAGTCCATTGTGGTGTAGTGATCATTGTGCTGAAGAAGCTGTAGCTGGAAGTTGAATCGATCTCAGGCACAGTACGCTTCCTTGAAATTCGAAATGTGCAACATTGTTGTGGTTCTGGTTGAAAAATTATCTGGAGCACCTATTCTGGTGATCAACTCATGGTGATGACAGAGGAGGTGCATTTTTGGTTTCCCAAAGTGATGGAATTGCTGCGTTAGCGGCTTCTGTAAATTCGGACCGTTCTTTGAGTCCCATTTTGATTTTTAATTCAGGCACTTCTCCATCATGGTGTGATGAAAAGCAGCTTCAGCTGCCTGGCTTGCCCTGTTAACCTCTGTCTCCTGACACTTGTTGACCTCTTGTTGGGGCCTCTGACCAATGCATTGCTGCTTTCTCACATTCCAACTGGCGCCACTCGAACTCCCACTGTGCTGCGACAGTGACTATCGATATACAGTATACGGCAGTCATGATGGAAAGATATTTTGGTTGAAGTTATCAAACAAACTTGTGTGTTGGTCCACAGCTAGCTTTGGGACGCAGCTTGAGTTCCAGGTGGTTCTGAGCTTCTTTATACAACTGGCCAAAGCAGGCAAGCTGGTCTGTGGATACCCCATAGAGTGCTGCTTTGAGTTTTACCATTGTTGTTGTTCACGCCTCTGCATCCCAGGTAGTGGCGCGCTGCTGCTCTTCTTTCAAGCATGTTTCAAAAGTTCTCCACTGCCCAGTTGTGATACCGTATATCTCACTATGAAGCTCTCCCTCTATCTTCCCCATCGCCACCTCTTTAAGTTTTGCTGCCTGGACTTGGAAGTCATTTTTCAAACGTCTTGTCTCCGCCTCTGTAGCATGTTGAGGAGTATAGATTTGTATGCAGTTGTAAAAGCATGTGAGAGCTTCATCGAGGTATTTCAAAAAGATATCGGAGTGCATTCGCTGGCTGGCTAGTGAAGAAAGTTCAATCAGTGCCTGAATCGTTTTTATAACCTCCATATCAGATGTACTTTCTGAGATTGTTTTTCCTGCAATATTGCAGGAAAGCAGGGGAGCACATACAGCAGATACACTCCTGAGTATTTCTCGGATTTTCTTGCCATGCCAAAATGAATTCTGGAGGTCTGCAAAGAGTTTAGAGAAGAGCAACATGTGGGGGTAGTGGGAAACTGAGGTGAACCGTGCATCAAATTCAACTTTTATACCTCAATCGGTGAGGTTCTCCAGAAGCTAGTTGAAGAGATCTTTCACAATCCCCAAATGGAGTTGTTGAAGCGTAACTGGTTGCCAAAGGCGATAGGCATTGCACAGAGAATGAACCCTGAAGAGATTGGAAGTCGGTTGCAGATGCACCTCATTCAATTCAACATGTTAATTCTCCTCCAGGTTCTGCTGATAACATAATATACATCGAGGCTCCCAGTTGCACAATCCTTCGCCATGACCCATCTCAGGTGCCTTCCATACTGCACACTCAGGGCATGGTCCTCCAAAAATCTTTACGATCATTGTAATCTCCAGATAGTCACCAATCCATGTTGCTAGCGATGGGTAGCCAGTCCGTTTGAAACCATCTACACAATCCCACTTGTAACCAGTGCTACTCATATTGACTTCTCTAAGTGGGTTCAGCATGGTATGGATTGCCTGGTGCCATGCAGAGTTGATATCAGTTGCACCATTCGGTGGAACTGGAATGGATCCCACTGGAATCCAGGTGCACCTTGAGGCTGCACAACAAACACGTTCCTGAATGTTCCTGATAATCATATATTGTTGTCAAGTGCCAATTCGGAATCAGGACTGACCTCCTGTGCAGTCTGCTAACTATACAATGTGTGTGTTGTACCAATTTGCTACTTTCGAGCTGAAGTTTAGTGGATGGGGCAAGCAACATATCAACAGAAATTTGACACAGTTCAAAATATGGCCCTTCATGGTGTTCTTGGAGCCTGCCACATATCACCAACAATAGTCTTACATAATGAATCAGTGGGGCCACCAGCAGCTGTATGACATCATCACATACGGAGAAAATATGCAATTTGAATAGTTATCTTTCCTGAAATGCACCCAATTTGATCATATTGTCTATTGAATTTACCAGAATTCCCTCTAACCCCAGAGTCCAGTAATTCAACTGGACCCAGGATTTAATGGGACAGTATGCAACAAAATAACTGCAAATCTGAAACACAGCTTATTCAAACTTGATTAACCCTCAGTCCATGGATGTCCAACAGCTCGGCGATTGAAACATACCTGACCACAATCTGACCACCATGGATTGAAAGCTGAGTCAAAACACGAATCAATTGCCGTTCAAAAGAAGAGAAAGCCAAAGTCCAGGATTTACAGTATGCAATGTTCAAACAAGATGACCGCAATATCATGTGGTATTCAGATAGATCTATAGGGAAGGAAGGAGGAGGGTAAACTCCAGAGGGAGAACCCGTATGATATGCATGACCAAGCCGAATGAGACTGACAGATATTTTATCATTGTATGAAGCGTGTTACAAACTGCTATGATTTATTGGAAATTTCTTTGTAACTGGAACAGGGGTGATAGGAGACTGCGGAGCGGTGCTACCTAGCCAGGGGTTTTTTGTTTTTCCTTTGTTCGGTTTCATTTGTTGTTCTTGTTCAAGGTTATTTATTTGTACCTCACCGGCCATAGCCTGCGGGTTGCATGTTGTATGATGAATAAATAAATAAATAAATAAATAGATAGATCTATATTGAATGAAAATATTAGCACAGGAACTGTAGTGGAAATAACTGCAGAAGAAGTCATTGAAGCAATCTATCTATTGGGCCATCAACAGGAATTGTATGACATCGAATTACTTGGTATTGTTAAAGATGCACAGAAATGCTTTCCGATTTGTCATCATAATAACCTCACCAAAAGACATACATGCATTTTCACAGACAATCATACTGCCATACAATATCTCAATACCCTCAAACAGCACATTATAAACCTTCCAAAGTCTTCAATAACTTCCCCAATACCACCACCACCCCCACCTGGCACTTCAAGTACATATGGAATGCATATTTATCCAAATCCCAGTTCAGACCCACTCTCGGCAATCGATGCCCCAGCGGTATCACACAACACCCTCACAGGCCATATATCCAAACGAGGAAGGAAAGGCAAGCAGGGAAGTTCTTGCTGACTGCAGGCTACCTCACCATATCTGCCACCCAATGCTCCACGTACACATTCAAGTACCTGCATGGCTATCGGTACAGTCCATCCCCAGATATCCTCTGAACAACCACAACCATCTTCTCCACCTCAACAACCAACCAACCCAGACCATATTGGGAACTCTGACGATGCTGACCTACATCTTGGAGATGCCCCGGAGGATGCCAAGGCCAATGAAGAATGTTCTGATGATGATGATGATTCCGAAGATGAAGACTTTCAGGACCCGTCCACCAACCTACTGAATCCAAACGATGAAGATGAAGATAGAATGCATCAGGTATCAAAGCCATCATTGAACCACTTCACAAGGATGTTCCCAAGATCAACAAATGCCTCACCACACGGAACTGAAAACTGGCATATCGCTTGGCCTCAATTGAAACCGAACGCGAAATTGCCCTGAATACAATTGCGACCCTTGGACAATTAGTTGAATACCTTGTTCAAATCCAAGCTTCAAAGAAAGATGCACCACCAGCACCCCCAGACCTACTGACTCCAGCCATTCCAGAAGGGACTTCCCCAAAACCCACACTCTGGTCATAAATTGCATCTGCATGCACAAAGAAAGACCCACCAAAAGATAAGATTGGGCGTACTCTGAATCCCCATCCTCTCTCCGAAAAACAACGCACACTAGTGATTGCCTGACACAGTGATCAACCAGTTACTGCGGATCTCACAAAACTCAAGCTTGCTATCTATGCCACCCTCCAACGCTGCCATACAGCCCATTTGGCCAATATTGGACATGTTTCTGCCAACTATAAGCACAATCTCATCCTCCTGACAGCAGACGCCTGCCCTGTGGAATTGGTACTAGCCCACAAGGCTGCTATTGAAGAAACAGTTCGTTCAGTCGATATAACCCCACAATATTGAGATGAACGAGGCCGGTACTCTCTTCTGATTCGGGCGTGAATAGTGAGAGAGATTGTAAACTGACCTCGTCCAAAGTTGAAGGTGATTCGGGTCTTGTGTATTCTGATTCTAGGTCCGAGAAGGAATATAGTCATGAAAAGAACAAGAATAGAATCGAGCGGAAGAATGTCGGAAGATGTTAAGCTTCAGGAGGTAGAGGGCAAACTGTAGTATTGCTATCTAACTGTATGTTGCGATATAGAAAAAACTATCTACAGAGGTGGGAAACCACTGTCTTTTATACATAAACCAGCCTTCGTTCAATAAGAAAAGAAAAGCTGATGGGCATCTCGTTGACCCTGAAAAAAGAGTCATTTCGTTGATGGTGTGGTAACTATGAGTCATCGTTACTATGGTGTGATCGATGGCGTAATCGATATAGTGAGTCATAAATACAACCCTGTAATGAATATAATAATAATAAGGAATACGAGCACTATCTTTATGATAAGCGCTTGTGATACTGCGGCTTTTCGTCCGTTCTAAACATATCTTTAACATTCGAAAACATGTGAAAGAAAATACAAACTTGACTAATCCAAGTCACGATCCCAATATTTCCAACACCCCTTCTCATTTTGTACAGAAAAACTTCTTACATAAATGTTCCAATATTTCTCGTGACAATCCCTTAGTACATATATCTGCAATGTTTTCCGACGACTGAACATACAATACAGTGATATTTCCTGCTTCAACTGGCTCTCTCGTGAAGTGATAGGCGATGTCAATGTGTTTTGAGCGGTCGTTTATCTTTGGATTATTCGTGATGTCGATGGCTGCATTTGAGTCGCTCATAATTGCATTTGGAAAATCGTTTTTCAATAACTCTTGAAGTCCTCGTTGTAGCCAGAGGTGGTGTTTTGTAGTCAAGGATAAGGCCATGTACTCAGCTTCGCAGGTGGAAGTTGCGACGGACCTTTGCTTGCGAGAACGCCACGAAATTGTTGAGTTTCCAAGTTGAAATAGATATCCAGAAAAGCTTCGTCTTGAGTCGAGATCGTTTCCATATGATGCATCCGAATAGGCCGTAAGTTTGAGGGGTGATTTCCAAGGGTAAAAGAGGGCTAACTCTTTTCTTCTTTGAAGATATTGAAGAACTCTTTTAGCAGTGGCCATATGTGTCGTGGAGGGATTTGTATTGAATTGAGAGAGATGGGTAATAGTGTATGCGAGGTCAGGTCTGGTCCCAGTAACTAAATACATGAGAGATCCGATGATTTGTTGATATGATTTCGTTGTCTTATTGTCAGTTTGTTTGAGATTCCTTGTTAACCTATGGTTTGGGTCAATAGGAGTCGAAACTGATTTACAATCGTTCAATCCAAATCTTTTCAGTATTTTCTTGATGAATGCTGTTTGGGAGAGAGTGATTCCAGCATCTGTGAATGTAATGTTGATTCCGAGCAGCCAATATAGTAATCCCATATTGTTAACTTTGAATTCACTCTTCAGTATTCCGATGGTTTGATCTTTCAAGGCGCCGGTTTCTCCATACATAGTAATATCGTCCACATGAATAGCAATAAAAAGATCTCCTGATTCGTGAACAAGAACACAGGGATCGAATGCAGTGATAACAAAACCATAGGGGATTAGGTACTCAACCAATCCATGGTACCATTCTCGAGGTGATTGTTTCAGTCCGTAGATACATCGTTTTAATTTGGCAACTTTTCCATCTATCCTGCTGCCTTCAGGTAGATGCATATAGATTTCTTCCTTTAATATGCTATAAAGGAAGGCTGTCTTGACGTCGAGTTGATGAGGTTTCCACCCTTTACAGGCGGCAATAGCTAACAGTAGTCTTAGAGAATCATAGTGAACAACAGGCGAGAACATTTCATCGTAGTCAGGACCGTGAATTTGACTGAATCCTTTTGCGACAAGTCTCGCTTTGTATCATTGGATTTCTCCTTTGGCGTCTGTTTTGATTTTGAATACCCATCTGGAATCAACTATCTTTCGATTTGTTGGTCTAGGTACTACTTCCCACACATCATTGTCTTTGAGTGATTGAAGTTCTTCGTTGATTGCAACTTTCCATTCCGACCAATCAGGTGAGGATTTGGCTTGTCGAAACGTTTGAGGTTCTTCAATAAGTATTGATGTGAGTAAGCTTTCTTCGAGTCCAGGGAGAGAGATATTTCATCAGCATCGCGCATTGTTCTATCAAGAATTGCTCGTTCTGAGTTTCTATTCTCCACCATTCTCTGGGTGGTTTCACTTGTCTTCCCGCTTTGTGGTAACACCCACAGTGGGGTGTTGTTCAGCAACATCGGTAACTTGTAGTTGTTGTTGTTGCTGTGTGGAAGAGGTACCACCACCATGAAGTTGGTGGTTGTATTGCTCTTGAGAGGAGGAGGGAGGAGGTTGTGTGGAATTTTCTTCGGGAGATCCTGTAAAGAAATGACTTTGTCGTTGGGGAGTATGAATTGATTCTTGATCTTCATCTAACTCGAATGTCCAGTAGTCTGGGCCTAGAAATCCTGATCGTTGTCCTTGATCATATTGTTGTATAACTAATCTCATCACATCTTCATTGCCTTGGTCGAATAATTTTCTGGTTTCTGAGGGGTTCCGTTCCATCCATGCTATCCACATATCATGGAAGGGAATTGTTCATTGTCAGATCGATGTTCGATTGAGGTTCGAGGTATTGATTTTAGTTTTGCATATGAGGATTTGTCGTATGATGAATCCCCTTCTGTCTTTGAGGGAGGGAAGAAGATGTCATTGGTAACGATGGTGTGTTTTGATTCAGGTAGGCGACTCTGTAATGATGGTCGTCGTTGGCGTATCCAGTGAGAATTGCTCTTTGTGCCCTGGTTGAAGTTTCATTCCCGCAAGTCGTTGCTGTTTAGGGATATGTATATAACATTCACGCCAAAGGTTTAAGGTGCGTGATCGAGGGTTTATTACCATGGAAGGCTTCATAGGGAGTTTGATCTTTAACTGCCGAATGAGGTTGTCGGTTTTTAGGTATACTGAAGTTGAAACTGCTTCTGCCCAAAGTCTTTTGTCGTAAATAGGAGCGCTTTCAAGCATTGCTCGAAGTGATTCTCCTATTGTTTGATTGAGTCTTTCAGCCACGCCATTTGATTCAGGAGAATAAGGGGGAGTGAATTGATGAACTATCCCCTTCTGTTTTAGGTAATCCTTCAGTTCGTTTGATACGTATTCCCACCGTTGTCGGTTCGAAAGCTTTTGGGTGTTTTTGAATGTTGAAGTTCTAGCTCAGCTACAAAATCCTTAAGAATTTGTGAAGTGCTTGATTTCTTTTTCATGAACTTAACCCAGGCATATCGAGTAGCATCATCAATAAGAGTGATGTAGTAGAGGGATCCTCCGTAGGAGGAAACTGAAAAGGGTCCTGACAGATCTGAAGGAATCAAGTCAAACTTTTTCGATTTTTATCGATAGTTGATGGACGAGGTGATTTAGTAAGTTTGCTTTGGTGCAGGAATCGCAGTGAATTTGGTGGCTTTGATGGTAGTTCTGTGTCATATAGCTTAGGATTTAGATTAGTATGTCCTAAAGCTTGATGCCAGAATTCGTAAGTAATATAAGCCGAATGATTCACTTCAGGTATCGAAAATAATTGACCGTCAAACTTTGCTTCAAACATTGTTTTGTTGTTTTTCATACCGAGATATAATCTCCTTCTCCAATTTTTTATAATCATTTCGTAACTTCCTCCAAGAAATAAAGCTTTCCCAATTGAGGAACATAAAGAACATCGCGAACGCAGAAAGTTGAAACCGATCCATTCTTAAGAACACAGTCCATCACAATATCTCCTTTTCCTTTGATCTCCATTTGTTGTTTTGAACTGGACTCTACAAGTCCGGAACATGTTTTGAAATTTTGGAGTCTGTCTGGAAAAGGGGTCATGTGTGAGGTACAGGCCGTGTCGAAATAGAAGGATTTGGTTCTTACTTGTTGAGTTTCGGTAGTGACATTGGCTTCTTCTTTCTTGTTTGTGTCTTTGGTTTCCTTCTTCTTTTCCTCGTTGTGTTTTTGAGGCGAAAACAATCATTCCAAGTATGACCGGCGGATTTTCTGGGGTTATGTTTCGCACACCAGGTGCAATCCTTAACTTCGGATTTCTTTCGGTCTTCTTGTTGTTCTTGTTTTTTCCGTTCTTTGATGTTGAACAGTTGTGAGGGCAGTTTCGGAGGAACCAGTGATTGTAGGAGACATGTCGATAAGCGTTTTTTAACATCAGCAAATGTTAGGTCATCCTTTGTTGTTAGATTGTCGACAACATTTTGATGATGTTGTACGAGGAATCCGAGGAGGAAGTCTCTCTTTGCTTTATCTTCGTCGAGAAAGGCGGCAAAATTCTTGCGATTGGTGTCTTTGGATGCTTTTCCAAGTTTCTGTAAATTTCGCCATTCTGTTTCGAACTTGGTGATAAATTCAGAGAGTGAAGAGGAGGTTGTATAGGCGGAGGAGAGGGAGGTAAAGGTTGTGATTTGATAGACAAATGCGTAAGCAGTGTCTCGGTAATATTCGGTGCGCAGCCATGTCCACATCGTATGGGGTGATCCAAGTTCGACTATTTTTTCGAGAATGTCGCTGGAAACCACTTGGATGAATATGGTCTGTGCTTGGTAGCATAAGTGATCGTATGCTGCTTTTCTTTTCTATCGGCATCATCGCAGGTATATTCCTTCCACCACTATTTCGTAACACTTCATCCCCTTAAGAATAATAGCCATGGTCGCCGCGCACACATTGTAATTGGATTGTCCTTCAAGTACTTTGATGTTGTCAAGTTTTACACTTGCTGGCTTGTCGATTACATCTTCTTTGATTCTTGATGAGAAGCTAAATCAGGTTGCTTTCCGGACGCTTCTCCAGATGCGGGCATTTTGGGGCGATGGAGGTAGGGGGAGGTGAGATGAAGGTGGTATGGGGATTTTGTGAATAGCCTGCTGAGGCCGCGAAAGATATTGGGAGGTAGTGGGTATTCTTCTTCGGAATCGCTCATTTACCAGTTTTCAAGGTGTTGAGCAATGGAAGGTGAGATGATGATGTCGAAATGCACAACTGTTGGTATTTCAGGTGTGAATTCTTCGAAGTGTCGAACCAGAATTCTACGTATCCGTCTTCGTCTGTTCGATTGTGAAGGATCGATTAGGAGGGTAGGAGACTGGTGTCAAGGGTTCGAATCCCCAAGTATATCTAACTTCGAGATCCGAGTCGGAACAGTAACAGTAGAGGCCGTCGCAGTTGTTACAGACGATGTAGGCTCTTGACATTTAGCTGTCCGGGCTCATAACCTATCGAGATGAACGAGGTCGGTACTCTCTTCTAAGTCTTGCGTGGATAGAAGAGAGATGTAAACTGAACTCGTCCAAAGTTGAAGGTGATTCGGGTCTTGGTATTCTGACTCTAGGTCCGAGAAGGAATATAGTCATAAACAGTAAAGAATAGAATCAAGCGGAAGAATGTCGGAAGATGTTAAGCTTCAGGAGGATAGAGGGCAAACTGTAGTATTGCTATCTAACTGTATGTTGCGATATAGAAAAAACTATCTACAGAGGTGGGAAACCACCGTCTTTTATACATAAACCAGCGTTCGTTCAAAAAGAAAAGAAAGCTGATGGGTATCGCGTTGACCTGAAAAAGGAGTCATTTCGTAGATGGTGTGGTAACTATGAGTCATTGTTACTATGGTGTGATCGATGGCGTAATCGATGGTTGTGAGTCATATATAACCCTGTGTTAATATAGAATACGAGTCTTTATGACTACGTAATTTAACTAATAATAAAGGAATACGAGCGCTATCTTTATGATAAGCGCTTGTGATACTGCGGCTTTTCGTCCGTTCTAATCGTATCTTTAACATTCAAAACATGTGAAAGAAAATACAAACTTGACTTATCCAAGTCACGATCCCAATATTTGCAACAGTAACTGTCCATTTTGTAATGTATTTGGCTTAGTTTCTATGTGCCTGTTGACATCAGCTACATATAAAGGGATTCTGTGTAGTATGGAGAGAATTCGCGGTCTTGTGATTTCAGGTTCAACAGTCTCCTCTTGCCCATTGCTGATTTGTCTTGATCTCCGAAAACTACATCTAGCAGTTCATTCATGTCATTCTGGATTTCAAGCTTCACATATTCCATGACTTTATTGAAGAGTGGCATTAACTGTACTTGAGCTTCCACTTGAGGACACACCATCCTCAACCTCACCTTCTTTGGTTCGGTGTTGAAAATTCTGGGTTTTCCAGTTATCTTCAAAACCAACAGCAGTCTCTATCCCCAGGGTTTCTTTCTGTCCATTTCTCAACCCTGGGCAACTTCATTCCAATTCTTTTCCTGTGCCTTTTTGTCTTTCTTTGTATGTTTCTCTCTGTTAGTCATATGATTCGGATAATATGTTTTTCACATTGTTTTCTGACAATTTCCTAATATTTTGCGTTTGTGCCTGCATATCTTCCAGGTATTGCCCTGACTCTGTCTGATCTTTATTCCTGTCTTGCAGTTGGTGTTCCAGGTTCCCAACTTTCTCGAGAATATTTCCATGACTGCATATGTAATGGCGGTGGCCGAGTATTGGCTGAGAGCCGAGGCCGGGTAAGTGCCCAGTATATAGTCACTTTGCGGAAGTGCAATTGCACTCCAGAGATTATCTTACATCATACATCTGACCTTGCTTTACAATGAACATACTTCGTCTCTTATACTTGTGTGCAACTGTATCTATCCATACTATCGAGTACGGGGTCGTACTTGCCATTACAGCATACCTGAACTCTTCCTTCTCCAATGCTTACCATCTGTTGGGTGACAATCAATTCTTGCTTCAGATGCACTTTTTCTTATACAATGCTTTCTCCTCCTCTCATGAGTTCCTGAATTCTGCCTTTTTTTTTCCTTCACCAACTTCTGATTTTGTAGCCTGTTGTTCAGCCTGCTGGTTGTATGAAGTTGGTTCAGACTGTTGATTCCCTCATACATTAGTTGAATATGTTCAAGAAGTGGTTTTTTGTTCATGATGGCCATATTTACTTGGACAATTTCCTGCATGCGTGTTTGTATCCAAGGTGTTAACGTAATATTACTTGTGGGGCTTGAAGATAACCCCAACATCTGTTTGCGGGCTTATAGAGGAACATTGAACGAGGGATCAAAGTTTTGTGAATCCTAAACAGACTTTAAGTTGGTTAGTATTATCTTGAATTTCTCTAATAGCTGTATCAACTTCAGCATTGGGAAATTGATTGCTCATGAACTTCAATCAAATAAATATTTAGTGTTTGCTTGGTGCAGTTTCAATTATCAAAGGAGTTAGGTGTGGGGTTGGATATATTTTCAATTTACTCCCGTTCTTATATTCTGTTTTTGTTTGTTGTAAGCTGCCCATCAAATATGACTTTCCATATCCCTGGTAGTTGATATGATCATGCGTTGTGATTCTTACGTTTGGGCGTCTGCTTCTTGGCCTATTGATGTGGGCATGCCTCCCCTGTTGGGTTCCGAAAAATATGGATCTTCATTGTTGCAGCTGCCATCAAGATCAATGTATAGGGGCCAGATGTTTTTGAATACTTGGTAATTGATTGAGAGTCCTGCCCAATTTCAGCCGGCTTCTGTCAAATCACAGTTCAGAGGGGGAACCAATTGTGGTTGGTGCCAGCAGTAAGCATCAAAGAGTACTTTGCTTCAGAGATGTTAGCATGAATGCTATTGTAGGTGTTTAAGCGTTCATGTTCACAGATGTGTGTGATTTGACTGGCTATATTGCAGAAATTGACATTGGATCATTGTTGTCTTTTTCTGGCATGTGCTGGAATTGTGTTATAGATGATGGATCCTTCTTGCCAAAATGTGCAGATACACACCATGCGGATATATCTCCTGATGCTGAGCACCATGAATCAGTTTGCAAAATGTCCAATGGTTTTAACACCAGATACTGGGGGATGCCAAGATGGTGACAAATAAGACGCCCACCTCTTTGATAATAGCTGTACATATACGGAATTATTACTGGTCGAATGTCTTCATAGACATATTTTTTTGGGCAAGGTTCACAGAATCAATATTCCAGGGGTTATACAAATCAACTCTGATACAGGATTGCATGTAGTTGCAAACAGCCCAGCGACTCGAAATCTGGAATCCCAGAAGTGAACTCAGGTTGGTGCTGAAGCTATTGAGAGTTGTGTTGACTAGGGAAAGAGTGAAGAATAATCCTATCCTCCGCCAAACCATCGACCATATATACAGATATTGTGACTGTCATCACCTTTGTTCACTTGTTCCCGAATAAATTCTAATCTCACTCTACATATATTCCACCCTTTGACGCAGCAGCATATTCCATAACCATCACACCATATTTACAATGCTGCCAACAAAACTTGATTGCTTCCAACATATCCTGTTTTCTTCAAATGAAACGTGATTTCTTTCAACAATGCCTGTTTGCCTGCCTGCCATGGTTCATTTATTTACCGAATGAAACTCCATCCCCGATTCTGAGTGCACCCAACCGTGATATTAAGTGTTCATTTATCAATTTTATGATTTATACTACCTGTTGCACAGTCCATCACAATATTTGAAATATAGGAATAACATTGCTAGAATGTTGAATCAAAATAAGCATATCATTCTATTGTGGTGATTGACAGAAGTAGAGTAAACTCCAATATCATTATGAATTCAATACGTCTCAAAATATGTATTATCTACCACCATGTGTATGCCCATAAACTGGAAAAATGTATCTATTCTCAACCTACAACAAATATAAAGATTGATAAATTCAGATAAGTATTCCATCTACTGAAGTCAATTAATTGTAATAAAGATGATTTGGAAATCAATTGGTTCAAAAGAACGCTTTACCAGTCGGTCTCTGACGATTTCACACATGTTACACCTGCAATGGCCGTCAGCTGTTTGCCAGATATGTGCCCAAGATACAGTCACTGCACTGGAGTGCCAATTGCAATTGGACGATTATTTTACTGACTTATCCAACGTAATGACTACTCTACTATTTCACGGGTTCTTGTAAGCAACCCCATATACTCTACTTTCGAATACGGGGCAATACTTTGGAATACTGAACTTTACCCAATAATCAGATTTTAGCAATCAGATACATTTCCTTCACAGAATTCCTGATAACACCTTATTGGATGCGTCAGATCAACACGGACATTCATCACTAGATTGTCAATACTAGGTAATTAACAATCTTAATGAGTCCATGGCTGGAACTATTGAAAAATCCAAGACAATTGGGAAGTAAATCAGTCACAAAAGACACGTTGTATGCCATGATGACTATAAAACTACTGAAGAGTCCGTGCAACCCGACAGCCAAGAGCAATGGCATACGAATGGACGGTAAGACGAATCAAAAGTTACTGGAAAATCGTGTGGATAATTCCGACCTTTTATGGAAGTATGTTGATCACGAGAGATACGACACCTGCTACCACAGGCACCTCCGAGCACTCGAAAATGTCACTATCCATTACCTACAATGAATGGGATTCCAAAGTATTTGGAAGTTGATTGGCCTGGAGAGAATTGTCACCAGCAAAAAACCCCACTCCAAATGAAAATTTCAAAAATGACTTAACACCATACTTCTTGAGGCCTTGGAGCATCGAATTTCACAAGTACTGATCAATTGACTACAGCCGAGACACATCTAAGCTTATTCGGAGGTCAATCAAGTTGCAGAGTCGAATTACTGACTGCAATCGCTACACTTTGCAACACATCACTATTCATACCTATACCGAGCATCATCACTACTCCAGTGTGATGACGCAGAATAGATATACTTGTGAACGAAACAATTGACTGCAGCCGAGATGATACCGGTGGTCACTCGATCACTAGAAACAGGATTCAGCCCTTGATGGCAGTGCCCAGGAGACATCAAAACACATTGAATGAGATCAACCACATAAAGAACAAATACCGAAACAGACAAGTCAAATTGGCATCAATGGCATCCAATCAAGCATAACCAACCAATCGTTACACGTGATGATTCATTGGTGCTAAGATACCTCTCGTCCAACGTGTGACTACTCACTCCTCGGAATCCACAGTCGATTGTATGTATAGTGATTCGAGAGATGTATTCCATCTATAAGATGTTATTGTTGTCAGCAGTGTCACGGTTGTGCTGAGTAACGATCGATGGTGGAGTGATGATCAGTGAGTAATATAAAAGGTTAAGCACCACGACAATGAAATCAGGTTTCAAATGGAGGCTAAAGGATGACAAGAACCAAATCAAGTTTCAAATGGAGGCTGAAGCACGATGTGAATGAAATCAGGTTTCGAACAGAGGCTAAAGCACGACAAGAACGAAATCAAGTGTCGGATCAGGGAAACGACGGAATCGTGCAAAAGCATTGAACAAAGAAAGTAGGAGTTCGGATGTATTATGGAACGAGTGAATCGCGATATATAAACCAGGTGTTCGGGGAGAATATGTTTCTTTCTTCACTCGTTCTTTTGTGTATAAAACAATCAATTAGCTTCGGCTTTCACATCTTTCACATTTGGTGATCCTGGATCGAGTCTCTTTCGTACAGTCTGTGTTGCTTTAGCTTCAGGCAATTCTCCACTCAGAGCTTCCTGCTCTTGGATGTTATAACCCCTAGAACCCCAAGCCCAGAAGCCTCGACACCCCACCCTGAATCCTTGACAGAAAAACAAATCTAAAATCGATTCTACCAGTTATATTCTTATTCATGTGCTGTTATGCTCACTGTGTAGGTTACTATTATTGTCATCGCATTTGCAACACGTCATGCAAAATTTTTAAATCAGCAATCAATTCCCAAAATGGATTGGTCATCCAAACTTACTGGAGACACATCTGTGTATCTTGCATGTGGACATTTCGAAAACAAATGAATCCAGATATTTTCGGCAACCAGTGCCACTTCAAAATACATGAGTGAGGACAAAAGGACCTGCGACTGAACTCATTTCTGCTACTGTTCCGAAGAAGAAGCAGACCTAGATCACGATTATCCAAACCCAACTATCCACTGCTACTGTGGTGCAATTCGAGATTGGGCCGAAATACTGACCTACAACTGCGTCATAGAGCAATTCGATACCGTTTTTGATTGCATTGAGGAACGCAATTGTATTCCTTGAACACAGTGGACCCTCGGACTCGAAACCCTTCTGCCTTGGTATATCACCTGGGGTTAATGTACTGGAATCCGAACAGCTGTGGTTGCTGCGATATCTCCTGTTACAACGATTGCTGGATTTACTGGCCAAATAACCAGTGGGAACACATCTGTGATCAGCGTATAGAGGAAGAATGCTAATTGGTTTCGATATCAACAACTACCTTTCTCAATCACCCATCAAAGATGCAAGTAGCCATATCAAGCAGCAGTATGAGCGAAGGATCTCGATATATCAAGATTGGGACAGTTGATCAAGATATAATCGCATCAATGATTATGGTGGATTTTACAAAGCTGAATCAACAAGATGCCCTGACAACAGCCAACGAAATGAAGGACTATATAGCAGCCAGGGCAGGAGCACCAGCATGTGAAATTGAGACTCAAATAGAGCGAATAAACGAAAAAATCGCCACCCAAGCCACAACCATTGCAGAAACCACAGACCGGAACTCTGCCCTGATGAAAGAAGGAAAAGACCCCCTAACAAACAAAGAGAACATGGACAAAGAACTGGCATTAATACAACAAAAAGTAAAGAACTTGGAAGCAAGTGTGTCCGCCTGTACACATGGTGACTTACAGACCAAAGTCACCGAATTAGAACAACGACTGCCAAACAGAATGCCCACAGATACGGAGGTATGAAGGGTGGATCTAGAGGATACAGAGGGCCAATTGAAATCAATTGGAGAAGAGACAAATGAATATCGGGATCAGGTCAAAAGAGTGCTTGCAAGTGCGGGGAATGGTGGTAATGGAAGTGGTAACAGAGGACATGGAGGCAGCTAAATACTCTGATTCTCAGGAACAGACCAAAGGGCACTTCAAGGATGGATGGCACAACCAGCCATGAAATTGCTGATGAACCGGGATGATTCTTCAGCGAAATATCCACCATGAGGTACAGAACAAATCGACTGGAAGGCATGGCCCTGAATCAAATCCAACCGTACATCAACAGAAAAACCGGAGATATGATGTTAGAGTCACTAGAAAAATTACTGGACCTATTGCAATTGGCTTTCCGAGACCAGGACATTTGGGCCACAGCGAAACACGAACTGCTCAAACTTAAGCAAAAAGATCAAGAATTTCCCCAATACTACGCAGAATTCCAACGGTGGGTACCTGACGTTGATTGGAACAAAGCGCCGAGTTAGAAGTATTTCAACAAGGACTATCTGAGGAGCTGAAGGATGCTCTACAGTAGTGCGACATCCAGTCGGACCTGACGGAGTTTGTCAACATGTGCTCAAAAGGGGACTCACAAATGTGGGCCCGAGCCGCAGAGAGAAAGTCCGGAAGATGCACAGCAGGGTCAAAGAAAAAGCAAACCACGAGCAACACCACACCTGCCACCAGAAACAGCACCAGCAGGAAACTGTGGAAGGTTACCACGGCCCTGCCCCAATGGACCTTTCAGGAGTACAGGGGAGGAAGATTACTCCGGAGCATGCAAGCGGCAAAGGGAAGGAAGACTCTGTATGTATTGCGGAGATAGCAGGCATTTCAGGGCATCATGCCCGAGAAAATTGAAAGGACCATCAGGATAGGTGGAAGTAACATCTTTTAAGACAGCAGGAAATGAAATGGATGCAGATACGGGAACAAGGCAGAGAAAGGAAAACAAGTTGGGAAAAGTCTAGCCCAATGCAATGCGGATGGCCATTGCACTGGGCACGAATGTCTTTTGTCTGCAGTTGTTTAATCTCGTTTGGGAATTTCGCAGTTCTCGATTTGTAGTGCAGAAATTGAGCAGTCAATATTGGAACGCAAGCATCTTGTTGTGAAATGTTTGCTGAAAATCGGGGACAGATTAATCGATACGCATACATCAATTGACTGCCAAGCAACTGGAATAGCTTGTGTGGATAAATATATTGTTCGCCATCATCAATTAGAAGAGAAGGAATTATTAGAGTTAAGAGAGTTAGAGGTAATTGATGGAAGGCCCATTGAATCAGCAATGATTACAACGATGGCCAAGTTAAACATGGGAATACGATCACATTATGAGCAATTACCAGCGTTCATAACAAATATAGAACATTATCCGATAGCGTTTGGGTTACTATGGTTACAACTTTACAAAGTAACAGTCATATTTCACAGCCCCAGGAGTGGTTTGAAAGTAGCCACTGCCAACAACACTGCCAACACCATTTGAGCGTACGGGTATGGGGCAATGATATGAAAACAGCAGCAGATCCAGAAGGGCCGCGATTGAATATGTGCGTGGTAGCAGCATCACCTTGCATGAGGAAAATAAGAAGGAAGAAACTCAAGGTTTACACCGTCACACATTACGAAATCCTGAAGCTTTGGGAATCAACGACCTACAGGAGAAACCCATCGAAAATGTCATTCCCAAGGAATACCACAAGTTCATACCCCTGTTCAGCAAGGTAATCGTGGCAATGCAATCACCGCACCGACCCTACGGGACTAAAATCAAGCTGCCAGAAAGGTTCACACAGCTGTTTGGACTTATTTACAGCTTATCTCGAGAAGAGCTAGAAGTGTTAAAAGAATGGATAGAGGAGAACTTGTCCAAGGGATTTATCCGGTCATCTTCATCATCTGCCAGAGCTTGAGTACTTTTCGCTTGAACGCCGGGAGGAGGCTTATGACTCTGTGTCATTTACTGAGGCCTAAATGAAGGAACGATAAAAAAACGGTACCCCTACCATTGATCCAAAAAACCGTGCTAAGACTCTCGAAGGCTCGCTATTACACGAAGCTAGACGTCTGTGATGCGTATAACATGATTAGTATCGCGGAAGGTGACGAATGGAAAATGGCTTGCAGGACCCGCTATGGACATTTGCAGTCCCTGGTCATGCCTTTCGGACACACCAATGCCGCAGTATCCTTCCAAGAAATCATCAACGATACACTACAACCCTTCATGGACATATTCTGCATGGTGTTTTTAGATGCCATCCATATTTAGAGTGAGAATCAGAAGTAACATAAAGATCACGTGTGAGCAGTAATGACATCACTCAAGCAAGCAGGTCTCTACCTAAAAGCAGAGAAGTGCGAATTTCATAAGGAAGAAGTCAAATATCTAGGATTAATTATCGGAGTAAAGTGAATCAGACTCGATCCGGAGACAGTTCAAGGGGTCAAAAACTGGAATGTACCAGAGAAACTCAAAGAAGTCCAAGCCAGTTTGGGCTTTACTAACATCAATCGACAGGTCATACGAAATTACAGCAGGGATGTGCAACCGCTAACCAAACCTACCAACACACTAGTTCCATTTCACTAGGGACCCGATCAGAACAGTGTAATGACCAAACTGAAAATATCCATTACGACGGCACCAGTGCTAACCCATTTCGATTATGACAAAGAGTTAGTTCTAGAAACTCACACTTCGAGCTATTTATCCACAGGAGTCCTTTCTCAGTACAATGATCATGGAGTACTACATCCATTGGCCTTCTTTTCCAAAAAACATTTGCCTGGCGAAGAAAATTACCAAATTTACGATCAAGAATTAGCAGCAATAAACAAAAGTTTGGAACAGTGGAGGCCTGAGAACGATGGTTCAGCTCACCCAATTAACATTCTCACAGATCACAAGAACCTGGATTACTTCATCACTTCGAAGGTATTGAACCGGAGGCATACCAAGGTGGTCCGAATTTCTTTCCCGTTTTAAGTTTAAAATCGTCCACTGTCCAGGCAATCAAGGACAGATGCCCGATGCACTAACAAGAATGCCAGGAGACATTCTTCCCAAGAGGGGGGCAGAAAAAACCTAGCAAATCATGCTGAAAACAGAAAACCTCAACAAGGAGTTATGCAAATCATTGATAGTGGGCTTTTGCAGTAACAGTTAACTTCGAAAATGACTCAGAAAGTCCTTAAGAGATATTGAATTGGATAAAAACCAAGCAGTCACTAAAAATCTTCGAATCGCAACAAGCTTGACCAACTGACGAGGAAAAGCTCAAGTGGATCCCGGAATGCTACGGTTCACCAGTTGCGGGACACCCAGGACAAGCAAAAACCTACGACCTGCCAAGCCGAAGCCATTGCTGGAATCAGATGAGGAAGGATGTGGACCGCTACGTACGAGAAGTGCACACCTGCGAGAGGAGCAAGGCAACCCACGGAAAGACTCATGGCTTGTTACGACCGTTATAAATACTAGAGCAATCATGGCAGGACTTGAGCATGGACTTCGTGGTCGGACTACCAGAAATCGAAGGGTCCAACACATTATGGGTAGTCGTCAATCGCCCAACGAAGATGCGACACCTGGTACCCTGAAATGACAATGGAGATGGAACGAAGAAAAGGGAAATGTACGTCAAAGAAGTGTTCTGACTGCAGGGACTGCCCGAAACAATAGTGCCGGATCGAGGACCGCAATTCGCTTCAGAATTTTGGAGACATGTCTGCGAAAGGTTGGGTATTGAACCAAGACTGTCAACCGCATGTCATCATCAAACCGATGGCCAAACTGAACGAATCAACGTCGTAATGGAACAGTACCTCCAGAACTGTGTTAATTATAAGCAAAACGATTGGGTCCAGTGGCTACTATTGGCAGAGTTGGCAGATAACAATTATACCTCTGAGACGACCAATTGTTCAACGTTCTGTGATAACTGCGTGATCCATCCACGAATGACTTTCGGCCAACATCCATTTGATAATCCTCGTGTCCTTCGATCAGTCAATGCTCAGCAGATGGCCCAACGGATGGAACAACTGTTTAGTGAAGTCAGAGCCGAGATGAAAAGGGCCAAGGCCGTACAGTCCGAACAGGCCAACATGTCCTGAAGGGTTGGCAAAGTATTGGAAGTCGGTGATGAAGTTTGGTTGGACGCATGACATATATTAACATCCCGACCAAGCAAGAAACATGACTGGACACGCATAGGGCCGTATGAAATCACTGAGGTCATTAGCCCCTGGGCATATCGGATGAAATTATCAAGCCTGCTACGAATTCACGATGTTCCATCGATATCTCCATTACAATGGGCTGCAAGGGACCCTTTTCCACTACAAAAGCAAGAACCACCACCACTGGAAATAGTAGAAGGAGAAGAAGAGTACGAAGTCGAACAGATAGACAATTCCACGTTGTTGTGAAGGACAAGAATGAAATCAGATTTAGAACAGTGGCTAAAGCACGACCAGAACGAAATCAAGTGTCGAATGGAGGTTAGAGCATGACGAGAATGAAATCAGATTGCGAACAGAGGCTAAAGCACAACCGCAAAGAAATCAAGTTTCAGATCAAGGAAATGACGGAATCGTGCAAATGCGGTATACAAAGACAGCAGGAGTTCGGATGTATTATGGAACAAGTGAATCGTATTATATAAACCAGCTGTTCGGCGGAGGATCATTGTCTTGCTTCATTCGTTCTCCCATCTATAAATTGATCAATTCAATTCATCTTTCACTTCTCTCACATTCGGTGATCCTGCATCAAGTCTCTTGTGTACAGTTTTTGTTTCGTTAGATACAGGCTATTCTCGACTCTGAGCTTCCTGCTCTTCGAATTATAACCCCTAGAACCCTGAGCCCTGAACGATCATCACCGGGCCCTGAATCCTTGACAAGCAGAGTCGATTGAAATTCAGAAAACAATGGATCCTGAGAGTTGAATTACCAATCATGATCGCAACACACTTCAATATATCTCGATGCACTGCTTGGATGCATCAAGATTTCTTTAGTGCACCTGATTCAGGTTATGAATGGTAGTAGTGACGATTCCGAAATCAATTCACAGACCAAGAGGTGCTCAGATGTGATACTGCCTTTATGGTCGCACCACCAAGCAGGCCCTGCAATATGTTTTGCAAAAGCATCCATATTTGAACAATCGATTGAAATGATGGAAGTTCTATACAGGATGAATCGATAAGAGCTTATTTGCATCCGCAAGTACACTTGGCAACCACTTTACCTGTAACAGAGCCGAAGCCCCAAAACTGCGTCCGCATTGTGTCAAAGAGTGCACTTAAGGAGAGCAGGTTACCGATGGGAGAGTTCAAGACCAATATATTGGCGATGCGATTGCCGATGATGAAGCTGCTCAGAATGGGAATTTCAAACCCCAAATATTCTAATATGTCAAGCAGATCAATCCGATAATCCATTGTACAACTCTACGAGATGGATGAGCAAGTACAAAATACAAACAGTACGCCTCAAGGGATTGGATTCCAGGCACGAATAGATATACATTAAAGGGAATACAAGCGATTAATGTTTGACATGATACTATTCGGTTCACAAACTGTATGAGTTGCAGCTGGGCATGCCTAGGCAAGATATCTGGAGATCGACATATCATTTTATTTTTGTCCTCTATGTACCCCATGTGAAGTATGACACCGGTGGCCACCAATGTGATATCGGAACCTTCACAGA
>WHVE01000188.1:0-192085 GCA_015178995.1 Trichophaea hybrida
TTTCCTGATCCGAAACTTGATTTCATTCTCGTCGTGCTTTAGCTTCCGATCGAAACCTGATTTCATCCTCGTTGTGCTTTAGCCTCCATTCAAAACTTGATTTCGTTCTTGTCAAGCTTTAACCTCTGTTCGAAACCTGATTTCATTCTCGTCGTGCTTAACCTTTTATATTACTCACCGATCATCATTCCACTATCGATCATCACTCAGCACAACCGTGACCGAAGCAATCGACCAGTGTTATTCAATCAACCCAAAAGATTGACAGCGATTTGCCATTGGGCGTTAATGTGTTGGAACCCAAATAAGTGTATTTGGTGCAAAACTCTCTCTGGTAACGACTGCTGGATATACTGGAAAACCGATACCTGGAGGCACATCTGTGATGAGTGCCTTGAAGTAGTACATACTTTCGGTTGGGAAATAAACAAATACCTCTATCAATCACCATTCAAAAACTGCAAAGATGTCAGGAGAATCTTCAAGAACAGCCCGCGATGTGATGTTGACCAGAGAACTTCAGCTGGAATTGGAAAACCTGACACGCGCAAATACGAAAATAATGGATGAAAAACAACTCCGAGAACATATTCAAGCAATCAACACAGAACTCACAACCCTGGCTCAGTTACCAAAAACCATCAGGTTGAACGAATAGTTAAAAGAACAACAATCTGTGAAAAAGCGGAAGCACGAATATCGGAGTTATTGGCAGAAGGAAACAAGGTCATCGAGGAACGGAACAACCTGAAACAGGAGCTGCTTCTTACACAACAGAAGTTAAGAACCACGGAGGAAAGAGTGTCAGTCTGCATACATGGAGACCTACAAGCCAAGATCACAGATCTAGAACAACGATTGGAAAACAAAGCACCAGAAGGAACGGAAAACCTCAGACAGGAATTAAAAGAAACAGAGGAAAAGTTAAGGATCTGTGGAGAAGAAAGAAACGAATATCGGGATCAGGTCAACAGAGTGCTCGCACTCGCCGCGAATAGTGGTAATGGTGGCAGTAACAGAGGGCATAAAGGTAGCGAAATTCTCCGATTTTTGGGAACAGACCGATAGGCACTTCGAGGATGGATGGCACAATTGGCCATGGAAGTTGTGGATGAACCGGGACAATTCTTCAGCGAACAAATCAAAATGATATATGCGGCAAATCGACTAGAAGGTGTGGCCCTGAATCAAATTCAACTATACATTGACAGGAAAACCGGAGATCTCAAGTTAGAGTGACTAGAAAAATTGCTGGACCTACTGCAATTGCCTTTCGGAAACCAGGACATACGGGCCACAGCGAATCGGCAACTGCTCAAACTTAAGCAAAAGGATCGAGAATTTGCCCAATACTACGCAGAATTCCAATGGTGGGTACCTGACGTCGATTGGAACGAAGCAGCCCCGTTGGAAGTGTTACGTCAAGGCCTATCTGAGGAACTGGAGGACTCATTTACAGCACTGCGACATCCCGTCAGACCTCACGGAGTTTGTCAAGATGTGCTTAAAAAGAGACTTCCAAATCTGCGCCCGACCTGCGGAGAAACAGTCAGGAAGATGGACAGCATGGTTAAAGAAACACGAAACCACGAGCAATACCACACCTGTCCCAGAAACAGCACCAGCAGGCACCACGGCAGGTTACCATGGCCCTGCTCCAATGGACATCTCAGCAGTGAAGGGGAGGAAGATTACTCCAGAAGAATGCAAGTGGCGAAGAGAAGAAGGACTTTGTATATAGTGCAGGGATAGCAGGCATTTCGCAGTATCGTGCCCAAGAAAATTGAAAGCAGCATCAGGACAGGTGAAAGTAACACGTTTGAAGGAAGCAGGAAACAAAATGGACGCAGATTTGAGAACAGGGAAAGGAAAGGAAGTTGAGTCGGAAAAAGTCTAGGCCAGTGCAATAAGGATGGCCATTGTGCTGGGCACGAATCTTCTTTGTCTACAGTTGTTAAATCTTGTTTTGGAATTCGCAGTTTTCAATTAGTAGTGCAGAAATTAAAGAGTAATCAATGGATAGCAAATATCTTGTTGTAAAATGTTTGCTGAAAATCGGAGACAGGTTAATCGACACACACGTCCTAATCAACTGCGGAGCTATGGGAATAGCATTTGTCGATAAAGATTTTGTTCGCCATCATCAGTTGGAAGAGAATGAATTACGAGAATCAAGAGAGTTAGAAGTTATCGATGGAAGATCCATCGAATCAGGAACCATCATGACCATGGCCAAGTTAAACATGGGAATACGATCACACGAGGAGCAATTACCAGCGTTCGTAACAAAGTTAGAACATTACCCAATTGTGCTAGGATTTCCATCGTTACAACTGCACGATGTCATGATCAAATTCCAGAACCGAAGAATTGGCTTCGAAAGCAGTTACTGCCAATAGCACTGCCACCATCATTTGAATGTATGGGTATGGGGCAACTACATGGAAACAACAGCCGCAGATCGGGAAGGGCCGAAATGAGACATCTGCGTGGTAGCAGCATTACCTTTCGTGAGGAGAATAAGAAAGAAGAAACTCAGGGTTTATGCCGTCATGCTCTACAAGATCAACAAAGCTCTAGGAATGAATGATCTACAAGAAAAGCCTTTCGAAGAAGTTATTCCTAAGAAGTATCATTAGTTCCTACCCTTGTTCAGTAAAGTAATCTCAGAAACACTTCCACCGCATCGACCCTACAATCACAAGATTAAATTACAGAATGCACTTTACTCCACCGTTCAGACCCATTTATAGCTCATCTCGAGAACAACTCCAAGTTTTAAAAGTATAGATTGAGAGGAACATGTCCAAGGGATTCATCCGGTCATCTTCATCACCTTGGGGAGCTCCAGTACTCTTCCCTCCAAAGCCGGGAGGAGGCTAAGGCTCTGCGTCAATTACCGAGGCCTAAATGAAGGAACGATAAAAACCTGTTACCCCCTGTCATTAATTCAAGAAACCTTGCTAAGACTCTCGAAGGCCCGCTATTACACCAAGTTGGATGTCCGCGATACGTATCATATGATCAGAATCGCCGAAGAAGACGAATGGAAAACAGCCTTCAGAACACCATATGGACTTCTCCAATCCTTAGTTATGCCGTGTAGACTTACCAACGTGCTGGCATCGTTTCAAGAATTTATCAATAATACACTACGCCCCTTTTTGGATATATTCTGCATGGCCTTTTTGGACGACATCCTCATTTACAGCGATAATCCAAAAGAACATAAAGAGCACGTTCAAGCGGTAATGTCATCACTCAAGGAAGCCGGCCTCTACCTAAACGCAGAGAAGTGCGAGTTTCATAAGGAAGAAGTCAAATATCTAGGATTAATCGTCAGAGTAAAAGGAATCAGAATGGACCCGGAGAAAGTCCAAGCAGTTGAAAACTGGGAAGCACTGGAGCAACTTAAAGAAGTCCAAGCCTTCTTAGGCTTTGCTAACTTTTATTGACGGTTCATACGGAATTACAGAAGGGTGGTACAACGGCTAACAAAATTTACGAAAAAGTTAGTATCATTTCACTGGAGACTAGACCAAAAAAGGGCTTTTGCGGAACTCAACAGGGCCTTGACAATGGCACCAGTGTTAGCCCATGTCGATTATGAAAAAGAAATAGTTCTCGAAACTGATGCCTCAAATTACGTATCCGTAGGAGACCTCTCTCAGTACGACGCTCAAAGAGTGCTATACCCAGAGGCCGTCCTCTCCAAGAAACATTCGCCCGCCGAGGAAAATTACGAATCATACGATCAAAAACTGGATGCGATAGTCAAAAGTTTGCAACAGTGGAGGCCTGAGTGCAAAGGTTCAGCACATCCGATTAAGATTCTCACAGATCACAAGAACCTGGAATACTTCATGACGTCGAAACTGTTAAACCGAAGGCAGACAAGGTTGTCTGAATTTCTCTCCCGCTTCAAAGTCAAAATCGTTTATCGCCCAGGCAAACAATGACAAAAGCCCGATGCACTCACAAGAATGCCAGGAGACATTCCTCCGAAGGGGGGGGCAGAAAAAACCCAGCTAATTGTGTTAAAAACAGAAAACCTTGACAAGGAGCTACGCAAAACCTTGGTAGTGGTGTTTGCAGAGACGGTCAATCTGGACAACGATTCAACAAGCGCCGAAGAATTATGGGACTTGGTAAAAAGGGTGTGTCAGCAATGCCCGCACGACAGCAGCGAAGGACTATGCACCCATAAGGAACAACCGTTGGCAATTTCCGAAATACAAATTCAACCAACGGATGAGGACAAACTCAAATGGATCCAGGAATGTTATGATTTTCCGGTTGCGGGGCACCCAGGACGAGCAAAAACCTACTACCGGCTAACTCGAAGCTATTCCTGGAACCAAATGACAAAGGACGTGGACCGCTATGTACGAAACTGCCACACCTGCCAGCGGAGTAAGGCAATCCATGGAAAAACCCATGGATTACTACGACCACTAGAGATACCGGAGCAACCGTGGAAGGACTTGAGCATGGCCTTTGTAGTTGGGCTGCCAGAAAGCGAAGGATTCGATGCAATATGGGTAGTAGTCGATCGCCTAACAAAAATGTGTCATCTGGTACCTTGCACAGACAGCGTAGATGGAAAGAAACTGGGCGAAATGTACAATTAGAAAGTGTTCAGACTGCACGGACTGCCCAAAACAATAGTATCAGATTGAGGGCCGCAATTCGCTTCAAAATTCTGGAAACACGTCTGCGAAATATTGGGAATCGAACGAACAGTGTTAACCACATTCCACCCTGAGACTGACGGCCAAATTGAGGGAGTCGATGCAGTAATGGAACAGTACCTTCGAAATTTCATTAATTATCAGCAAAATGACTGGGCCCGATGGCTACCCATGGCAAAAATTGCAGCCAACAATCATACCTTGGAGACGACCAATTGCTCCACATTCTTTGGTAACTACGGCTTTCATCAACGAATGACTTTCGGCCCACATCCAATAAAGGACCCCAATGATAGTCACAAGGTAAATGCCCAGCAGATAGCCCAACGGATGGAGCAACTTTTCAGCGAACTCAGAGCCGAAATCAAAACGGCCCAGGCCGTACAGTCCGAACAGGCCAATAAGTCCCGAAGGGTCCGCACATTATTGGAAGTCAGCGATAAAGTTTGGCTGGACGCACGAAAAATATCAACAACCCGACCAAGCAAGATACTCGACTGGAAACGTATTGGGCTATACGAAATCACCGAGATTGTTAGTCCATGGGCCTATAGAGTTCAGCTACCATATCAACTACGCATTCACGACGTTCAACCAATTTCCAGATCAGGGAATGCAGCCCAGGACCCACTCCCGAGTCAAAAGCACAAACCACCACCACCAGTAATAGTGGATGGAGAAGAGAAGTACGAAGTGGAGTGGATAGACGATTCCAGGCTGTTTCGGAGGCAGCTGCAGTATTTGGTAACATGTAGGGGCTACGACGAACACAGCTGGGAGCCCGCAACCAACGTAGATGGACTCAAGGCTATCGACAATTTTCACACTGAACAACCTGGGAAGCCCGGATCATGAACCTCGTAGGTACTCGGCATTGGAGAGGGGGAGCTACTGTCACAGTTGTGTTGAGTGACAATCGATGGTGGAGTAATAATCGGTGAATAATATACAAGATACAGCACAACAAGAATGAAATCAGGTTTCGAACGGAAGCTAAACCATGACGAGAATGAAATCAGGTTTGGAATGGAAGCTCAAGCATGACGAGGATGAAATCATGTTTCGAATCAGATTTTACAGGAAACAACAGAATTGTATGAAAGTGATGTACAAAAAAAGCAGACATTCGGATGTATTATGGAACGACTGAAACACAGTATATAAATCAGGCATTTGGCAGAGAACAAGTTTCTTTCTTTACTCGTTCTCTTGTCTATGAAACAATCAACTAGCTTCGGCTTTCACGTCTTTCATACTCGGTGATTCTGGATTGAGTCCCTTGCATACAGTCTTCGTTTTGTAGCTACAGGCTACTCCTAGCTTCCTCCACCACCTGGCTTCCGGTTGTTATAACCCCTAAAACCTCGAACCCTGAAACCTCGACAGCGAGCCCTGAACCCTTGACACCGACCCTTCGGGATTTGTTGGCCTGTTCGGACTGTACAGCCTGGGCCCTTTTCATCTCGGCTCTGAGTTTACTAAAAAGTTGTTCCATCCGTTGGGCCATCTGCTGAGCATTGACTTTGCGAATGTCGTTAGGATCTTTGATTGGATGTTGGCCGAAAGTCATTCGTGGATGAAAGCCGTAGTTACCCAGGAATGCGGAGCAATTGGTCGTCTCTGAGGTATGATTGGTAGCCGCAAACTCTGCCAATGGTAGCCACCGGACCCAATCGTTCTGCTGATAATTAACAAAGTTCCGGAGGTACTGTTCCATTACCGCATTGATTCTTTCAGTTTGGCTGTCGGTCGGAGAATGAAACGCAGTTGACAGTCTTCGTTCGATATCCAACCTTTCACAGACGTGTTTCCAAAATTCAACAGTGAATTGAGGTCCTCGATCGGACACTATTGTTTCATCCAGTCCGTGCAGTCTGAACACTTCCTCGACATACATTTCCCCTAGCTTCTTTCCATCGACTTTGTCATTGCAGCGTACCAGGTGTCGCATCATCGTTAGGCGATCGACCACTATCCATATTGCGTTGAACCCTTCGCTTTCTGGCAATCCAACCACGAAGTCCATGCTTAAGTTCTTTCATGGTTGCTCCGGTATTTCTAACGGTCGTAACAAGCCATGAGTCTTTCCGTGGGTTGCCTTGCTCCTCTGGCAGGTGTGGCAATTTCGTACGTAGTGGTCCACATCTTTCCTCATCCGATTCCAGGAATGGCTTCGCCTTAGCAGGTCATAGGTTTTTGCTTGTCCTGGGTGTCCCGCAACAGGTGAATTGTGGCATTCCTAGATCCGCTTGAGCTTTTCCTTGTCCGTTGGTTGAGCTTGTTGCGATTCGATGATTTCTAGTGACTGCTTGTTTTTTACGCAATTCCATAACTCTTCAGGACTTACTGAGTCATTGTTGATGATATCTGTTTCTGCGAAAGCCACTCTCAACAATTTGCGTCACTCCTTGTCGAGGTTTTCTGTTTTTAGCATGATTTCCTGGGTTTTTTCTGCCCCCTCCTTGAGAGGAATGTCTCCTGGCATTCTTGTGAATGCATTGGGCTTCTGTCCTTGTTTGCCTGGGCAGTGGACAATTTTAAACATAAAACGGAAGAGAAATTTGGACCACCTTGTTTGCCTCCGGTTCAGTAGCTTCGAAGTCATGAAATATTCCAGGTTTTTGTGATCTGTGAGAATCTTAATCGGGTGTGCTGAACCTTGGCACTCAGGTCTCCACTGTTCCAAACTTTTGACTATTACTCATAATTCTTGATTGTAAATTTGGTAAATTTCTTCGGCAAGTGAATGTTTTTTGAATTAGAAGGCGACTGGATATAGTACTCCATGATCATCGTACTGAGAACGGACTCCAGCGGATACATAGCTCTAAGGGTCGGTGTCTAGAACTATCTCTTTTTCATAATCGAAATTGCCTAGCACTGGGGCCGTTGTAAACGCTATCTTGAGTTCGGTGAATACTCTTTTCTGATCGGGTCCCCAGTGAAACAGTACTAGTTTTTTTGTAAGTTTTTTTAGCGGTTGCACCACCCTGCTGTAATTTTGTATGAACCGTTGATAGAAGTTAGCAAAGCCCAAAAAGACTTGGACTTCTTTGAGTTTCTCTGGTGCTTTCCAGTTTTCGACCACTTGAACTTTCTCCGGATCCATTCTGATTCTGTTTACTCCGACAATTAATCCTAGATATTTGACTTCTTCATTATGAAATTCGCATTTCTCTGCTTTGAAGTAGAGACCGGCTTCCTTGAGTGATGTCATTACTGCTCAGACATGCTCTTTATGTTCCTTCAGATTATTGCTATAAATAAGGATGTCATCTAAAACGGCTGTTCAAAATATGTCCAGGAAGAGTCGTAGTGAATCGTTGATGAATTCTTGGAAGGATGCTGGTACGTTGGTGAGTCCGAAAGGCATAACCAGGGATTCGAAAAGTCCATAGCGGATCCTGAACGCCGTTTTCCTTTCATTCTCTTCCGTAATTCCAATCATATTATATGCAGCACAGATGTCTAGCTTGGTGTAATACCGAGCCTTCAAGAGTCTTAGCAACTTTTTTTGGATTAATGGTAGGGTGTACCAGTTTTTCATCGTTACTTCATTTAGGCCTCGGTAATTGACACAGAGTCCTAAACCTCCTCCCGGCTTTGGAGCGAAAAGTACTGAAGCTCCGCAAGGTGATAAAGATGACCGGATAAATTCCTTGGACAAGTTCTTGTGTATCCATACTTTTGAAACTTGTAGCTCTTCTCGAGATAAGCTGTCAATAGGTCCAAATGGTGCTGTGCATCCCTCTTGCAGCTTAATTTTATGATCGTAGGTTTGGTACGGTGGTAGCGTTTTTGCGACCACCTTGCTCAACAGGGGTAGGAACTTGTGGTATTCCTTGGGGATAACTTCTTCGAGGGGTTTCTCCTGTAGGTTCTTTATTCCCAAGGCTTTATTGATTTCGTACAGTGTGACGGCGTAAACCTTGAGTTTCTTTCTTCTTATTTTCCTCATGAAAGGTGATACTGCTGCCACGGAGATGTCCAATTTCGGCCCTTCTGGATCTGCTGCTGTTTCCATATGATTGTCGTATACCCATACGTTCGAATGGTGTTGGCAGTGTTGTTGGCAGTAGCTGCTTTTGAAACCAATCCTGCGACTTTGAAATTTGACTGTTACATCGTGAAGTTGTAACCATGGTAGCCCTAACACTATCAGATAATGTCCTAAATTTGTTATGAACACTGGTAATTGCTTCTGATGTGATCGTATTCTCATGTTTAACTTGGCCATAGTTGTAATGGTTCCTGATTTGATGGGCCTTCCATCGATAACCTCTAACTCTCTTGATTCACATAATTCCTTCATTTCCAATTGATGATGGTGAACAAAATCTTTGTCCACAAATGCAATTCCCGTGGCTCCACAGTCAATTGAAGCGAGGGTATCGATTAACCTGTCTCCGATTTTCAGCAAACATTTCACAACAAGATGCTAGCTTTCCATTAAAAACTCCTTAATGTCTGCGCTACTAATTGAAAACTGCGAAATTCCAAAATAAGATTTAACAACTGTAGACACAGGAGATTCGTGCCCAGTGCAATGGCCATCCATTTTGTACTGGCCTAGACTTTTCCCAACTCGATTTTCTTTCCTTCCCTTGTTCCTGAATCTGCATTCATTTCATTTCCTGCTTTCTCAACAGGTGTTACATCCACCTGTCCTGATACTGCTTTCAATTTTCTCAGGCATGATGCTGCAAAATGCCTGCAATCCCCACAGTACATACAGAGCCCTTCTTCCCTTCGCCACTTTTATTCCTCCGGAGTAATCTTTCTCCCCTTGACTGTTGAAAGGCCCATTGGAGCAGGGCTGTGGTAACCTGTCACGATGCCTGCTGGTGCTGTTTCTTGGACAGGTGTGGTGTTGCTCGTGGTTTGTTGTTTCTTTGACCCTGCTGTCCATCTTCTTAACTTTCTCTCCGTGGCTCAGGTGGGGATTTGGAAGTCTCTTTTTGAACACATTTTGACAAACTCCATAAGGTCCGACAGAATGTTGCAGTGTGGTAGAAAGTCCAGCAGTTCCCCAGATAGGCCTTGTCGTAATACTTCTAACTGGGCTACTTCGTTCCAATTGACGTCAGGTACCCACCATTGGAATTCTGTGTAGCATTGGGAAAATTCTCGATCCTTTGGCTTAAATTTGAGCTGTTTCCGATTCGCTGTGGCCCGTATGTCCTGGTCTTTGAAAGCCAATTGCAATAGGTTCCGCAATTTTTCTAGTGACTATAACTTCAGATGTCCGGTTTTCCTGTCAATGTACGGTTGAATTTGATTCAGGGCCACGCCTTCTAGTCCAATTGCTGCGTACCACATTTTCAATTGTTCCCTGAAGAATGGTCCCGGTTTATCCACAATTTTCATGGCCAGTTGTTGTCAAGGACTCAGGGCTAGGCGTCGAGGGTTTAGGGCTCAGGGTTCTAGGGGTTATTAAATCCAATAGCAGAAAGCTCAGAATCGAAAATAGCCTGTAGCTAAAGAAACGAGGACTGTATACAAAAGACTTGATCTGGAATCACCGAGTGTGAAAGAAGTGAAAGCCGAAGCTAATTGATTGTGTTATAGACAAGAGAACAAGTGAAGAAAGAAACTTATCCTCCGTCAAACGCCGGGTTTATATACCGTAATTCACTCGTTCTATAATACCTCCGAACTCCTGCTATCTTTGTACATCGCTTTTGCACGATTATGTCATTTCCCGTTCCAGACCTCATTTCATTCTCTTCGTGCTTTAGCCGCCGTTCGAAACCTGATTTCATACTCGTCGTGCCTTTAGCCTCCGTTCGAACCCTGATTTCATTCTCGTCGTGCTTATTCTTTTATAATAATTACCGATCATCACTCCACCATCGATCGTCACTCAACACAACTGTGACAGTAGCTCCCCCTCTCCAACGCCGAGTACCTATGAGGTTCACGACCCAGGCTTGCCAGGTTGTTCGGCATGGATCTCGTCAAAAGCTTCAAGCCCTTCGACATTGATCGCGGGTTCCCAACTGCATTCGTTGTAGCGCCTCCATTTCACCAAATATTTTAACTGTCTTGACACAGCCTGGAATCATCTATCAATTCGACCTCGTACTCCTCTTCTCCGTCTATTATCACTGGTGAGGGTGGTTATTGCTTTTGATACCGCAGAGGGTCTTGAGCGGCTTTCTCCAACTGAGATATCGGTTGGACATTGTGGATATGTAGCTGGTTGGGTAATTTGATTTGATAGGTCTAGGGACTGATGACTGCGGTAACTTCGTATGGTCCTCTGCGTTTCCAATCGAGTTTCCTGCTTGGTCGGGTTGTTGATATATTGCGTGCATCCAGCCAAAGTTTATTGCCGGCTTCCAGCGATATGCCGACCTTTCGGGACTTGTTGGCTTGTTTGGACTGTACTGCTTGGGCCCTTTTCATCTCGGCTCTGAGTTCGCTAAAAAGTCGTTCCATTTGTTGGCCCATCTGCTGGGCGTTGACTTTGCGAATATCGTTAGAATCTTCAATTCCATGTTGGCCAAAAGTCATTGGTGGATGAGAGCCGTAGTTGTCAAAGAACGCAGAGCCATTAGTTGTTTCCAAGATATGATTGTTAGCGGTGAATTCTGCCAATGGTAACCACCAAACCCAATCGTCTTGCTGGTAATTAACAAAGTTTCGGAGATACTGTTCCATTACTGCATTGACTTTTTCAGTTCGGCCGGCAGTCTGGGAATGAAATGCAGTTGACAATCTTTGTTCGATTCTCAATCCTTCACTGATGTGTTTCCAGAATTCCGAAGTGAATTGCGGTCCTCGATCGGACAATATTGTTTCGGGCAGTCCGTGCAGTCTGAACACATCTTTGACATACATTTCTCCAAGCTTCTTTCCATCTACTTGATCCGTATAGGGTACCTAATGTCGCATCTTCATTAGGCGATCGACCACTACCCATACTGCGTTGAACCCTTCGCTTTCTGGCAGTCCGACTACAAAGTTCATACTCAAGTCCTTCTATGGTTGCTCTGGTATTTCTAACGATCGTAGCAAGCCATGAGTTGTTCTGTGGGTTGCCTTGCTCCATTGGCAGGTGTGGCAGTTGTGTACATAGCGATCCACGTCCTTCCTTATCGGATTCCAGAAGTAACTTCGGCTTAGTAAGTCATAAGTTTTTGCTCGTCCTAGATGTCCTGCGACCGGGGAGTCATGGCATTCTTGGATATACTTGAGCTGATCCTCGTCCGATGGTTGGATTTGTATTTCAGAAACATCCAGCAACTGGTCTTTATGCATACATAGCTCTTCGCTACTGTCGTACGGGCAGTGCTGCCATATATTTCTTATCCAGTTCCATAACTCTTCAGAGCTTAAGGAGTCGCTATCCAGGTTGACTGATTCCGCGAATGTGACAATTAACACTTTGCGTACCCTTTCGTCAAGGTTTACCATTTTTAGTATGATTTGCTGGGTTTTTTCTGCCCCCCCCTTCGGAGGAATGTCTCCTGGCATTCTTGTAAGTGCATCGGGTTTTTGACCTTGTTTTCCTGGCCAGTATACTATCTTGAATTTAAACCTCAACAGAAATTCAGACCATCTTGTCTGCCTTCGATTGCACGGTTTCGATGACATGAAGTACTCCAGGTTCTTGAGATCGGTAAGAATCTTAATCAGATGTTCTGAACGTTCGCATTCGGGTCTCCATTGTTCCAGGCTTTTGACTATCGCGCCTAATTCTTCGTGAGAGATTTTGTAATTTTCTTCGGCGGGTGAATATTTCTTGGAGAAGACGGCTACTGGATGTAGCACTCCTTGATTGTCGTACTGAGAGAGGACTCCCGTGAATACGTAACTTGAGACATCAGTTTCGAGGACTATCTCCTTTTCATAATCGAAATGGGCTAATACTGGTGCCGTCGTAAAGGCCCTTTTAAGTTCTGCGCATGCCCATTTTTGATCTAGTCCCGAGCAGAAAGATACTAGCTTTTTCGTGAGTTTTGTTAGAGGTTGCACTACCTTGCTATAATTCCATATGAACCATTGATAAAAATTGGCAAAGCCTAAGAAGGCTTGGACTTCTTTAAGTTTCTCCGGTGCTTTCCAGTTTTCAACTGCTTGGACTTTCTCTGGGTTCATTCTGATTCCGTTTACTCTGACGATTAATCCTAGGTATTTGACTTCTTCCTTATGAAACTTGTACTTCTCTACTTTTAGGTAGAGGCTGGCTCCCTTGAGTCATGTCATTACTGCTCTAACATGCCCTTTATGTTCCTTCAGGTTGTCACTGTAAATAAAGATGTCGTCCAAACAAGCCGTGCAGAATATATACAAAATGGGGCGTAGCATATCATTGATGAATTCTTGAAACGATGCTGGGGCATTGGTAAGTCCAAAGGGCATAACTAAGGATTCGAAAAGTCCGTATCAGGTTCAGAAAGCTGTTTTCCATTCATCTCCTTCTGCGATTCTAATCATATTGTACAAGTCGCAGATGTCTAACTTGGTGTAGTAACAGGCTTTGGAGAGTCTTAGCAAGGTTTCTTGGATCAATGGTAGGGGGTATCGGTTTTTTATTGTTCTTTCGTTCGACCTTCGGTAGTCAACGCAGAGTCTCAGGCCTCCTCCTAGTTTCGCAGTGAAATGTACTGGGGCTCCGCAGGGAGACGACGATGATTGAATAAATCTCTTGGACAAGTCATTTTCTATCCATTCTTTTAAGACTTGTAATTCTTCTCAGGATAGGCTGTAAATCGGTCCAAATGGTGGCATGAAGCCTTCTTGTAACTTGATCTTGTGATCGTAGGATCAATGCGGTGGAAGTGTTTCTGCCATTACCTCGCTGAATAGAGGTAGAAACTCGTGGTACTTCTTAGGAATGACCTTTTTGAGGGGTTTTTCCTGTAGGTCCTTTATTCCCAAGGCTATATTGATTTCGTACAATGTAACAGCGTAAACCTTGAGTTTCATCTTCTTTATCTTTCTCATAAAAGGTGATGCCGCTATTGTGCAGATGTCCAATTTCTGATCCTCCGGATCCGCTGTTGTTTCCATATGATTACCCCATACCCATACGCTCGAATGATGCTGACAATGTTGTTGGCAATAACTGCTTTTGAAACCAATCCTTCAGCTCTAGAATTTGACCGTGACCTCGTGAAGCTGTAACCACGGTAATCCTAATACTATCGGGTAGTGCCCGAATTGGAAACGAACGCTGGTAGCTGTTCCTGGTGTGATCGTATTCCCATATTTAACTTGGCCATGGTCGTAATGGTTTATGATTCGATGGGTCTTCCATTGATCACCTCTAACTCTTTTGATTCTCATAATTCCTTCTGTTCTAATTGATCATGGCGAACATAATCTTTATCCACAAATGCTATTCCCGTGGCTCCGCAGTCAATTAAATCGTACGGGTTGATCAATCTGTCTCCGATTTTCAGCGAACATTTCACAACAAGATGTTTGCTGTCCTTCAAAGACACCTGAATGTCTGCACTACTAATCGAGAACTGCAAAATTCCAAACCGAGACTTAACAACTGTAGACAAAGGAGATTCGTGCCCAGCGCAATGGCCATCCTTATTGCACTGGCCTAGACTTTTCCCAACTCGACATCTTTTCCCGAGTCTGTGTCCATTTCATTTCCTGCATTCTTAAACGGTATTACTTCCACCTGCCCTGATGCTGCTTTCAATTTTCTCAGGCAACTTGCTGCGAAGTGCTTTGATTCCCCACAGTACATGTACAATCCTTCTTCCCTTCGTCTTTTTCGTTCCTCTGGCGTAATCTTCCTCCCCTTGACTGCTGAAAGATCCATTGGAGCAGGGCCGTGGTAACCTGCCACAGTGCCTGGGGGTACTGATTCTGGGGCAGGTGTGGTGTTGCTCGTGGTTTCGTGTTTCTTTGATTCTGCTGTCCATCTTCCTGACTCTCATTCCGCAGCTCAGGCACGGATTTGGGAGTCTCTCCTCGAGCACATTTGGACAAATTCCGTGAGATCCGACGGGATGTCGCAGTGCTGTAGTGAGTGCTTCAGTTCCTCAGATAGGCCTTGACTTAACACTTCCCACTGGGCTGCTTCGTTCCAATCGACGTCATGAACCGACCGTTAGAATTTTGCGTAGTATTGGCTAAATTCTCGATCCTTCTGCTTAAGTTTGAGGAGTTCCTGATTCGCTGTGGCCCCTATGTGTTGGTCCCTGAAGGCCAACTGCAACAGGTCCAGTAATGTTTCTAGCAACTCTAACTTCTCATGTCCAACTTTCCTGTCGATGTATGGTTGAATTTGATTTAGGGCCACGCCTTCTAATCGATTTGCCGCGTACCTTATTTTGGTTTGTTCGCTAAAGAATCGTCCCGGTTCATCCACAATTTCCATGGCTAGTTGTGCCATTCATCCTCAAAGTGCCCTTCGGGCTGTTCCAGAGAATCTGAGAATTTCACTGCCTTTGTTTCCTCTACCCCTGTTGCCACCATCTGATGTTCCTGCCAGTGCCAATACTCGCTTGACCTGATCCCGATATTCATTTCTTTCTTCTCCACAGATCCTTAACTGTTGCTCTGATTCTTCTAGTTCCTGTCTAAGGTTTTCCGTCCCTCTCGGTACTCTGTTTTCTAATTGTTATTCTAGATCTGTGATCTTGGCTTGCAGGTCTCCATGTGTATTGACTGGCACTCTTTCCTCCGTGGATTTTAACTTCTGTTGCGTAAGAAGCAGCTCTTGTGTCCAAATGTTCTGTTCCTCGATGACCTTGTGTCCTTCAACTATCGACTCCGATATTCGTGCCTCCGCATCCTTCAAAGATTGCTGTTTCTTTTGCAATTCGTTCAACCTGTTGGTTGTCGGTAACTGAGCAAAGACTGTTAGTCCTGTGTTGATGTCCTGAATATGACTCCTGAGTTGCTCTTCGTTCATGATCTCCGTATTTGCCAGCGTTACCTTTTCCAGTGCCAATTGTAGTGCTCCCCTGTCAGTGTCACATCGCAGGTTGTACTTGAAGATTCTCCTGACATCTTTGCAATTTTCGAACAGTGATTGGTATACGTATTTATTGATTCTCCAACCGAAGATTCGTGCTACTTCAAGGCATTCGTCACAGATGTGCCTCCAGGTATCGCTTTTCCAGTAAATCCAGCAGTCGTTGCTACAGGGCATTTCGCACCAAATATACTTATTTGGATTCTAGCACATTTGAGGCCCGATGGCGAATCGCTGTCAATCTTGGTGTTGATTAACTAACACTCTTCGATTGCTTCGATGTTGGCTAAAAAAGTATATTTGCTAGCCGTTGGGCTATATACCAAGGCAAAAGGGATTCGAGATCGATAGTCCAAAGTGAATAGTGTATGCAATCTTTTTCTTCAATGCAATCGAAAAACATGTCAAATTCCTCTATACTGCAGTTGCAGGGAGGTATTTCGGTCCAATCCTGAATAACTCCGCAGTTGCAGTGGATAGTTGGGTTTGGATAATCGTGGTCTAGGTCTTCTTCTTCTTCTGAACAGTAGCAAAAGTCAATACAGTCGCAGGTCCTTTTGTCCTCGCTCATGTGTTTTTTTGGATGTAGCACTGGTTGCCGAAAATATCGGAATTCGTAGGTCTTCGAAAGGTCCACAAGCAAGATAAACAGATTTGTCCGCAGTAGGATTGGGTGACCAATCTATTTTCGAAATTGCTTGCTGATTTAAAAACTTTACAAGATACGTTGCAAATGCGATGACAATAATAGCAACCTGAACGTTCAGGATGACAGCACATAAAACAAGAATATAACCCGTAGAATCAATTTTAGACTCGTTCTTCTGTCAAGGACTCAGGGCTAGGCGTCGAGGGTTCAGGGCTCGGGGTTCTAGGGGTAATAGAATCCAATAGCAGGAAGCTCAGAATTGAAAATAGCCTGTAGCTAAAGAAACAAGGACTGTACACAAGTGACTCAATCCGGAATCACCGAGTATAAAAAAAGTGAAAGCCAAAGCTAATTGATCGTTTTATAGACGAGAGAATGAGTGAAGAAAGAAACTTATCCTCCATCAAACACCTGGTTTATATACAGTAATTCACTCGTTCTATAATACCTCCGAACTCCTGCTATCTTTGTACATCGCTTTTGCACGATTCCATCGTTTTCCATTCAAGACCTGATTTCATTCTCGTCGTGCTTTAACCTCCGTTCGAAACCAGATCTCATACTTTTCATGCCTTTAGCCTCCGTTCGAAACCTGATTTCATTCTTGTCGTGCTTTAGCCTCCTTTTGAAACCTGATTTCATTCTCGTCGTGCTTATTGTTTTATATTGATCACCAATCATCTCTCCACCATCTATCGTCACTCAACACAACCGTGACAGTTGTGCCATCCATCCTCGAAGTGCCCTTCGGTCTGTTCCTGAAAATCGGGCAATTTTGCTGCCTTTATGTCCTCTGTTACCGCCACCAATACCACCATTTCCTGCGGGTGCGAGCACTCTTTTGACCTGATCCCGATATTCATTTCTCTCTTCTCCAATCAATTTCAATTGCTCATGTGTATCCTCGAGATCCTGCCATAATACCTCCGTATCTATCGGCATTCTGTTTGGCAGTCGTTGTTCTGATTCAGTGACTTTGGTCTGTTAGTTCCCGTGTTTACAGGCGGGCACTCTTGCTTCCAAGTCCTTTACTTTTTGTTGTGTTAAGGCCAGTTCTTGGTCCGTATTCTCTTTGTTTGTAAGGTGGTCTTTTCCTTCTTTCATCAGGACAGAGTTCCTGTCTCTGGTTTCTACAATGGTTGTTGCTTGTTACGGGGGTACTCCTGTGTGTGTGGATGCAGACTGATATCATTGTACTCGATGTCGATACAGTGTGATTTTAGCGACTAAGACGAAGCTGAAAAAGTGGAATTCGATGGTGGTTCGTTGTAGTCGTTGCGGAGTGTGTATGTATACAGGTATACGCAGAGTACGGCCGCTACCCAGCAATTGTAGGAGTCTTGAAGGTAGTATTCTGAAGACTCGTTGTAACTAGGTTGCGAGGGATACTCGCCGGTTTCGCAAAAGTGGAAGTAATCGTCCACAAGGTTGTTGAATTGCAAACACTCGTACAGCAAGTCGAGGTGGGTGTCAGTTTGGCAATACTGATGTAAATAGGCTGCGTTGTAGATAATGATATTTTCACAGGCGTATTGGGACATAAATAATATAATATTCTTATGGTAAAAACTTAATAATATATCAGGTGGTTTTCCGCGGCAGATATTCAGACTGTGAATTGCTGATGGAGCTTGATCGTTCTGTTTAAACAGGAATTTAAGGTGGTCTTTTATAGGTGAGCTTTTCCAGTCAGAGGTATATCAGTAAAGCATGACTGTACTTCCCTATCACTATCATGTGTGTGTATAGTACTATCTTGATAACACTCAATCCACCGAAGTGGGTGTTTGCTCAACAACCGATCATTGCAACCGAGCCGATCTTGGTAGTTTGTTCGCGGAGAGTTCTGTTTGACAACGTGTGGAGGCATAAGCTCTCACCAGGCATCCCAAAGGTTATCCTGCATATTATGACGTGGCTGATACGCATATGGGACCATTACTTCGTATTAGTTATCTTTGTTCTGCATGAGTGGAATAGTGATCAAAGATTTTATGGGCTACCAACCCATACGTTGCCACATACCTAGTGTCATCGTGTATTATCCATATTCCCCCGAGGGTGGTGCTCTCTCACAGTTATCGTGTCTGAAAATGCGCCAGAGCTGGGGTTCGACAGTCTATGTCCAAACACTTATCATTGAGGTAGAACAACTACTGGAGCACAGTTAGCTTATGTCCGTTGATTACTTGTCTTCGGATGATAGCAAAGTCCCTCATACTAAGATAATATCGTTCGTCCAACTATCCTCGGAGAACTGCATGCAGCTCCAAGTATAGTTTCATCCCAGGATTAGTTTGTTATTGGGTAACACTGGTCTAATCCATAACGCACAGCTTACCCTAAAGTCTCCACAAGGCAGTTATGTTTGCTTCGGCAGTATGGTTTGGTGTGTTCCATGCCTCGGCCAGCACCGAAGGAATTTTCCCTCAGTTACTGTCAGATCGAATGTGCATATTGTCTTCGCATGGATTAGCTAGTCCAGTTTGCTAAGACGCGGTATTGAAGCGTGGAATATTATGGGAATTTCACCTGGCTATGTTGGGCATTCCACTTACTCATCAGTAGACATCCTTAGGGGTGTATTCTCAACCACCTGATGCAAGTCATCACATGGCAAGTCTGGGAGACTGAGTCTGATGTACCTCATACACATGTGAGGGGAAAATCCCTAACATTGCTTGGGTGGCGATTTGTTTGTTTAATCGCTCTATTTGATTCTTGATTGAAGATGCTGGTGCTTCTGACATGCCTGCTATATAGTCCTTTATTTCGTTGGCTGTTGTCAGGGCACCTTGTTGATTCAGCTTCGTAAAATCCACCAATATCATTCGTGCCATTATATCTTGATCCACTCTCGCAATCTTGATATATCGAGATCCTTCGCTTATACTATAGCTTGACATGGCTACTTGCGTCTTTGAAGGATGATTGATGAAGGTAGTTGTTGATATTGAAACCTAGTAAGCGTTCTTCCTCTATATACTGATCACAGATGTGTTCCCACATGTGATTTGGCCAGTAAATCCAGCAATCGTTGGAACAGAGGATATCGCAGCAACCACAGCTGTTCAGATTCCAGCACATTAACGCCTGGTTATATATCAAGGCAAAAGGGTTTGGAGACCGAAGGTCCACAATGAACAAAGAATACAATTGCGTTCCTCTATGCCGCAGTGGCAGGTCGGTATGTCGGCCCAATCTTGAATTGCTCCGCAGTTGCAGTGGATAGTTGAGTTTGGATAATCGTAGTCTAGGTCTCCTTCTTCTTCTGAACAGTAGCAGAAATAAATACAGTCGCAGGTCCTTTCGTCCTCGCTCATGTATTTAGCAGTGGCACTGGTTGCCGAAATTATCTGGATTCGTAGGTCTTCGAAAAGTCCACAAGCAAGATACACAGATGTGTCTCCAGTAAGATTGGATGACCAATCTATTTTCGAAACTGCTTGCTGATTTGAAAACTTTGCAAGACGTATTGCAAATGCGATGACAATGATAGCAATCTAAATAGTGAGGATAACGGTATATAAAACAAGAATATAACCAGTAGAATCGGTTTTAGACTCGTTCTTCTGTCAGGAATTCAGGGCCGGGTATCGAGGGTTCATGGCTCGGGGTTCTAGGGGTTATAAAATCCAAGAGCAGGAAGCTCATAGTCCAGAATAGCCTGTAGCTAAAGAAACAACGACTGTACGCAAAAACTTCGATCCAGGATCACCAAATGTGAAAGAAGTGAAAGCCAAAGCTAATTGATTGTCTTATGGATGAGAAAATGAGTGAAGAACGAAACTTATCCTCCACCGAACGCCTGGTTTATATATTGCGATTCACTCGTTCCATAATACATTCGAACTGCTGCTTTCTTTGTACACCGTCTTGGCACGATTCAGTCTTTTCCCTGATCCGAAACTTGATTTCGTTCTTGTCGTGCTTTAGCCTCCGTTCGGTTGTACCAAACTTTCTCTCTTGACTGTCCAAATCCAAATGACACGTAGTAAGAACTTGAATCCAAGCGGCTCTGTGCTAAAACCCAACCCAAACCACGTGATGACAAACTTAACAAACCGCTCCAACACTCCTCCAAGGCATTATCACGTCTGTAAATCATAAACCATCAAAAAAACAAAGAAACATATAGAAAACCATCCCAACCTTTGAAGCAAAAGCTCCTCCCAAACGATAAACCGCAGCACCCCCAAATCGTACCTTGCCGCTCCTTCAAAACCTTCAACTGTGCCCAGAGCTCCTCCAAACGAACATCCTCCCAAAATGCTTTCTTGTCGAGCAAGCATCCACTCACTCCTTCTCTCATCCACTCCTCCTTCTCTGTCGAGCAAGAATCCACTCACTCATTCACTACATCAAGCTGAATCATTCCACCAACCTGAGGTACCACTGCAACAAGCTTTCCATATCGTCCTCAACGATAACCATCAGTACCCACCACTCTCTCATAAATCTTTACTCCAAAACCATTAACTGAAACAATCCGCAGGCCTCGATCTATCAACCGCGATTGTGAGACCGAGTTGTGTGCTCCTTCGACATGCAAGATATTCCTCACAACAACTTCATACATACAGCCAGGCAGCCTCAGCCTCAACCACACATCTCCACATCCGATGGCCACGCCTGCCACCCTTCCTGCAAAGTCACGAATCTTTCGCTCGTCGCTCTTATCATATTCTGTATACCGAACACATCTCTGTCAATCTCTGCAAATTCGGCAGGTGGTGGCTGAGTCCAAGTGCCAACTCTCCTTTGATGGAATATTCCCAGTAGCCTAACCTATCATCCAAAAGTTCTCAGTGGTCGTCGTTGTATGTGCTGCTGCGGCTGCTTGCGCTTTCTTCTTCGGACAAAACTGCGCAATATGGTCAAATTCATGGCATTCAGAGCATTGCCGTTCCTTCCAACTGGTACGGCGATGCTTCTCATTCTCTGAACCACTGTCATCGCTATCACGCTTCGTCCGGAATTGCTTCTGCTTATCGCTTTGTGTCTGCTTATCGCTTTTGGTCCATTTGTCGCTGTTCTTCTTCAACTTCGTAAACAGTGCCTCATCCACATCCGAATTGTCTGCCTGCTTTACCCTCGCTTCTTGGGCTTTCATCTTCGTAATCACCTCCTCCGGTTTATCGACCAGTGTATCAATCTTGTCATACATCAACTGGGTGAAAAACTTCCAACTATCATCATTCTGTATTCCTTTCATAAGGTAATAAGTGTGTTCGCTCTTCGGCATTATACTACGACCAGTCCAACTATCCGCGCAGAGGTTGAAGTCGTTCACATACCCCTGGATTGACGATGTATACTCCTAAACATCTTCGCAATCGCTCAACTTCACAGCTGACATCTCATCGCGCAGAGACCATACATTTGGCTTGACCTTCGACTTGTAGTCCCCCATAAGCTGATCCCACAGCGCCTTCGCATCCTTCTGAACACCATATTGTTGCTGCAATGGCCTCTCTATTGCAAGAAGAATGGTCGAACACGCTACACCATGCTGCTTCTTCCATTCTTTATATTCTTCCTATTTCTTCTCTGGTGCTTCCTCTGTTCCATTGACGATTCCCAAAACATGCTTCTGTTCCAAGGGTATCTCGATTTCCATACACCAGCTCTTGTAGTCGGTACCATCGAACTTCTTAATTGTGATCGCTGTCGATTCGGCCATCTTCGTTACACGTTGAGTTAAACCATGGGTTCTGTCTACCACTCCTCTGACCGTGTTGATAATGCCACAATCTCAAATCTAAATTGAATTCGTCTAAATCGTGGTTGCGTAAGGCCTCATAACCTGTTGTACCGAACGTTCTCTCTTGACTGTCTAAATCCAAATGATACGTAGCAAGAACTTAAATCCAAGCGACTCTGCACTAAAACCTAACCCAAACCACATGATGACGAACATAACAAACCGCTCCAACACATTCGAAACCTGATTTCATTCTCGTCGTGCTTAACCTGTTATATTACTCACCGATCATCACTCCACCATCGATTGTCACTCAGTACAACTGTGACATAGAGTGAGTAAATCTTGACAAAAGACTGACAAAACTGCTGCAACAAGGTTTGTTGGCTGTCTGAGCTGCATTTTAAGCTGCTGTTGACACTCTGTTAACTCTCATTTTAGCACAATCATACTGCACAATAGCTATACTATATCCAATATAACAACTGTCATTATAATTGATTGTATATGAGTTGAAATATTTAACAATTTTGTAAACAGGATGGTGGTTGCATTCTTTTGTATTTCAGAAGCACTGCACGATAATTATCTGCTGAAACAGTCAGTCAAAACATTTGATTTGATCTTTTCCACCAATAGGACTCTACCCAATAATACTTTGCTGAACTGAAAATTGTTGACGCTCCGTTGATACTCATTTTAAAGCATTCATACTGTACAATGGATCGTCCTGGATTGAATAAATCTTGAGGAATGGCAGTTATTTCTGCTGCAAAAGAATGCATTTGCTTTTTGAGCCGTATTCGAAGCTACTGTTGATATTCTGTTCATGTTCATTTCAAACCAATCATACTCTATAATAGCTATACTATATCTAATGGAACAACTGTCAATATAATTAATTCTACATGAATTGCAATGTATAATAGTTTTGGAAACAGAATTGGGGTTCCACTCTGTTCTATGTCAGAAGCACTGCACAATGATTATCAGCCGATAAAGTCAGTCCAAATATCAGATTGGATCATTTTCACAAAAAAAACTGTACCAAATTATAATCGGCTGAATTGAAAATTATTGATGCTCTGTTGACGCTCATTTTGGAGCCTTCATACTGCACAATTGATTGTTTTAGATTGAATATATCTTGAAGAAAAGCGGTCAATACTGCTGCAAAAGAATTGATATATTTTTTGGGCTGTATTTCAAGCTGCTGTTGATACTCTATTGACACTGATTTTAGAAAGTTGTTGCCACACTTTATTATGACCATTTGCTGATAATGTCAGTCACAACATTTAATTTGATTATTTCCACCAAAGTGACTGTACCCAATAATAATCTGATGAACGATATTTGCAAAGTCAACGCCCAGCAGATGGCCCAACAAATAAAATAACTTTTTAGTGAACTCATAGCCGAGATGAAAAGGGCCCAAGCTGTATAGTCTGAACAAGCCAACAAGTCCTGAAGGGTCAGTACATCGTTGGCAGCCAACGATAAAGTATGGCTGGACGCACAAAATATATCAACAACCCGACCAAGCAAGAAACTGGACTGGAAACGCATAGGACCATACAAAGTTACCGAAGTCATCAGTCTCTGGACCTATCCAATCAAATTACCCAACCAGCTACCCATCTACGATGTCCAACCAATATCTCGGTTGGAGAAAGCCACTCAAGACTCTCTCCGGTATCAAAAGCAAGAACCACCACCACAAGAAATAGTAGACAAAGAAGAGGAGTACAAAGTTGAATGGATAGATGATTCCAGGCTGTTTCAAAGGCAGTTACAGTATTTGGTGAAATGGAGGGGCTACAACAAACGCAGTTGGGAACCTGTGATCAACGTCGATGGGCTTAAGGCCATTGACAAGTTCCATGCCAAACAACCTGGCCAGCATGGGTTGTGAACCGTGTAGGTACTCGGCATTGGAGACGGGAAGCTACTGTCACGGTTGTGGTGAGTGACAATCAATGGTGGAGTGATGACAAGTGATTAATATAAAAGAATAAGCACGACAAGAATGAAATCAGGTTTCGAACAGAGGGTAAAGCAGAATGAGAACGACATCAGGTTTTGAATGGACAATGGCGGAATCTTGCAAAAGCGATGTACAAAGAAAGCAGGAGTTCAAAGGTCTTATGGAACGAGTGAATTACTGTATATAAACCAGGCATTTGGCGGAAGATAAGTTTCTTTCTTTACTCTTTCTCTCGTCTATAAAACAATCAATTAGCTTCGGCTTTCACTTCTTCACACTCGGTGATTCTGGATCGAGTCTCTTGTATACAGTCCTCGCTTTCATAGCTACAGGCTACCCTTGGACATTTTAGCCATCCGGCTTTTGGTTTTATAATCCTTAGAACCTCAAACCCTGAACCCTCAACACCGAGCCCTGAACTCTTGACAGGAACACTCCACCCAAGATATCCTGAGCCATTATTCGCAAAAGAATCAGGAGATATATCTTGAATGGGCATCAGTCAGGGCAAAGCAGATGGAGTAGTAACCAGAACAGTTTGAAGAAGTTTGTTCTTTTTTCACTCCCTTTTATCTAAATATTCATTAAGAGCATAATTATGGATATTGTTTCTTAATTGTATGCAGGAGAATCATTCAGGAGATGATAAGCATAACATCGAATATCTCGACCCCAACCTTATAAAATTGGATGATTCTTCTGACGGTGAAATAATCTTGGTAAGCCTGAGCCACCAGTCCGTCTGAGCAAGGGTGTACCACGTAAAACTGTTGTTCTAGCACAGACGAAAAGGAGCCAAGCAGATAGTACAGTTTTACCCTGACTAGAACTTCGCTCAACATCTGTTGTACCAAAACCTCCGACGAAGCGTACCAAGTCCAACACAAATCCGCAGGTATCTCTACAGTCTGGTACTACCAGTGAATCAGTGCCAGTTTTTGCCACCACGGGAACAAAAGACAAAAGCGTTCCAGAAAACAACAAGAAAACGTTCGAGCTGGCAAAAATCTTCCTTGCAACTCTTCTCTTTACCAAAAACCCATGGCCATTAATGAAGGAAGAAAAATATGAGCCTATCCCAGAGAGCTGGAAGCCATCAATTGAGGCTCAGGATTGTCAGAGGCGGGTCGCCTGTCAAGGGTTCAAGACTCGGAGTTCTAGGGGTTATAAAAACCAAACTAAGACGTAGGTGTGGTGGGGTGAGCAGTGATTGCGGGTACTGCGTAACAGGCAAGAGACTCAAATTCCGCAATCACAGAAGTGAACAAAGGTTGTTTGCCGAAGCTATTGATTGTTTTGTAGACTAGAGAACGAGTGAAGAACAAACCTATCCTCCACGAATCCAGCATCCTTATATACAGTTAACACGACCGTCGTCACCTTTGCTCACTTGTTCCAAAATACATCCTAACTCCACCCAACTATGTACGCAACCCTTTCAGTCCGCAGCCTACGCCATAACCATCACGCCATATTTACAACGCAACTAACAAAACCTGATTCTTTCCAACAAAACCTGATTCCAACCAACAAAACCTGATTCCCTTCGTATTCCTATATCCCCATCATCGATTCATATTCCTCCCCCGATCCTCACTCGACACAACCGTGACAGTAGCTCCCCCTTCCACAGGCCGAGTTCCTACAAGGCTATTGCTCCGGGTTTGCCAGGTTGTTCTTTGTGAAATACATCGATTGCTTGAAGTTCGTCAACATTGATTGCCGGTTCCCAGCTTTGTTCATCATAGCCTTTCCACTTAACTGGGTACTGCAGTTGTCGTCGAAACATCCTTGAGTCATCGATGCGTTCCACTTCGTATTCTTCTTCTCCGTGCACAATAACTGCAGGTGGTGCGGTTTCGATTTGCCGTGGCAAGGGATCTTCCGATACTTTGATCAAGCGGGAGATTGGTTGTACTGGATGAATGTGAAGGTCCTTGGGTGACTGTAACCGGTAGGCCCATGAACTGACGACCTCCGTAACCTTGTAAGGTCCCAGGCATTTCCAGTCAAGTTTCTTGCTGGGTCGTTGTGTTGTAATATTCCTGGCGTCCATCCAGACTCGATCCCCATCCTTCATCTGCACTCCCTCCCGTCGGTGCTTGTCCGCTTGTTCCGCCTGGATATCTTGCGCTGCAATCATTTCAGCCTTCATCTGTTGGAAGATATCGTTCATTTTCTGGGAGAGGGTGTTTGCATTTACTTCCCTGATATCGTTTCCATTCTGAATTGGATGTTGACTAAAAGTCATTCTTGGGTGAAATCCGTAATTGCCAAAGAATGGTAAGCATCCTGTTGTTTCCGAGGCGTGATTGTTCGACGCGAATTCTGCCATTGGTAGCCACTGTGTCCAGTCGTTCTGTTGATAATTGACGAAAGCCCTGAGGTACTGTTCCATAATGGCGTTCATTCGTTCTGTTTGACCATCTGTCTGCGAATGAAACGCGGTTGACAGCCTTCGTTCGATTCCGAGTCTTTCACAAATGTGTCTCCAGAACTCTGACGCGAATTGGGGTCCTCTGTCCGATACTATGGTGTCTGGTAAGCCATGTAACTTGAACACCTCTCGTATAAACATCTCGCCCAGCTTCTTGCCGTCTGTATCGTCTCGACATGGTACTAAATGTTTCATTTTTGACAACCTATCAACCACTACCCATATGGCGTTGTACCCCTCGCTCTCCAGTAGTCCCACCACAAAATCCATACTCAGATCCTTCCATGGTTGTTGCAGTACTTCCAGTGGTTTGAGCCATCCGTGGATTTTCTGATGGGTTGCTTTGCTGTGTTGACATACATGGCAGTTTCGTACGTACCTGTCCACTTCCTTCCTCATACCTGGCCATTGATGACTTCTTTTGAGGAGTACGAAGGTTTTGCTCGTCCTGAATGTCCTGCTGCCGGTATATCGTGATGATCCTTTATCAGTTGAAGTTTTTTCGAAGTTTCTTCGTTGATGATTTCCATGGCGTTGGCACACAGTCCTTCGCTGCTGTCATACGGGCAGTCCTTGCACACCCTTTGAATCTAATTCCACAATTCTTCTGAGCTAACTTCATCTGCTTCCCGACTGACTACTTCCGCAAACACTACCACCGATTCTTTCTGTATTCTTTTATCAAGATTTTCCGTCTTCAGCACGATTTGTTGGGTTTTTTCTGCCCCCCCCATTGGAGGAATGTCTCCTGGCATTCTGGTGAGTGCATCGGGTTTCTGACCCTGTTTTTCTGGACGGTATACGATCTTGAACTTGAATCTTGATAGGAATTCCGACCATCTTGTTTGCCTTCTATTGAGTAGCTTTGACGTCATGAAGTATTCGAGATTCTTGTGGTCTGCCAATATTTTAATAGGATGTACTGACCCTTTGCATTCCAGTCTCCACTGTTCCAGACTTTTAACGATGGCTCCCAGTTCTTGATCATAGATTTCGTAATTTTCTTCCACTGGTGTATGTTTCTTTGAAAAGAATGCCACTGGGTGGAGGATTCCGTGATCATTGTACTGTGATAATACTCCCGCGGATACCTAACTCGATGCGTCGGTTTCCAGGACAATTTCCTTTTCGTAGTTGAAATGTGCTAGGACTGGTGCTGTTGTAAATGCTTCCTTCAACTCGGCAAATGCTCTCTTTTGATCAGGGCCCCAGTGAAAAGGTACCAGTTTCTTCGTAAGTTTGGTTAATGGTTGGACCACCCTACGATAATTTCTTATAAACCTTCGGTAGAAGTTTGCGAATCCTAAAAACGCTTGAACTTCCTTGAGCTTGCCAGGTGCTTCCCACTCCTTCACCGCTGTTACTTTTTCCGGATCCATTCTAATCCCATTTACCCCAACTATCAATCCTAGATACTTCACTGCCTGTTGATGAAACTCGCATTTTTCCGCTTTCAGATACAGACGGACCTCCTTAAGCGTCGTCATTATTGCTCTGACGTGTTCCTTATGTTTCTTTAAATTGTCACTGTAAATCAGGATGTCGTCCAGAAATGCCATACAGAAAATGTCCAAAAAGGGGCCAAGGGTATCGTTGATAAACTCCTGAAAGCTAGCTGGTGCATTGGTGAGTCCAAAGGGCATAACGAGGGATTCAAACAGGCCATAACGAGTCCTAAACGCCGTTTTCCATTCGTCTCCTTCTGCTATTCGAATCATGTTGTAGGCGTCTCGGACATCCAGTTTGGTGTACCACTTGGCTTTTGACAATCTCAACAAGGTTTCCTGGATTAAAGGTAATGGATATCGATTTTTCATGGTTCCTTCGTTGAGTCCTCGATAGTCCACGCACAGTCGTAAGCCTCCATTCGGTTGGGTGCGAACAACACCGGTGCTCCGCATGGTGATGATGACAATCTGATGAATCCCTTTGACAAGTTCTTTTCAATCCACTCTTTTGGGACTTGGAGTTCTTCTCTTGACAGGCTGTATATTGGTCCAAAGGGTGGGGTGAATCCGTCTTGGAGTGTGATCTTATGATCGTATGGTCCGTGTGGTGGTAGCCTTTCAGCGATTACTTTATCAAAGAGGGGGAGAAACTCATGATATTCCTTGGGAATTAGCTGTTCCAGCGGTTTTTCTTGAAGGTCCTTCACTTCTAGGGCCTTGTTGATTTCATATAAAGTTACCGCGTACACCTTGGGTTTCTCCTTTTTATTCCGTCTCATAAATAGAGCTGCTGCTAAGGCACATATATCCAATTTTGATCCATCGGATTCTGTTGTTTCCATATGATTTCCCCATACCCATACGCTCGAATGATGTTGACAGTGCTTCTGGCAGTAATCGCTTTCAAATCCTATTCTTTTCTTTTGGAATTTGACTGTGACATCGTGAAGTTGTAGCCATGGTAATCCAAGTACGATTGGATAATGTCCAAGTTTCGTAACGAATGCTGGTAACTGTTCCTGATGTCCGCATATGCCTAAGTCCAGTTTAGCCATAGTGGTGATGGTTCCTGATTCGATCGGCCTTCCATCTATAACTTCTAACTCTCTTGATTCTTTTAATTCTTGTTCTTGTAATTGATGATGGCAGACGAAATCTTTGTCAATAAATGCTATTCCAGTAGCTCCGCAGTCTATCAAAGCGTGGGTATCAATGATCTTGTCTTCTATTTCAGCGAGCATTTCACAACGAGATGTTTGCTTTCCATAGAAGACTCTTTTATTTCTGCACTTGATATAGAAAACTGCGAAATACCAAAACTAGTATTGACTGACAAAGGAGATTCGTTTCCAGCCCAATTGCCATCCTTATTGCACTGGACTAAACTTTTCCCGATTCCACTTCCTTTCCTTTTCCTGTTGTCGAGTCTGCATCCCTTTCATTTGCTGTCTTCTTAAACGGTGACACTTCCGTTTGTCCTGATGCTGCCTTCAATTTTCTTGGGCACGAGGCCGCGAAGTGTCTGCTATCCCAACAATACATACATAATCATCCTTCCCTTCGTCTCTTCCTTTCCTCAGGTGTGATCTTCTTTCCTTTCACTGCCGAAAGATCCATTGGAGCGGGACCGTGATAACCTGGAACTGATCCTGCTGGTGCAGCATCTGGGGCGGATGTGGTGTTGGTCGTTGAATCAGACCTCTTGTAACCCTCCCATTTCCCAGATTTCTTTTCCGCCGCTCTCCTTCTCAGTTGCGAGTCTCTTTTTGACACCATTTTGACGAATTCGATCATACTTTCCGGCTCCTCGATATGTTGTATAGAATCTTTGAGCTCGTTGGATAATCCCTTTCGTAGTGCGTCTAGTTGTGCATCTTTGTTCTACTTGGTGTCTACTACGTATCGTTGAAACTCCGCGTAGCATTGGGAGAATTCGCGGTCTCGTTGCCTGAGTTTTTCGAGTTTTCTCTTTGCCATTGCTGCTCTGTCTTGATCTCCGAATGCTACGTCCAGCAGGTCAACTAGGTCTTTTAGGGTATTGAGTTTGACTTCCCCTGAGATTTCGTCACAGTGTGGCATTAACTGTGCCAGAGCCACTCCTTTCAGACATCCAACTGCATACCTCAGCTTCTTCTGTTCGTTGTTGAATGCCTTCGGTTTTCCAGCTATCTTCAATGCCAGCTGCACCTTCCACCCTCGACGTTCCTTCCTATCTTCTCCTGAAGAACTGGTGATATCATTCACCTTCTCTTCTTGCTCTTCCCCTTCTGTTCTTACTCTTGACTCTCCCCCTCTTCCCTCTGTTAACTTCAGAATCCTGGTTACCTGTTGTCGATTTTCTTCTGCCAGGTCCCTAAACTTCTCCATTTGAGCTTGAGCATCTTCCAGATCTTATTTCAACTCCGCCAGGTCTGGATTTGCTTCCTCCAATGCTTGTTTTAGGATCCGGATTTCTTCAACCAGGTCCCCATGACTGCATGTTTGCGGTATCTCTGTTGTTGCCGCTGTTTGTTGAGTAAGCAGTAATTCCTGCTTCAGATTGTCCCTTTCCTGGACGACTTTTTCTCCTTCTGCCAACAATTCCGATATTCGTACTTCCGCATTCTTCACAGATTGCTGTTCCTTGAGCAATTCGTTCAGTCTGCTGGTCGTTGGTAGTTGGCTTATTGCTTTCAGCCCTTTGTTGATGTCCCCGATGTGCTCCCTGAGCTGTGCTTCGCTCATGGTTTCTGTATTTTTTGTTGCCACAATTTCCAGCTCCATCTGTAAGGCTCCGGTCAACGTAACATCGCGAGTCGATCGTAAAGATTCTCCGGACATCTTTCTGATGATGTAGAGAGGCGGCTGTGAGGAGGCGGGGTTCTGACAAACAGTCTCTGACTTTGTTTATGTTGTCTTGGATTTGTTGAACTGCCACTTCGATTTCTGCTTCTAAAAATAGATTGACCATCTACCAGAAGAACACCTCCTGTTTGCTGGGTGTTGTTACGATGATCAGCGGGGTTGGTAAAGGAGCCGGATGTAACTCGCAGTCAACTCCCTTTCCCTTGTTCGCCTGTCGTTCGTTGTAATCCGCCCACGAGATTTGGCTTTCTTTGTGCTTCTGTGTTACCTTGATCGTAGATTCTGATATCGTTGATTGAGCTTCTGCTGCTCTACCGATTGTTGTATGTGTTTTTCTGCAGTTATGTTCGCAGTAGCACGGTTCTTCGTTTTGGCAATCGATGTGAAGACCGTAGTACTTGGTCCAGAAGTTTTTGAATACTGCGTCGTCGATTTGGAGGCCTCCTCTGTTGCTTGCTGCTTCTGTCCAGTAGCTATTCCAAGGAGATACCGCTTGTGGTTTGTCCCAGAAGTATGCTTCCAAAGGTTCCTTGGATTCGTTGAGGATAGCGTCGATGCTATCAAAGGCGTTCAGGGGTTCTTGTTCGAAAAGGTTGAGGGTTCGACCCGCTAGGTCGAAGAAATTGATTCGGAATTGTTGAGGTTTGTTGCTGTTGTATGCTGGCATCTAAAAAAGCATGGATCCTTCTCGTCAATGTTTCCACAGGCACACAATGCAGGAGTGTCTCCCAAAGCTGTGTACTGTGAGCTTATTTTGGAAGTTTACAACTGATTTAAACACGGAGCAAAGGGAGTTGCAGGGTCTATGGCAAAAGTAACAACCACTTCGATGAGAGTAGCGGCACATATACTAAAATATTACCAGTAGAATCGATTGTAGACTCGTTCTTCTGTCAAGGGTTCAAGACTCGGAGGTCTAGGGGTTATAAAAACCAAACTAAGACGTAGGTGTGGTGGGGTGAGCAGTGATCGCGGGTACTACGTAACAGGCAAGAGACTCAAATTCCGGAATCACAGAAGTGAACAAAGGTTGTTTGCCGAAGCTATTGATTGTTTTGTAGACTAGAGAACGAGTGAAGAACAAACCTATCCTCCGCGAATCCAGCATCCTTATATACAGTTAACGCAACCGTCGTCACCTTTGCTCACTCGTTCCAAAATACATCCTAACTCCACCCAACTATGTACGCAACCCTTTCAGTCTGCAGCCTACACCATAACCATCACGCCATATTTACAACGCAACTAACAAAACCTGATTCCAACCAACAAAACCTGATTCTTTCCAACAAAACCTGATTCCAACCAACAAAACCTGATTCTTTCCAACAAAACCTGATTCCAACCAACAAAACCTGATTCCCTTCGTATTCCTATATCACCATCATCGATTCATATTCCTCCCCCGATCCTCACTCGACACAACCGTGACATCGCCGGTGCACTGAAAAACAGTCTATTTGTATGTCCGCAGACCAGTGGCCCTTCAAAAGACATACATTTTCAGACTCGAGAGGCTGTAAGGTTCGGCTGCCACATCAGGAATGGTGATTCATATTAACAACATATATAGCTGTATAGCAAAATTAGTAGCTTGGGTGGACAACTGGCTGAGGCTGTTTGGCGCACCATTGTGGGAAGCTACCGCCTTAATATTCGCTTGCAAGAAGACCTAAAATACTATATCGCGCATCTGCTAGCTGAAGACTCATACATGATAAAAATTGTCCATGATAAGAAAGCCGGGTTTACCAGGTTTGAGATCTTAGATCGCATATAGCATATTTTCTTCTTTACGGTGAACAGCTTAGAACGGCTCCACCATACAACTAAATACTTCAATCTGGTATGTCCATAGATGTTAGCAATTGCCGCGGCCGCCATCCACTGTACCCTATCAGTCTATGAGCAGGGTACAAAAGTCACCACAAACTTTACCCAGGATGATTATCAAAGTAATTATTATCTTTTTCATATCTATTTTATCTACACCGATCTCTTTTGGGCGCACCTGGTTTGTCATTTCAAGCTTCTTTCTATTTGATTTGACTCGGGTTACGCATATTTATACACATGGGTACCTGAATGACTAACCAAATCTGGATTGCAGACGTTACTCTGCAAGCCTATAATCATTGGCATTCTATCCATCCGACCAGGCAAAATGCAATCATCAATAAGTGCAAAGAAAGCATCACTGATCTATGTATACAGGATACCAATCAAATAGCAGCTTTCCTTGGAGTGGATGAAATGGGTGACGGTATTAGTGATATTGATAATATGTTTGATTAATCAAGTTGGACAGGTGTTAGTTGCTGTGCTCTATGTTCCTCACACTCTCTTTTGCTTTAATCATTATATTATTTTTCTTGCCGTGTGTTCTAAGTTGCTCTCTATTTTAATGTTTATTTCCGTATCATTATTTCTAACTGTTTCATTTTGAATATGAATAGATATAACAATGCACAGTCATTCCAATGTAAAGTAATCAAAGAGATGCATCACCCAAGAATAGAGAAAATATACAGAATATTTATCTGAATGATTCCACATCATCCAATGCTCCAGGAGACTCCAAGATTTCATATCAGCTGTTTCCAGAGGCTTCAGAACCTTACACCGGCACTGCTGAAGGCTCCAGAATTGTGTACTGGTGCTCCTCGAGGCTCCAGAATCTTGTGTCAGCGCTCCCCAAGGCTTCAAAACCTTACACCAGCACTCCCAGAGGCTCTGGAACCTTGCACCATCACTCCCAAAGGTACCCAAACCTTGCACTGGCACTTTCGGAGGCTTTCGAACCTTGCACCAGTACTCCCAGAAGCTCCAGAACCTTTTACTGTCACTTCTGGAGGCTCCCAGAGGCTCCAGGTGAGCCCTCCCATACTCCAGGAGCCTCTGAAACCTTGCACTTACTCTGTACTGCTCTGAACTGCTCCGACAACTCCGGGAGCAAAAATAACATTTTGCTGATATACTGCCCCATTGTGATGAGTGACAATGAATGGTAGAGTAATGATCTGTGAATATTACAAAAGATAATACACAACGAGAATGAAATCAGGTTTCAAACAAAGGCTAAAGCACAATGAGAATGATATCAGGTTTCAAATGAAAACTAAAGCACAACAAGAATAATATCTGGTTTCAAATGAAGACTAAAACACAATGAGAATGGAATCAGGTTCCGAATAAGACTAGAGCACAAAGAGGGAAAAAATCATGTTTCAAATCAGGTTTTACTAGAGATGTCAGAATCATACAAAAGCAGTGTGCAAAGAAGGCAGGAGTTCAGAGGTATTATGGAACAAGTGGGCTATGGATGAAATAACTGTATATAAACCAGGCATTTGGTGGAGAATGAGTGTTCTTCTTCACTTATTCTCTCATCTATAAAACAATCAATTAGCTTCAGCTTTTACTTTATTTACATTCGATAATTCTGGATCAAATCTCTGGTGTACAGTCTTCGTCTTTTTAGCCACAGGCTATTTTCGAATCTTGAACCTTCCGATCTTCGGTTTTTATAATCCCTAGAAGCCCGAGCCCTGAACCCTCGATACCTGAGCTACGAACCCTTGACAATATGCTTAGTCTTCCAGGTATCAGAGTTGAAACACTTGCCACAGACCTTGCAAATAAACATTCCAACATTTTGCTTCTTAGTTGATGGCATTGGCAACTTTAGACGTTGCTGATACAATTTGGTATGTAGTTGAGAGTGAATACCTTATAATTGATGGTGGAATAACGCATTTATTGAAAACTCTAAGATCGATGGATGGATGGCTGTTCTCGAGCAGTCAATCAATGAGTCGATGAGTACGAAAAGACGCACCTGAGTTTCTAAATGTTCCTACAACGGAACGTTGTTAAGAAAAAGGACGACATTTCCCCGAAGCCTTTCAAGAATCTGTGCGTCCTCTTGCTCGTCTCTCACATAGAATTTGCCTTAGAAGTAAAGTCCAATGAACCCTTCGTGTATAAATGAGATACCTTTGGTGCCGGCTCCACTTAGGACACGGTCTTCGATGGCCTTCGGCAGCTATAAGAGCTTCAGGGCGACCATCGACCGATGTTAGCTTGAAAATCGATCCTTTGACATAGTTGAACGTTACATAATGACCCCCCCCCCCCCCCCCAACCCAGACGGCAGGTGGAGCATCCATGACCCATCTGTATAGAACTTCCAAGTTCTGTGCTATCCACACCGTGAAGAGATTCCATGAACCCCTAGGACCCATAATGTAACGCGAGCTCTAGTGGACAAGCCTCAATCGAACAACGTATCGGTAAAACAGAGATAGCGGCTTCCGTTCTAACTGGACTGACTCATAACCGCGTTCATATTCTTTAGCAACGTAGTGCCAATAACTCGTGTTCTGTTCAGGTCCTCCAGATAAGGCGGATCGTACTCTCGCGAGAAAGCGGTTCCAAATACACACTCCGCTCGTCGGCTAACCTGGGTTGCTTTAGAGATGTCACCCTCGATACAAGATTGCCTCGCAGTTAGCTTCTTCAGTAAACATTGCAAATAATGTCCTACTCGCCTGGCTGCTCTTGGGACGAGAAATTGTCAGATAACATGTGAATCAGTGTTTGCCGAGCTCTGCCATAGTTGTCGGTTCCTTTTTCTCCCTTTAACTTTCCGTTTCTATACACCTGGCGGGGAAATAAAGGATGACGAAACGGGGAATGAAAAGATACCTTACGATTGTCGAAACTAGTTATCAAGACCAAGTCTCAAATTCGCGAGATATCTCGGACGTACTCCGATTCGCGTCTCGTCCTATATCGTAACCATCACTAAGTAATAAAGAGCATTCACTATTGAAATACCCAGTTAGCATCATCAACTTGCACTCTCTTAAACCGACATACTTACTTTTGATCGATGCTGAGTGGAGGCTCTATTTCAATTGCTGTTGGTGCGGTGATGGCGGTGATGAGGTGTTGCAGGCATGACTGTAAGTCGGTACGAAGGTTCCCAACCCTATAATTAGAATTGGGTGATATTTCATGTCTGCATAAGTACTCAAGCTACGAATTTTACTCAATCACAACGTGTTATATAGATATAATGTCTACAACTATGCCTACTTCCGCCTCCTGGTTTCTGCTTTGCGATGTATCTAGTATTCATTGAGTAGATGAAAACAAACTGTCTTTATGGTACTGGTGCCAAGACGATCACTTCTGATGAAATGCGCCTCAACCTGATGGCCCAGACTATGCGTGAAGGCTGCAAGGAATAACAAACGGTGGGTATTGAACATGGACAATTAGCAATGCAGTTCATAACTGAAACGTACCAGATAAAGATGGTTACCCTTACTCAAAGAAAGGGTACGCCAATCTACTTCTTCTCCCGCAGTTTGGTAAGTGCATCCATAATCCCCTCGCCCACGTCTGATGGGATATCCAGATCCTTCTGTTGCTCGTGTCGGCTGGAGCCTTCTCTTATGACTGTTCCTCTCACACTACTACCACCAGTAGCCGCAACGCGCCTTCTCTCCTTCTCCACAGCCTCGAACTCTGCAACCGCCGCCAACGCTTCCTCATCATCTTCAATCACCCCCCACTCCTCCGAGATCTTCGGCGCTCCCATGTTCACATTACCAATTCCCAGCCTCGCTGCCACATCCGCTGAGGTCGATGGGGCCTTCCCTTTCCCCTTCGCCTTCCTCCCCTCTTTTAGTTTCCCCACCCGAAACGGCACCCTTACTGCCTTCTCCAACCTTGCAACCTTCTGCTGTCCCCAGCCCGAAATCATCATCACCTCTTCAGGGCTCGCATTTATCGCCGCGCGCACAGACCCAAACGTTGACACCAGCGTCACCGCATCTGTCTTATTCACACCTCTGACACGAGTAAACACCTCGATCATGCGAGTCCCGTAGTCCTCCGAAACCTTTTCCATAATACTCGTAGGCGGCGTGTGTTCGTACATCTTAAACGTCTCCAGATACCGGCCAGCCTCCGCGGAGCTCCACGATAGAAACATCGTGAGGTTATTGAGCAAGCACGTTTTTGTGAGCACGCGGAGGACGTCGGTATGTTCGATAATGTCGACGAGTACAAGGAGGACGCGGAGGGTGAATGCGTTAGGCCCCAGCGCGCGAAGCCGCCCGAAGATGTAGTCTGGGTGTAGCTTGTGGTATTTTAGAGAGAGGAAGAGCGCGCAGGTGGTTGGTGAGAGGAGGTAGTCGGCGGCCATCGCTGGGGGCCCATATTCCCACGGAACGTTTTTGACGTATGATAAGATTGGATTGCCTTTCTGTGGCGTGTTAGTGGGATAGAGGGGAGGGGAAGGGGGTATGTGCCTGGCGGGTGGAGACGATGATGGAGGAGACTGCGCCGGCGGGGCGCGAAACGCGTTGCGGGATGGGTTGTTGGACTTTCTGAGGCACAGGTTGCTGTACGGGTGTTCGCGCAGGAGCTCGCCCTTCGGCGGCGTCGAGAGCAGAGGACAGGATGGAGTCCGGAATTCCGTCGAATTCGTCGTTGGTGCTCATTTGTGATGTGGGTTTGAGTAAAGGCGATGGCAGTGGAGGTGAAACGTGGGGGAGACGTGTCAATGTTTGGTGCGCATAATGTGGCACGTCATAAGTAACTGAAACCATCTGTTTGAGATGTTTATTCAGAACCAACAAACGCTCTGTGGTAAGCCCAGCCAGCAGACACAATGGAAGAAGCCCACACCTTCCCCCAAAAATGTTTTCGTCTGAAGATCTAGAGAAGCACCCAAAATCCAGTCGAGTCACGTGATTGGCGCGGCTTGGAAAGACAGCGTCCGGGCCTCTCTCGACACAAGTTACGGCAAGTTATTCAAACACCACGACATATCTGCCAAATAGTTACTCATCCGAATCTACTCTGAACAGAGCCTTGCTGCAAGATTCGATTTATGGAGAAGGCCGAAGTTGCACATATGCTGCAGCATATTGCCACATTTCAATCCATTGCAGCCGCACCACGATCTCAAAGATTTCGAGGCTCCGCATCACATTAAATTAATTCGTTTTCTCGTGGCTATCTAGGAAAGGCCGGCTGGTGTTGTTTGGGGCTCGGGTTACCACCATCCCGGAGACGTTAGGATAGGCAATAACTACTAGATGTAGACTCGGAGAATGTTGCGAGTTCGTTTTGGCCCCGAAATATGAGAACTCAAACAAAGCCTCGTTTCTCTCGTTCCCGCTGCCCAAAGTACCAGGTATGTACAGACAACGAGATTGTGGGGAAGTTAGGTTGGTGTGATGCACATTTTCGAATGCGTTATCCTCTTGCTTCGATGCGTTGGTTAAACACAAGCTTGATTGGGATAACAGAAGGAAAACGACCCAGCCGATTTGTAGAATTAATTATCCCTAACCCTCCGCCCTCTCGCATGTTGGAAGCAAGGGGGTAAAGTCATTCTTCTTTGTGGGGCAAACCATCCCAGGATTAGAAAATTGACAAGCTGCGACATGTTTGATGAGAATTAGTTTCAAACTAGCAATTACAAACACAAGTACCGACAAGTCCTTCCTAGATGGAAATCGCAAGGTTGGCAAGGCAAAAGGAAGGAAGCGCTTGAGCTGGCAGAGATGATCGAAGTTTCCAAAGCTCTGGAATTTCAGTAGGAGATCTGCATGCGCAGGCCAGGACCATACCGTTTCTACTTGCAGCGATTGGAATATCCTCCAGCTCCACTCGTTGTTTTAAGCTTTTTTCGCCACTGCCAATAGGTGCTTGGGGTGATTATGTAGAGCACCGTGTTAGCTTGAGGGGAGAAGACAGTCATTGAAAGCAGAAATTGAAGAGAACAAACGCATGCGACATTGCCTGGCAAGAGAAAGGGTCAGACGAGAATTGACAGACAGTGGGATGGCCGTCGTCATAGTGCTTTGTTGTGCTTCAAGCGCTGTCAGTCAGGTCGAGCCGAGAATTCTTTCTTTTGAATCTGCTGGTGGTGTTGCTGCTGCCTGCAGAACACACCCACCTTTATGCTGAAAATCTGGCGAGCAGAGGAAAAAGCGAGAGAGTAAGGCGGCGGCGCCGTGGCTACATGGTACATACTAAGTACTTTGCACCCCATCACCCCCAACACTATTACCACTACTTGCCACCACTGCTGGGACCGACGTTGATAGAACGCGACTCCTTTCTCATACGCATTTCGCATTTCGCCTTGGACCTACCACCACCTTCTGTCGGCTGTCCGTCCACCCAGCTGGCGCTGTCGCTATTTCTGTGTGCCTGGTTTTGCCTTTCCCGCTAAGACCCCAGCCGAATCGCGCCCCCCAGCCTCTGCTCATTCTCACACAACTGCTCAAGTCGAACCGGCACCTCTCCTCCTCGGACGCGGAGAAGATCGAAGAATTCATCGACGAGCCACACGACACTTACGAACACATAAGCTGCAGGAAGCGGACGCCATTGCAGCATTCAAGGAGTCGTACGCTGTGTAAAGCGGGGACGGTCTTCGGACATACGGCGGCGTCAGAATTGAAGAGCCTCAAGGAACGATCAACAGCATCAGCGCTTGTCTGTTCACCATAGAAGCAAGAAGGGTGCAGATACTCGTTGCTGCGTACAGGGAAAAGTGATTAGCAGTCGTTTGGTCATCGTTGAGGAGGGTGTTTCTGTCTTTAATCCGCCCAAACTCTGGTGTTGCAGCGGCTCCTTTCCTTTTCTTTCTCTGTGATTTGTTCAGGAAAAGGGCGGGTGTGCATTTCATCGATCGCCATCTGCATCACCTGGACTGGCCTGTGCGAACGACTTTTCTCTACAACTCACCACCTCCACAATCACCCAATAACTGTAACGACCACCACGATCACGACCACGGCTCCGCTCCGCCAACCTGCGGGTGCCCCCTCCGCGACCGCAATAGCATCCACATCTACCAGCAGAGCTATCACTTCGAGTTTCGGCCCGTCTCTTCCATCACCGCACCCAGCAGACTTGACGGTGGAAAGTCTCGCACTTTCCTCCGTCCCCTCAAAAGTCGCCAAAATCGGTCCAACACCTCCATCCCAGACTCCTCCTCCGACTCCGTCGTCGCGTATGACAACCTTCACCCCGTCTCACTCTCAGCACAAAAACCCTCCCCTTCCAGCTCCGTTGGATCAACCAACGCCTCAATCTCCCCCATCCTCCTTCATGTCCAACAGCCATGCTCATACGAACACTATGACAGAAAAGTACAGCAATCACCAGTCATTACCGAACATGTCGACTCCCCCGAGCTCATTCGGGTCTCGAACAATTCATACCACCATGACCGCACCCACATCCCAGCTCACGCCGTCTAGTTCCGGTGCACCAAACTCCGCCACCGAAGATATCGAGATGGAGGACAGTTTTGGAGAGAGTAATCCCCACTCTAATAAGCGACGACGGACATATGGCTCCTTTGACGCAGAGCGTCGGTCCGTTCCGCCTAATCTTCGACACATTGGCAATTCGACCGATGGCGGGGTCGTGAGCGCATCGCCTTCAATGCAGCAAATCCAGGAATTGATTTCTAATCCCGATTGTTCGCCATATCACCTCGTCTGCCAGAAATGTTTGTTCCCTTCCTCCCTTGCATTTTTTCCACTGGATCAAGGTGAGAAAGTAGGGTTAACAATGCACAGCGCATGAAAGATCATTTCCGGATCCGAAGGAGAATCTTTTGCAACTTTATGGACTCCAAGCGATAGCTGAAAGGGTTGCACGGTTTGATGCTACAGGGAAGAAGAACAAGCTCCGGAAGAGTTACAAAGGGCATATAAGTGGAATATCGGGAAAGAATGAGGTGGTGGCGAAGCCAACACAATTGGGACATCCAATGGAAGATCGAATTGACCCTGTGGAAAACAAGTTGCAACACCTAGCGTACTATCCGACTGAGGAATGGCATCTTTCAAACGTTCTTGGGAAGGAATTACACAATGGGTTCGATATGGCAAAACTGAAGCGGGGGTTGGCGGGGATCACTAAGGGAGATATACCAGGGGTATGCTCCCCTCCGATACCTCCAGATCCAGTGGTGGTAGTAGCGCCGGTGGTCGGATGACTTTACGTCGATAGGGACAGGCGCACGGAGCAAAATTTTTACTAACGATGGCTGTTTAGTTTGACGCTTCGATACTTGGCCTCGACGATGAGCTCCCTCGCAAACGGCTGGAGAATGCGCGTTCACCGCCTATGACAGTTGGGACACCACAACTCAATGGGTCTACGCCAGGCAATGCCTCAACAATATCCGGAGGAGCAAATGGCGATGACCTAAGACCGAAGCGGCAGAAGAAGCGAAGGCGGTACGACGAAGGCAGCTATGAGGGGTATGAGGGATATGACGATGAAGATATTGGAACAAATGCTGGCAATGGCTTAGGGGGTGGAAACTGGGATGGCGATCAAAACAAGAAGAAAAAGAAACGAAAGAAGGCATGATCTCTATTTTCTTTGGTGTCTGCTCAGCATGGAGAATCAGTCAACGCTGGCTTTGAATTGCGACATGAATGCTAACTTACTGGAAAAGCAGAACCCGGATTCCCCTGGAATGGACCTGGGACGTCACGGTGGTGTACCAGTGCAACAGAGCAGCATGATATACGGACGATGACCTCACGATTAATCCTCTTCAATTGTCGGTCAAGTTTGGGCGGAGAGGATGCGCTGGGTCCGTCGGCAATGATAATATACGAAAGCGTTTAATGAATTCGGAAATACTTCAGGGAATCGATTCGATCTAAAACTTCGTCTGGGTTGTGATCTTTCTCTTTTCACTGGGCCTTTGTTGGGATAGAGGGTGTTTATGCGTGGGAGACCATCGCCGGCTAAAGTGGAGTCAACCTTGCGACAACTGCACGCTTGCTTATCTTGGGTACTTAGTATGGGGTGATACAAGGCGTACTGGGAAAGCGCCGCGCCATGCCATCCCTTGGGAGCTGGAATGGGCGGTCACTCTACATGTCAGGCGTAAGGGATTTGTGTCACCTCTTTTTCTAGTGCTCGAGGGCGGAAGGTCAATATTGGACCTACAGCAAACATGGAAACATGATTGGCTGGCCGCTCGCTCGAGATTAAGGAATGGTGGCATTAGCAGCGTGAACGTGAGGCACTTTATAATTGGGTATAAATGATGGGATGGTACTCTTTGTTTTGCCCTTTTTTTTTCGTTTGGGTGTTTTTGCTTCATAATTTTCCGTATCTTGTTTCCTTTTTGTTCTGGGAGGTGTTTTTGCTTTCTTAGTCATTTCTTCTTCGGCATCCCATCCAGCTACCCATCCCCGCCATGTTCTCATAAATGCCTCCCTGCAGATTTTTGGAACCGGTTGGTTTTTCTTTTCCTTTCTTTCCCTGGGCGGCAGAGACCTTTAACGGGCGACATAAAGCTATACCTATACTCGAGTGTGCTGCACGGTGTACGAGTTGTTGATCTGCTTGCTGGGTAATAGTAGTACTACTCTAGAACTGGAGGCGATGGAACACGGTGGGGGGGGCTGTCTTCGTGTGTTTATTTATTTTTTGGCTTCGTCGAGGAATGCAGGGTGTAACACCATGAACGAGACGGTCGGTGGTGTAGTACTTGGTAGCTAGTACTTTGTATGTACTCTAGGTACTTGTACTGTACTCTCTCGATAATGCATCAGAATGAGTGCACTGTCCGCATTCTCACTCGCTCGGTCTAATCTTGGCGTTCCCTGGCTGGGGCCAAATCACTTGTCGCCAATCACGGGCCATCGGTTTTTTTAGCTGCGCGCTTGAAGAGGCAGAGTCTGAACACTCGTCGAGCCCAACCTCCAACGTCAACGAAAGCAACATTGCAACCACATCCCCGCTGCAAATCCTGCGGCCCTCCCAATTTGCGACCGACGACGGCCTTGAGAATTCGGCTGCCTTGGCTCTAGAGACGCCGCAATGACCAGATCCAAGTCCAAAAAGGAAAAAGCTGCTGCAGAACTACAATTGCAGGCGCGCGCCGGTAACAGCAATGCGAGGGATAGGGATAATGGCAATGAAAGCGAGAAGGAGAAGGAGAAGGAGAAAGAGAAGGAGAGCAACATTCCACAGCAGCCGAGTAGTAGTGCGCTGATCATTTGCAGAAACAAGTACATTGCCCCTCTCTCTCCTCATCCCCCCCCCGTTGAGGCATAGTTAACATTACAGACATTGGCGCTACATTTCCTCCTTCCACGGCCCGTGGCTGCAACTTCCCCCCGAAGTCCTCGAGTCCCTCGCATACAGCAACTACTCGGCCCCGAGACCACGTCCCATCGACCCCGCCGTTTTCTTCGACCTCCTAAAGATCCGGCGCCACGTCGATGAAGCGACGACGCTCGCCGTCCGTGCCGCCTCCGGTGTTGTCTCATCTCTGCCACAGAAGGACCACCACCTCCTACTCGGAATTGGCTCCTCGGGGCCTTCCCCGCGGCTGAGTAGAGAGCGGAAACACCGGATGCGAGAGTTAGCAACGCAAAAACTAGCAAGAGCCTACAAGCTGGATGAGATCGCGGCGAGCGTCGCCACCATGCAAAGCGCAAGTTCATTGGAAGATGTCGCGCAGCTGGTGCTCCAACGGGAACAAGGGAATGCAGACGCCGAATACGTCCACTTCTTCCACGAAAAGATCCCGTCGCGTATGCTCGCCAAATGTACCAGTCTCACCCCACTCGACCATGTCATTGCGGAGCGCCCCGGCGAAGGCGCCCCATTACGCACCAGGGCTGTCACAAGAGTTTTCAAAGAGGACTTTCTGGGCGCCGCCGGAGATCTTACGAAGGCGCTGGGACTCGGGAGTCGCGGTGGCCGCCACGACACAGGTGTGCTCGAGCGCGGAGGGACTATGCAGGACGAGGAAATGCCCAGCTCCCTCGAGGGCCAACTACTTTTCCACCGCGCATGCACATACCTCAGCGTCGCCGTTCAAAACATGGAAAAAGTGTTTTCCTCCTCCTCCTCCTCCTCCCCCCCCACCTCCTCCAGCGAAGACCGCATAATCAGCAAGGAAGAATCCGAGGCACGAAAAGCCGTACGGACCCACGCCAAACGCGCACTCCGCGATTATGGCCGCTTCCTAGGGTTTTTCGAATACACACCTGGCGATTCACCCGACACCACCACCACCACCCCACCGCTCCTCCTTACCGACGGCTCCTCCTCCTCCTCCTCCTCCACATCCTCAACCTCCTCCCGCCATAACCGCAACACCAAACTCTCCATCTTCCCCATCTCCACCCTTTTCTCCACCCCCACCCCGATCCTCCCCCCCCCTCAGACACAGAATCACTAACCTACCACCCACTCCTCACCGACGCCCTATACTCCACATTGCTCTGCCACCTCCTCCTCGCCACACCCAGGAAGGAACTCGGCCGGCACGTAGGTATGGTCCAACGTCTCGCTCGAATTGCAGATGGGTATCCCGTCTTCCTTGCCGCAAGGAGCCCAGCGAGAGCAGACTGGGGAGAGGTGGTAAAGAAGTGTGGGTTAGAATTTGAGGATGATGTTGTGGGTGGAGGAGGAGGGGAGGGGAGGGCTGGGCAGGGGGAGTATCCGGTTTCGACGGAGAGGGCGGGGACGGTGGGACGGTGGGTTAGGGAGGGGTGGGGAGGGGTTGTTCCAGGGGGAAGAAAGAAGAAGAGGGGTGTTGTGGGGGTGAAGGAGGAGGAGGAGGGGAGGAGTAGGATTGAGGTTTTGGGGGTTGCGTAGACGGGGATGGGGTAAATATGTTGGTGTACGATGGATTTAATTAGGAAGAAGAGGAGTACATATGCACCTATGATGTCTGTGTGTTGTAGGTGTTTTCGTTTTAATATGCCATGGTTTTTGGTGGTGGGTATGTGTGGGAGATGAATGTATTGGTGACAATGTGAACGGATGTATACCCCCGGCTTATCTGGTGTTTTTCATGCTGATGTTGGGAGCCGGGGGAAAGGAGTGAGTTTCGGTGATGCTCATGAAGTAAATAAATGCTTTGATACAGGTATCAAGAAGGATGGGAGCTTCTGGAGATAGGAGGGTTTTAATTATGGTTGTAAATTATAAGACGGGTGTCGTAGAGTATCACTCAAGTCACCGAGGCATGGGGGTGAGTTTTTACGTGGGAACGATATAGATGGTTTTGAGCCAGAATATTAATATAACCATGGCGATGAGAGTGTTCCAAAAATCTCGAATACGTTAATCGTCTTCCATGTTATAAACAGACCCGACCAACAATGTTCTCAATACACATTTATATGGCATTTACTCCCTTTCCAAAGTAAGCACCCAGGCCCACAATTTCACGGGCGAGCACTCCTTGGGTTACCGAGTTCAAGGGCTAAAGGTAGTGAGGTTTATTGGTGAAAAAGAGAAGGCGAGTCGGCCAGCATGATCCGCTTTCCACGTTTAGGAAATTGGGGTATATGTGTCTTTAATCTGTTTCACTCCAAAACTAGAGATTCTAGATGGCCTCCAGCAAATGAAAACCAGAATTTGTACCAATGTATGCTGGTGTTTGGATATAGAAGGTCGACGGTTTAATAGCTACTTATCGTCTTGTCAGATACGGCTTTCATTCTCGGAAACTTTAGGGAGATAATAACACTTCTGCTCTGAAGTCCGATGGTCACTGTATATACTGGTATCATAGCGTTCAGATACCCCAAACTTCTGTGCTAACCGCTGCGGGCCCGACTTCATCGTCAAAAAACCACTCCCTCGACCCAAACAAATCTGGCTCACTATGATACCCACGGTCCTACCCACCCGACCCTGTACGCTCTCTCTAAACAAGTGGCATCTCTAGCTCCCAATTCCTGATAGGACTAGCTCGTACAAGGCGCAGATCCGGGGTAAGATAAACATACCGTTCCCCATCCTCCTTCTCCTTCTCCTTCTCCTCCCCCTCCTCCTCCTCCTCCTCCTCCTCCTCCTCTAGTGTCCCATCTTCTTCATCCGCAAATCCCTCCTCCCTCGATCTCTCCGGGAAAACTGGATAAACCTCATCCTCATTCTCTTCGACTCCATCCCCCCACCCCCACAACCCCCCTTCCTTCCCTCCCTGCTCCTCACTACACCCAGAATACCCACTCCCCTCACTTCCTTTCTCCTCCTCTCCCTCATCCAGCATCTTCAACAACCCCTCCACAGCGCCAGAAAATTGCCAGTTCCACCCCACATCCCTTCCATCCCACCCCCAGTGCCTCAACAACGCATTCATCCCCTCTCTTTCCTTTACCCCAACAATCTCCTGCTTCCTCCACTCACCAGTCGCACACCACTCCCGCGGTCGTCGAACCGGCGACCTCCCTCTTGACTCTGCATCGCGAAACTCCTGGATCCGAAAGAACTCTGCGTTGGTGATGGGGAACGGGCCAGAGTAGTGGCCGAGTGTGAGGAGCTTTATGGTTGTGAGTGCCCGCGAGAGGGTGAGCGGAGTGTTGTCAATGGTGCAGAGTGGGGGGCGGTATTTACGGCGGCGACGGCGGCGGCGGCGGGGTTGCGAGGGGGGGATGGTGGGGCGGTATGAGGTGAAGCGGGGCCGCGGATGGAGTTGCCACCAAGGGGTATTAGGGCCGAGGTCGGTGGGTGGGGGGAGGGAGGCGAGGGTGGACGCCCAGGTGGGGGATGGTGAAGGGGAGGGATCGAACATGGTGCTGAGGGGAAGCAGGTGGGGTAGGGTGGTGGTACAGAGGGAAGGTACAGGCGGTGGAGGGGATGTGGTGGGAATTGGAGACGTTGGTTGGAAATGTTGTTCTTGTCGTTGTGTTTGTTGTTGTTGCTGATGTTGCTGCTATGGTATGGTGTTTATGGTGTCTGTCCCAGATGCAGTGGGCATTTTTTCCTGTGTGTCCAGTGATCGCCTGTGACTAACACGATATGTTCGAATGCAACAATTTTTTTAAGTTCTTTAATTGTAATGCTTTATCTTTTGGTACTTTTTTGCTTATATACTTGTTGTTTAGCGCGACAAAGGGACTTAGAACAAAGAACCAGTTTCTCGCTTTCTAGAACGTCTAGCACCTTCGCGAGAGTATCTCCCGTCATATGCCGTTAACCATCCAGCAGGTTCCTTTGGCCCATCCACATAAACATTTTATCCCATATCCCCATCTCGAACAATAAAGTATACCAGGGTTTCCGAAGATCTCATCTTCTGTTGATGGAAACCCGAAATGGGCGTTGAGAGTCTGGCCATATTTGATATTCTCGGTGTCCCAGATTCAAAACCACATGCATTATGTGTCTCCATTGAAATAGCGACTCCATGACACAGTAAAGAGGTGCGCCTCTATGTATAAGGATGGTTGTAGTCACATTAAACGATTTGGCTTTCCTGAGTGAGTGACGTCGACGTTCTTATCACACATCAGATCATCGTTATACTGGTCTGCCCCATTCTGGTAGTGAAAACTCTTTCTGCTGGTTGGTTTGGTGTTGGTTGAGAAGTAAAAAAAAGGAGACATATGTTGTTGCAATAAAGGTGCCTTGCAATTGCATTTATGATGCTGCTCTCTCCCACACACATAGATACTTATGTACATAGTCTTGAGGTTCTCTCTCTTCGACAGAACACTACATTATACATGCACGGTTCCTCGTAACATGCGTGTTGTGATCACGAGTGACTCCTTATAGTCTCACCTGCACCCCGCATCTTCATCATCACCTATGTACTCTTGCCTAAGTACGTCTAATCCGGAAATCATGAGCGCAGTTTCCGCTAGTGCTAGCCTTTGTCGCCGCCGCCTCACGCGGCAACCAATGTACGTATGAAGGCGCGCCAACCAACTGCACTCTATGCTATGCCGCCGATCGATTTATGCTGTCTTAGCGGCCATAGCTATAATTACTACATGTACCGACATACTAGCCGCGCATGATTTAGGACGTGGGTGTCTAGAATCAGGAAGTTAAGTTGCAATAATTTATTAATTGTAAGTCTCGATTCCACCTAGTTGGGTAGGTAGTGGAGGATACTGAAGGCTCCAGTTGATCTGCGGGAATGTAGAGTACTATATATACAGGAGTCGATTGCCTCCCAGCAGAACATGGTGTTATCTGCTCCGTATATTGATCGTCGAACCTCTCGTATAATTATCCAGAGGGACCCAGTGCACGTTGGTCACTAGGTTTTCAACAGAGCAAGTAGAATAATTGTGTCCTGGAAGGTTAGTCTAAACTCCCCATTTCTAGAAATTAGCTTTGTTGTGTGGCCTGGGAGGGGCTCGATTTGCTGCGAATCTAGGTGTTCTTTCGTCCAGGAAGAAAGCATAGTTCCCGCGTTTTGGCCAGTTCGGTGCTGGCGCATTGATAATTCCCAATAGCTGGGAGGGTTTTTTTCCCCCAGAAATGGGAAATCCGGACTGACCTTTTAGGAACCGGGTACAGAACGCACGGGGTTTTTAGAGTAGTTACGCGGCTGGTTTCGATTTCAGTCAATAAAATACGTTCCGTAAAATCCATCCATGTATATTACCGACTTCCACATCAGAATCAATCTTGTACTCTAGAGTAAGTAGGCGACCGCAAATAGAAAGATGGCCGGGTGGTGATAAACGCTCGCGCACTTAGGAGCGCGTTCGGCGGAAACACTGTTTGCGATACACACTACCGAGAGGTAATTTAGCGCAAACGCATGGTGAGGGCTTTTTCTTATTTCGTTTTTCGGATTACTTTTTCAATGCCGGAGATTCCGCCGTTTCGGTTGTGTGTTACCGACCTGAACCAGGAAGCTTCGGAGCTGAAAATGCAGGTTGAGCTACTCAATGTTTGTATTGAAGTCAATCGATGAATGTGAATACAAATTCGCAGGCTTCAGACCGCGTAGTCTACCAACTGCAGTGAGAGCTGAAAATCCGGGATACGCGAACAGTATGGGATGGGATAATGATATGCTATTGAATTCATGAAACTCGGTATATCCGAAGAAGCAAGCAACCTTTGCTTTTTGTGATGGATGACGTTTCGTGACGGAATTGGCCAGCTTCAATTCTCTCGATCACTAATATCAGGGTTATGGGATTGGGCGAAACACAAATGGATAATACCCATGATATGGATTTACCAAAATTAAGTCGATAAGCAATTCTCTATTTCATCGCGCTTGAACGGATATATCCCACTTCTTTCCAGATCACTATCACCATATGTACCCCAGAAAAAGCGCCGTCATAAGTATACTGGTATACTTCAAAACCCCCCTGCTTCGCCTTCAGAATATCCGCCTTCCCACTACTCGAAAAATGGTAGTGAGTATGGTGGAAATTAGGGGATGTTAGGGCAGTAGGTGGGGAAGGTATGACTAGGATGCGGAGTTGTCCGTGGCCTTTGTCCTGTCACTGCTAAAGTACTGGGAAAAATGGATGTATCTATATACGCCCATGGCTGCAAGCGGCCGAATGCAATATGATTATAACTCCTCGTTGTTGTCACTGGGGCTGCTCCTGAGATTTCATGGATAGAATTAACTCTATATAATTCCGCGGGTATAAATATTTCCTATCTATATTTGTGATATAGAGTCCGAGGAGCAGAAGATGTGAGGCTTATCGAGGGCATAAACAAGCGGTAACGGGATTGGAGGAGGGATTGTCATGTCCAACTGGCTACGTACTCTATCTCTAATGGTATGATGGCTTGTACTCCAAGTTCATGTACTTAGTTAATCAAGTTAGGAGTTGGTGTGCATTAAGTACGTCTACATACGCGCTTGTATTACCTAGTACCAGCTAGTGTATCTATATTTCATCAAACCCCGTCAACGTCCATCATATCATACTCGTGCGGTAACAGTCTTAAACTACACTTCTTTTCCATCCTGAGATCAGTGCTTTCTGGGGGATGTTGAAAATCCGCATGCATATCTGACAGTAGAAACTAGATCTAGACAGCTGATCTAGCTCCTCCCTCCGTGGATTTGCAATTGCTTGGGACTTGAGAGGAAAGCAGGAAAAGTTGGCCGTGCATGTATGTACGTAGAATCGTGGGGATTGTGTCTATATTCTCTCTTCTACCCTTAGAATCCAAATAGATCAGTATTCACCGGACCGGACTCCTAGGAACAAGTGAACACCACCCTATTATTTATAGTAAATACGCACGTGCTTAGCCGGTAAACTAGAAACAAAAACAAAAAGAGCGCATTAACGGGACGTATCGTTCGGACCTAATATTCTCATCATCCCATGCATGCACAGACCTGAGGTTTTGATACAACTCCAAAGAAACCACCCATCCTGATTGCGTGGGGGTATCCTAGCAGCTGGCCCCTTACAGATTGCTTAAATTCTCTCAATGTAAACCTTCCCATGGATATGGTGGATCTTCCGCTGCTGCTGCGGGTATATTAACGAGAATGAGGCCCAAGCGTTCACCGTGTGGCAATAACTATACCGAGACCACGCCACATTCTAGATTTCAGATGTCAGCGAGAAACCTATTTTTGTGAATACAGTATGATTAAAACAAACCTATTTTTGTTACTTGCTTACAAAGCTGAATTTTTTTCTTTACACAATAAACAAGCGGTGGCAACATGTCAATATAAAGAAACTTAATCTATCTTTATCAGGTGGGTGTGGCGCTTTGACGTTTTGCTCGCACAAACTGTAGAGCACATACAAGAAGCATGTCCCTGTAAATTAGATACTCCACTAAACTCCAAACTTATTGCTGTGACGATGGTCTGTGATAAAGTGGGACTTGTCACAGATACCGTTCCTTCCCGCACACGTATCCCAGCTGAACAAGGGATGGGATAAAAGATATCGATGGCTCACTCAGTGATAAAAGTGTGACTTAACAGCGGGGGAGTCTGTGGTGAAGTATGGTTTAAAGACACAAGTTTGGGTTTTGACGTAGGAACTCGCTCGGCCGTAACGAGATCGATCATGCTTTGGGCCCGGTAGGTCTGATTCGAAATCTGCCGCGTTGGTAGTGTACATAGAGTACTTGACGCCACCCTATTGCAAATACGTATGTATCACGTTACTCAATTTATTTGGTGAAACCAGAGAACGTCGTTTGTAATTCCATCGTGATGAATGTTAATAATAGAGGTGGCCGCACTTAGTATTTTCCCCGAAGAGAAGCGCCGCAGCAGCGGGGAATCACCACAGTACCCGAAATGTTTGCATCTATCATACTGATAGTATATACTCAAAGAGAGATCTAGAATGAACACCCCCGCAAGAAATCATGAACAAGTTATTACCTCTAACTTGTATACCGTGAGCTCCGGCTACAAGTGGGTCTTTTCAGCAATCCACATCAGGCAAAGTGAGATTCAACGATTTCACTAAATTCACGTTTGCATTTCAGTCTCCGCAGTATGATGGATGAGGCAGGCCTACTCGCGCTGATTTAGGTATGATTTGATGGGAACGAGCTTGAGCCTTGAAACGGTCAATTGATGATCATCCGATCCCCCGACTCATGGTCAATTGAGCTGATATCGAATCCTATCCATCCAAGACAGGGCCAAAAGGATTAGACCATAACTAACCCTGAGGAAGCCATTGCACTGTGCACCATGAGAAGTTTCTCCAGAAAGAGGTATGTACTCTACACCAACAAAGGTATCGATAAGGAACCCAAACTATGAAACCTTCAATTGGAATCTTGCTCGTCCAGAATACGGCGATGAGATTGCATGATAGACTACTTGCAAGGAATGGACTCGACTTTGAAAAAGACAACAGGAGCAATATAGAGAAACGGATATAAAGACACTACATTAAAGTACCAAATGAAAGACCCATATATCTGGTCCGTACTCCAACCTTTACGTATACTTCAAACCCCACCAAGTCCCCTCTCCGCCTATCGATTCATCCTGCTGTCCCGCCCCCATTCTTCTCTTCCTTCCTGCTGACCTCCTTGGACAACCAACACCATCGGGGAGGTATTAACATTCCCCGCGGGATAATAAGGACAGTTGACGGATAACTGTTGCTGTTATATTTACTGGTAGGACAAAGGGGGACGGATGGAATGGAAGACACTCTACAGCTGAGATAGTGATCCCCTCCCAACACGATATTGGAAAAAGCAAGCCCCACGAAGTACAGCTCGCTAGTTAAAAGCTTCGGTGAGAGAAAGGGCATCTGTAGTCGGTGATACAATAGTCCGACCTACCGGCGATTTATCCGCTACCTTGTAAATATAGAGCTATAAAATAAGTCGTTTGATATGCAGCCGTGCCCCGACGACACCCGGTGTATATGCGTAAAAATACCCAAAAAGTAAATTTGGAGTCTTAACTCTTCAGAGGAGAAATCAGTAGACAAATCCTCCATAGAATTACATTTATATTTACTTCAAGTCCAAAACAAAGCCAATAAGAATGCGAATATACAGTTGGGGGAAATGCAATGGTGAAGCATGAATCGTCGCGGAATGTTTTGGCTGGCTGCGTAGGAGTAGGGCTGGATAAAAGCCACTATATAGCTATATCCTACTTGTTATGGACCATTCTATCAAGGACTGCTGCAAATTACAAAAATACAAGTGATGATTTATCCACCAACTACCGCGTCAAACAACTGTTAACTCAAAGAATGTGGTGACTCCTATCGATATATTGCCCCAACCGATTCAGGCGAAGTTTTCCTATACCGAGTCCGGTGCATATCCAGTCCCACGCCCGTGTTAGGTCACAAAATTCATGACTCTATTGATCTTCGAGGATCCTGGACAAGCAACCCCGATTCGAAAAGTGAGAAACGTTCAAACCGATATATAAGGTCTGCTTATGATCTCCCCAGGTATCTTTTACCGGCGATACGCCTGCAGATAGACATCCCTTCACCCTGCGGAGCCAACAGAAGTGTATACATAGTAATCAAGTTCAACCCATAGTTAGATAACCAACCCCCTTCGAGCATCGACTTGATCCAGCCAACATGTCAAACGCCGTGGACAGGGAACTGATAGTTCTTCATTTAGAAGTCAATATCTTGCGTTATAATTTAGAGTCCAGCTCGATAAATAGGGCCCACTTCCAACTCCCAGTTCCCCTGGCTAATTTTACGGTCGACGATACGACCTCAAACTGCACCCACGAAGCTCGGTGTGAGTCGCTGGTGCAACGTGTGCCCACAGATGGTCTATGTGTCTGCGTTCGAGAATTGATCTAGGTATCAGATTGCTAGTCATTCAGTGATGCTCGAGCAGCAGGCCTAGCTAGTTAAGCAACCCATGAGCCAAGGATGCAGAACCGCAAGTATGAGCCTGAAAGCACCCTCACCGATCCAGGTTCAAAATGCTAGCTAGAGTAGATGATAATGCCCAACTTCATAATAGCTTAGCTAGCCGCTTCCCTATATCAAAGGAATACGGCGATTGGATCTTCTTAATTCCCCAGATCTTCTGCTTACTGCGAACATAAGTTTACATCTATGCTGGCGGTCATTTTTGGCATGAAACAAGCCCGCAATAGTTTCTATGTACCTTTTTTCAATCATCGTATACGTACCGTATGCGTGGATTCAAAATTCGACTTCTTAAAAGGCTCCCGCTTCAGCCGCTTCAGACTAACAGATCCGTTAACCATGGACTCGTGATCATCTTATCCCATTTCATCTTTGCATCGTGCGTGCAGGTGTCAATGAAACTGCCGTTCCTCCTACCGTGCTGCAAAAAGAAAAAACCTGTTTCTTCATCAGCCATCTCATCTCGATAGTGTATATCCAGCCAATCGAGCCGCAAGTACAACTATACACAGTATTAACCAATTGTTCCTTACCCACAATGTCTTCTCATATATACGTATATACCCGTGCCAGGCATTATACGGGCCGCAAGCCAAGATAAGCCCTACCGCTGCACATGCAGTCGTAGACACCACACCGGTGAAATAAATTGCTCTCCACATGTATACGTAATTTAGAACGTTCAGCCCTACCAGCCGTACGTGTATGAGAAATCACATTAACCATTTGCAAGCTTGCAAGGGAGGGTACTGGGAACGAAACGCCCGTTCTGCACTGGTATCGGAGACTTGTACAGATCAACTCAAATCTCGGAGGTAATAATGAGTAAGAAACCGCCATCCCCGACCGGCCGCTCGCATACGCTCGGTAGTGGGGCTCGAGTGAGTCGTGGTGATACAAAGTGGCAGAGTCGTAACTATGTATCATAACTCAGCCCTTCATCCCATCTCAAAGATTTGGTGAGTTTGGGTACTTTAATTGCATAGTTTCGTTCCAGAGTGCGAAATTTAAAAAACGTGCGAATCTATATCGTCATGTCACCCGCATCTTCCTTCCTAACAAGCCCACTGTGGGTTAAAACGCCTTGTCACTAGCTCATAGGGTATGCGCTTCAACCAACCAGGGATGTGGTGGTGTTTTGTATTATAATGTGGTGGGTGGCCTCTTGCTGCAACACAGCCCCTCATGATATCATGTCATGAGGTTTGCATAATTGACGCAACCCCGCAACCAATCAGTTTTCTGGTACTATCTAACCCATCCGACGACACCCTCCTTCGGTGGAGCTTCTAGAAGGAGTTGTTGTGGCAGCCGACAGATATATGCAGGTATGCACACTTTCGTACTTATGCTTACAGAGCGCGTCATTAGCCCATGTTCGTTCAAGTTTTGTCCCACTCGATGCCTATCCATCTCTGACGGCAGCTCCGCCTCATAGGGCTGCATTTCATCTAATCATTTCCCATACGGTTTCTTGCAATCGGCTCGTGAATCGCAACACACTCAGCAAGCGGGCAACGGAGTAAGCTGAGTGTGAACTCAATCACTGAATTGTGTGGGATCAATACCTATTTTCCCACTTTGGTAGTTACAATCCAGCTGAAAGAGGGGAAATTTTGCATACGAAAGGATGAAGACTGCAAACCGTCGATGAGCGTATCGTAACGCGTGGAGCAACAAACGCAATAGAAAAAGGATCTACCGGCGCAGATGGATCGATTGGTAGCTGTGTACCTCGGTCAAAATCTAGGTATGCGAAGGTGGGAATCTACGCTGCGCCATATTACCGGCGGAATCTCAATATTCCCACCCTATCACGCAGGCGAATCTAGAACCTCTCCTTAAACCGGCGTGCATACTACCGAGGTTCAATAGATAGTCTTGAAGCACACCATCTCGCTCAAGATCGCGAGTCACAACTGTCAAAAGTTCCCGTTGTTCAGCCCTATGACTTGACACTCTCACCTCAGCCAGATCGATCCCTTGTATCAGTTTGGTCGCGGGAACCCCCGCACAGTACATAGTATTAAGTACACAGAGGAATATCCGAGACAACTCCAACAAGCCGGTAGAGTAGAGTACATGTCACATATCATCATGGGGGTCGGGCGAACCATCTGGATGGATGACTTTTTCGGTAACTAATTACGGTTCTGTTGAATAATTCGTACATATACTTTATCCGTTTAACGTTAGTTATATTTTCAGACAAAAATACCCACAAGTGGATAATATTTTAATCTCCTTTTCCCACCAATCCCGGGGCCGCATAGTCGTTAAGTATATATAGTTACCTGCCCTCTTCGAAGTTTGAAATTGCGGGGAGAGGGCATATACCCTCCCTCGGGGTCTTCATACAGAACTCCGCCACGATTCAGGCGCCCATCGCGCGCGGTGTTGTTTTCGGAGTTCCATGGAACCATACTGGGATGTAGGCTAATTATCTTTCTACCGGTGCCATCATTGCCTGTCAATCAAATCAATCTACAACTTCCAGTGTCGCGAGTCAAGTCAGTACTCTAAACTCCAAAACAGCCCATCCTTAGATAGCCGAGAGCACCCAATGGGAAGGAGCGGAGACGTCTTATCACACCTTTATTATTTGTGAACTATCTACTTTTGGGCAACTTGCCGCGCCCAGCCCATCAAGGCTGAGCGGACATATACTGTAGAGTACTTCACGGAAAGTCTCCGCATCCACGGGAGCGCTGTCGGTCTGAAGCATGTTCAATGGATTTGGTCATAACAAGAAATTCTAGGCAGCAGCTGCATTGTGTAGCCGACATCCCCGCCAGTCTAGTTGTAGATCGGAGCCGCAAGCATTCCATACCAACAAGAGTCACGGTCAAACCCGATTTTTTTATCCGCTCTTTCCGTGTAGGAGGCCGACGTAAGGCTGAACATCACGGGGTCGCTGGTTTTAAATTAAAACACAAACGCGTTTGTGTTCCCCCATGCCACCGGATACCCATGGGTTTCGTATCCCATCGTCGTATCAAGAGAATTTATTCGGACTATACAGCCAGATGTTGAATATATGATCGCCTATGATGGAGAATAGAATCATAATGATTATATATACCCAGAGGCTGTGTAACACCTTTTTTAGTTTTAGCGCTAGGGGACAACTCCCGAAATACTTTTTTTATGATTCCAAATAAACTTCACGGGAACTTTGCTACTGATTACATATGTATGTTCAACTAACTGCGCAAGCAACAATACACGTTGGTTTTCCTTATCTAATTTTTCCAAGCCGGAGTTCCAAGCGAACGAATGTTTATTACCATGAACGAGTCGTTATCATACGTTCATGAAGCGGGGATGCCTAGACGCCACGCCTGTGACTACAACATCGCAATATATCGCGGAAGAATATACTTGATTAGATACTAGAATAATTTCTCATCTGCTTGCTCCCTCTTGACAAACAAAAAATCACGACGAGAATCTAAATGCGAATCGACGATTGGGATCCGACAGTGGGTGGGATTCGATGGAAGTTCAGCTGCGCCAAAAAGAGAAGTGCGGAGCCGGTCGGGGGTGTAAAAATGTCGCTAGTTCGACACACAGCTCGTAAAGCCCGCGCAACACAAACGTTGCATGGGTCTTTTCATAGCAGCAGCATGCAAGCATCATCGAGCAGCAAGTGGTGTCTCTCTTTCTCAGTGTGTGTCTGTGACCCCAACCACACCACACTCACACTGCCAAAATAATTCATCTTCTGCTGCGCTGCAGAGCCAGGGATGGGTGGCCATGTAAAGTGCTTGGTCAGAGGCTTCCCCAGGCTTGCAGTGTCCAAATCTGGCACAACCTGCAGCGAATATGCAGGTGGTACAACCCACCAATCCACCGTCCACTAATCCACCCAACCGCATCCCAACCCGGTCACGACCGGGAAGACACCCACTAATTTGGGAGGGGGTTTAGGCAGAGGAGGAAGGAACACGGAAGGTTAGGTGGAAGCCTTCGAAGCTTCCATGCGTCTTCCTTCCATGATCCGATCCATCCATCCATCCCTACTCTCTCGTCAGGGCTTTGCTTGTTCGGCGTGGGACACCATCACCCACATCCCCAAAAAAACTTACACTACTTAAGCCACCCCAGAAGACAGCGTTCCCTTACCTCCCTCAGCCCTTTCACAACTATCCACTGCAGATCCAGAGACGATAAATATCTATCCCTTCGTCCCCGTCAAATCATCCGTCGTCACCATCGTCCCGCTTATCTCCATACAACAAACAACTACTTATACCAGGCGCCTCTTCATCGTTCCAACTGGCACAGCATGAACCACCATCAATCACAATACCAATTTGCCGCCTCTCCCGTGATCGCCAGTATGCCTTCTGTTTCACACCACCACCATTACACGCATTCGCGCCCAACAGCTACACGGGTGTCCAGCACTACTGAATTCCGCGGTTCAACAAACCCCGATGAAGACTGGACCAAAATCAGTGATCTGGCCGAACGTCGCCGGATCCAAAACCGTATTGCGCAGCGCAATTACCGTTCGTCGCCTTTTCAAATCATCCTCCCCACCCAGTGGTGGCTAACAATCAGTAGGCAAGAAGCTGAAGCGCAGACTCGAGGATCTTGAACGCCGCGCTGCTTCTCGGTCCGTGTCTCCCAACGAGGACACCGACGGACGGTCAACTCGCGAATCATCAGCAGAGCAGCCTCTGCACTCGCCGCCGCCGAGCTCAGAACCTCATCTCACCAACTCACCCCCGTTACGCGACAGCTATCTGCCACCTGTTAGCAACGGCGCATACACTACCTCAAGCAGCTACTCACCACACTACCGCACTGCAGGTGGTGCGCACTCGCCTTCTTACGCTCCCACATTTTCATCAGCGGAATCGAGTAACTATTATTACCCTCCGGTAACAGCAGGTGTCTCGGCATCATCACACCTGCCCGCTATCTCTGACCATCCGTCAAGTCAATCACACTACATCTACAGCTATTCGCAGCCCACACTGTCATCAATGGTGGAAGCAACATGCGGATCAACTGTACCCACGACGTCGGGGGCAGAACAGCATACATCGTATCTTCCACTACCCTCTGCACAGCTCTCGAGATACACTGGAGTTAGTCCTGAGTACGCACTTCCAAAGACGGCGCCAGCGGTTTACGATACGGAGAATCCGTTCTATCTTTCGTACGCCGGCCTAGCAGGTGAGCTTTCACAGCTACCCTGGATATCTTTTCACTCTTTGAATTCTGGCTGATAAGTTTATCACAGAAACGCCAGATCCTAGCTACTTCTCAAGTAACTACTATCACCACCACCCACATGAAGATCATCACCACCACAGCTCTCCGTCAATAAAGCAAGAGAACTGATCGTTGTTTTTCCTCAAATGTTTCATTGGGGAGTTTTCCTTGTTTTTAGAATCGGAAATGGCAATCAATTACAATTGCTACTGTATCCATATATCTTGTTCATCAACGAAGTTTAGACGATTTCTTTTTGATTGTGTGGTTCTTGTGTTTCCTTCCGTCTTTGTGTGGGTGTGGGTGGTGTGTGCGCTTTGTTTGCTTTCTGGGTGGTAGCGTTTCATTTTGATTTTACGAGATCGTGGCGAGGTCGGGGATGGTGGGGAGAGCGTGCCGGCAAGGATTGGTGTATTTTTTTTTTCCTTTTCCAGGAGGTTTTTTCGGGGGTTTTTCGGGGTTTTTCGGGGGTGCACATTAGATGCGGGGGGGGGGAGGGGGGGAATACGGCGGGGAGGATACGGCGTGAGCGAGCCTTCATTTCGCTTTTTTATTTTGCGTTGGATGGGGTTTTTGGAGTATCATTTATATACACAAACAAATGGGATTTGTGTTGGGTTTTCCAACTTGCACCAAATCTTTTCCGTCTACTCCAAACATGATTGGCTGGGCTATAGACGGGATTTCGCGAAAACTGCTTTTCAGTGAGTTTAGGATATGCAGAATTAGCTATGCATCTCGCATAAAACATGAAATCTTGGTGTCTTGAATTGGGATCGCACAAACTCACCCAGTCATAATGGCTCTGGGCAAAAGCACCAGTTCGGCGGGCGCACCGCTAAATCGGTTGCCCGCAGGAACACTTTGACCCATCCATCCAGCCCATATTTCTGGGAGGTGGTGTTGCTCGGCGAAACAACTGCGCCGCATGCCCTCTAGTTTTGAGAGACCCTTCTGGCCACAACCCCTCCCTGGCTTGTGATGCAATCAGGATGCCATGCATACGGATGCAACCAAAAAAAGCAAACAAAGGGAAATTCCAGCGCTCGGGTTTTGCGAGAAATAAGTTCACAACTTATTTTTTTCTTGTCTGTCCCTACCTATGACAGCTGTTAGTTACTTGTACTCACAAAAAATATAGCGGTCGCTGACCGCCCTTCAGCCCTATATATGATCCGATGCACTGCTGCAGCGAGATGGGATGCTGCTGTTTCTTTCAGCTCCAAGTGTTGCATGCATACGATTGGAAGGTTTATCATGGAGTTGAAGATTTGGCTAGCCATGGCCGGTCTTCCCACCGAGTTTTTGGTTCCACCCGGTAGAGCTTGCTTGATGCCTACTATGTATCATTCGTTATAACACTCCCCCTGCTAGGGTAGACCCTTCTCGCTGGAACCTAACCCAGGGATCAGGCATAGATAACCCGGAGGCGCGGGGTCGCGGGGAACGGAAACGGGCAGCCGTAAAAAGCGATAATTTACATTGTTCTTCTTGGCTACTTCTCGGTACATGGGTCCGCCAGAAGCGCTACCTATTTAGAAGGACACCGAACGAGCGAGCGAGTGCTTGGTGCTTATTATTGTATCGTTCGGCTACGTACGTGTCCTCGGGGTAAATGAAGGAAAGGGAAAACATCGAACTTTTTAAACAATTTGATTATTGTGGAAATTGTGCACATTCTATGTCGTGCGAGACTTTGCGCGAGTGCAATAGCATTTGAAATTTGTGAAACACCATAGTAACATCGTATTCTTTGTGGTCACGAGGGACTTTTGTGACTCGAGCTCCATCTCCCCGTACGCGTTTCGAACTTTCGGAATCACGGAGTTACAGGGCAAATACGAAAAGTTGCATTCCTTTCACCATGCCATGTACCACTCTACTCATGTAACGATGTACGCGCGGCAGGCAGGCAAAAGTGTTTCGCACCAACAAATCGGTTCGGTGTTCTGCCGTTTTGACGAAGAGAGATAATTTGGATCTAGTAAATGTAAACCTGTGGTTTTTTTTGTCCTCATAATTATCTGTACAACGGGACACAGTAATATCTATATAGAACACCCCATCGCTCCCATCCGCATCTCAATTTGTTTTCTTGCACTGCCATGCATTTCAGGCATGCATTGGGCCCAAGGCTTTTGACCAAAGAGGGCTCCCCGTCTAAATTTAACAAAAGCGGAGTTTTTTTTCTCTCGCATGGCACACACACCACATGTGCATCCTGCGGCCGAACATTGTATTTTTCCTTCCAGAACTTACCGCGCAGTGTTTATTCTTGCACTTGCTCATTCGACCGGTTTCACACCGGCGGCGGCGACGTATGGTAGGCTTTTGAAACATCAAGCAGTGCAGAGTGGTTTACAAATCGTATAATAACTTACTATAAGTTATCGATTGGGATATATATGTCGCACCCCTCCAATAGATAGGTGATACGACAGTGCGCATGCCCTTCAGCACCCCAAAAGTTTACCGGTCGGTAATCGATACCCAATTTACAGTTTCGATTAGTTTCTTAAATTTCGCTAGGGGATGTGCGGGAGAAGTTGTATACAGTTCAATCCGAAACAGCAATTCTCGTCCGGTGGGGCGGGACAAACAAGATCACTATTTAAAATAAAACAAAGACTCCGAAACGCAACAACAGTAAATGAAGCAGTTTGAACCAGCGGGAGAATAATTACTCCGACTTTTGTTGTTTTACGCTGCGTTACGTTTGTTCACTAGGGTACCTGCGGAATGACGGTGGTGAATCCGTTAGAGTGCTTACTGACTGGACATTTCGGTGAGGTGGGCTGCATATGTACAAGTATCTGCTATATGATTCCGGGTCTCCGATCGCGATGGGAGACGTCTTACACACTTAACTTAAACTTATAATTCGCCGTAGGCGACGGGGCGACGGGGCGAGAGTGGTTGTGAGACATATTTATGGGTTTTACATACTCTACTCTACGTTGTTTTTTTTTTAACGTATCGCAATAAAAACCCTCACATACTGGTCATGGGCAGAAGGCTGGCAAAGAAAGGTCCGTCGGACCTTCAAGTATCCGGCGGAGATGGATCGTGGCTTCGGAGGAAACATCCATATCGGGGTAAATGGCATTTATGCATGCTATCCCTCCCTCCCAGCCTTGCATCAGTTTTTGACGATAAACCTATGACATCGTGGGTCTCACATACTGTCGTCCCTTTGACTGGTTCATATTTTACGTACATAGTTAGGAACTTAGGGACACTGGATTCCTTTGGAGAGTAGCCTTCCTGCGGATAACATTTACGGAGAAAAGTTCTATTTATAATGGAGAGTCCATGCATCACAGCTTTTTGTACCAATTGGCTATGATTCGACACCAGTACATTTTCATTTGCAGAAGCGAGGGCCACGACGGGTAAGTTTACAAAATTCTCTAGTCCACTCAATATCCAGACCCACAGGAATAACTATTACGCGGGAGGATAGGTAGACTACCCCACAAGCAGTGATTCGGAGCAGGGGTGTGGTGGGGGCGAAATGGGAACCCCGTTCCCAATCTTCCGGAACCTCACCGGAGAGAGGAAGGGGCGAGCGAGGGTTTATATTAAGGATGCACCAAATTTGGTAAAACCCCGAGTGATTGCTGTGTAATCGGCTTGAATCGAAGGATATTCTAGGCTGTACATGGTTTGATTGGTGGACAATTGTAGAAGGTCCCGGTGAGAACCCGTTGATGTTCTGGCATGAGCAACGTTTCGCTTCTTAAGCTTTCATCTGATTCGCAAGTTCGATATACTCCAACTGCCGGCTTTCGGCTTCCTGTGGTGAATTTCTAGCTTGGACAATGGCTAATATCAAGAGCTACGTACATACCTCATACTAAATCTTTGTTTAAGTGCCATTAAATAGCGTAGAGCAATAAGTACGAGCATAAATACTCGTGCTCATAAGGCGTCACTCGATATGGTTTTTGTGTGTAACATGTCACGGATGAGCTTGAGATGTAATTGAACGAGATGGCAAGCAGACTGGCTTTGGCGTGCTCACACAGTACCAGGTCGAGGCGAGAACTGGGCCCTGGTGTCTCTATATATAGCTATATCTCATATCATCAATTGCTGTTCTCAAGAAATAGGACACCCATGGCCTCCCGCCCCACTCGCTCCAGTACTATATATTACTAGTGTTCCAGAGCAGCAGACAGGGGAGTGATATAATGTGGCTTTTCTGTACTAGAACATGAAGTTACAGTCCGCAGCGTCCCAATCAATAGTCCAGGGTTAAGTTGCTGACATTGATCTGTAAATTGTGGAGTTGGAACCCCACGTTTTGATGTGTCTAAAATGTCTTATGACTGGCTGGTATAAATTTGTGAGGTTCGCAGGAGGTCGTAAACCAACAAAGCAGAAGATGTGCAGATCTAGAGCGCTGAGCTACACATACATGTTCTCTTGTAAGTGCGATAATGGCTAAGCGCTAGCCGCTGCAATTTAACATGATGAGAGTCAAGCATCATGTCGAAGAAGCCTCCGAGCATTGTTTGCGGTGCATATGTGCATGTGCGTAGGCTTAAGATTCCCTTTTTCTGTTTGAGAGAAACTACACCAGCCGTAGCTGAATGGTTAGTCCGCTAGGCAAGAAGTCTGCTCATGAGCTCATCACGCCTAATGCCGTGTGAGCAGTGTAATAACAGCACATTCTGTGCCCACTATGTCCTGAATCTGTCTGGTAATCCTACTCCGATCGGCTTGGTACCTCAGTCTCGCTACTAATCATGACTCCCCTTCGCTCTCAATTCGTTTCCTGTAGTAGGCAGCGCCTCGCGACCATTGTCATCCAAATCGTGTTTGCTGGGTGGCTTAGGGTCACGGTCACAGTTGCTCAAGAAGCCGTTTTATCTGCAAGAATGTACTCAGGTTTAGATCTAGGTGGTGGCCTTGCTTCTCAGGCTGCATGCTGGGGCGTAAATAGAGCATCAATGCCGTCAGGATCCTCGAATGACATCTGATTCTGCGTCATCGGTACATACACCCTTTATTCCAACACGGGTGTGTGAATGGAAGTGATTACTGGAATCGGGTGCTGAGTATCGAGATGTTCAACCGGCGAGAACAAAATTACCCGCCGCACCAAACATCACTCTTACCTACCGCAGTAAGAATCACCCCACTTCGGCTCATCTGCTGCATTCGGACCTACCCGAACCCAAATTTTATCAGTTTTTGGCGGCTGTTTCTCGGTATATATCTCTGATGCATGTATGATATGTGACAGTTATGTGTTCCAAAACCTTGTCGGGTGTACTTACTGTCTGCATGGACTTTCTGTTTTCTCTCTCCCCAAGGAAATGGAAAATATAACCTAATAAAGGCCCCCCCCCGTAAGGCACGTTATAAGGCACCTGCTTTCATGAATCATGGCCAGGCAGTAAGTAATAAATCAGGTTAGGGTTTCTTTTGTATGTGGGGAAAAAGATACGGAATTAGGAATCTGGCATGTGGCGCTGATATGAGAGATGGCATGGTGGAAGCTTCAAAGGGTTGCGGTAAAGGAAAAGCACAGGGAGAGAGACGCACGGTGACAAGGCACGGAGAGACAAGGCATAAGGAGGGTACGGAGAGGAAGGCAAAATGATAAAGTACTGTTAGAAATGGCATGGCTGTCCTGAAACCTATGGTATTAAAGCATTCAGAAATTGCACAGGCCGCATATGTCCGCAATTTCTTTAGGAAAGGAGCTTTGCATAGCCAACCATTAATATATATGAAACGTGGAACAGGATTTTCAGAGGCGATGGAGGCGTATGGTGTTAATAATGCTTCTGTGAACATCATGCCACAATTGCAAGAACCGGTGAAAACATATATATACAGATTCCCTAGAGATTGGAGATTGATAGGGGAAGAGGTACCTTCGGTATGTTTTACAGGTATGTACTCAGTACTCACAAATTCATCCAAGCGGCTTCTGTTGGGAATCCTTCGAAGTTTCAGCCTCACGTCCTGTAAAACGAGAGAACGGTTAGTAGCTTTTTATTTCCTGTGAATGTATGGTAAAATGGTAGAGTAAAGTATAGTATATCGCTTCTGCATATTTCCCGCAGTGGCCGCACTGTGAACGAGAGAACTGACTTTGACACTAATCCCGTTCTACTCGACGGTTATAGCAGTGGTGGCTGATGAGGGTTTGACTGTGTAACACACCGGGTATCTTGCTCCTAAGGGGTTTCTTCGATTTTGTGTGGTGATGAAGAGCAAGAAGTAGAGAGGTGGAGTCTTGGGCAAAAGCTGTTTATCAGAGTCAACAGCTCCTCGAAGCAGCAATCATAGGGAATTCATAACATGCGCAAGTCGACAGCATGTGAACGCATTCGAATGCCGCTCACTGACACCGCGCCGGCGGGGGGCCCGAAAATAAGGCCTCCGTAGAGTGATGGCATCCCCGACTTTCCCGGCCGACGTCCCCCCTCCCGAGTGGGCCCATCTCCGTGAGGCGTGACAACAAACCATGGACTATCTTGATTAATATAATAATGCTTCAACATCGTCTAGTATCTCATTTCGAATTTCCACACTGCCCCACCCAATAGAAGTTATATATTTTGCAAAAAAAAGGCCAGTTAATAAGAAAAATATGTTGAACGTGGAAATCTGTCTCGGGTGAGTGGGGAGAATAGTTCAGAGTCGTGCGGCCTTGATACATAGGTAGCGAATTTCCTGCGAGCATTGACGCCGGTGAGGGTTGGGAAGGTAGGTTAAGGCATTAACTGGCTGGAGGAATGGATGATGCATGTCGGATGAGGGGGGTCAATTAGTGAAAATAACGTACAAAGGAGAGACTTTAGGCCTGCAATTCGAGAGCAGACTTAAGCCAGGTTGATTCATATCAACAACGAACGCTTTCGCGTTGCTACAAGGGTGACTAAATTTCACCTAGCAGCGGAATGGCGAGCTTGCAGTACCAATGGAAAAACCCAGCGATCTCACAAGACCAATAGAATGCAAGTGACTGAGGGCCAATCCATTTAGCGGGGTTGGGCTTTTGATACCCAACTTTTCCAGCCATGATCGCTGCTCAGTCACGTTCATCGGGCATGGGCCAATAAGCATTCTTTTGCCCTACAAGGCAGCTGCTCTGACGTTGGAAGCTGTACTCTAGGGTTAGTTAAGGCAATATGGTTCGTACCTGCGGGAACGCCTAATACTCTAATAAACCTAGTAGTAATCCAGGATCCCATAACGCCATTGATAAATAGTGCCACCTAGCTAAGTTGGAAGATCATATGCATGGTGCTATAATCACCAAGGTCACAAGCTCAAAACCTACGGTCACTGCTTTCCATTGATACATTTTTCTTCACAGGGTTATACGCTTTTGGAGTACCTGCTTAGATCTAGATTCCTAAATTGATCCTTGTACCAACTAACCACGGATTGGGAGTTCAGTGGTCAGGAATTCTAGGACAAATAAAGAGCTAAGCTTCTAAGCTGACTTCTTGGTTGATCATAGTGCTAAAACATCAAGATCACAGCTCGAAACCCATGGTGATCACTCTTTATTTGGCATCGGACCATTCTTGTGGACTGAGGAGCGACAATCCCATTTGCATTCATTGCCAACTTTCAGAACTGCATTTTTGGCTCAAGCTCTCTATTCCCATCCTCTTTTTGCACGAATCCATAAGAGAACAATATGCAGACGCGCTTAACGACGGCAAACGCCTTGAACGATAGTTCGGAGAGTGTCATACCAAAGGGGGATTAGCGCACCGAACTGACAACACGGATCTGTTACTATTTTAAACTAGACCTTCACTTCACTATCTCATTGGAAGTTCGCCAATCCGTGACGTAGCATCACTTGCATCTACTATTTTGAGGAACGGCAGTGACAGCTGCTTATCGTTCCGACAGCTGAGATTCGGCGCCCAAAGATGACAGGCTCTTTATAAATTACCCTTGGACGATAATACAATAGTACTAGCTAGAACTAGGCAAATCAAGCTCAAATGTCACTTTTCAAGTTCGTGGGGGAGTGGTCTAATGACGAACCTGTAGTGGATGAGAGGTTTTTTTCTTTCGTCTGGAAGTATTGGAGATAAAGAGTGTAGTCTGCCAAACGGATTTTTTCCTCGCTTTTTTTCTGCTAGGGGGTAGCTAGCGAAAAAAAAAGGCTGCCTGACAGACTAGTAATTTATTTCATGCCCGCAAACGGGTGAATACACAACGAATCTGTGATATTTTGATTTGATGCTAACTACTTAAGTAGTGATATTTTATGACCAAATTCTGAATTTTCTGCTGGACATCACCAAAAATGATCTCGAAACTCTGCTTCCCAATGTCAAATACATATACAGTGTTTGCATTTAGCGAGCCCACATCTACCACTCCCAACCCTCTCCAAAAGCCCCCTCAAAACTCCACAACCTCCACCAAATGCGTCTCCGCCCAAAAATGACAATTTTTGCATTCGAACCGACGCCAAATGACAATTTTTTGGAGCGAACCAAGGTAAAAATGACATGTAGTGCGAACCACTAGTTGGGAGCGAGTAATATTTAGTGCAGAGTGGACATGTAGGAAATATGACGCGATGGTGAATTCAAAGATGGTTAATTAACAAAACGCTGGCCTTAAAGATGCATCGAGGGTCAACTCCAACGACGCCAGTCTCCGGTATTATTTATTCACACCCCCGATGACAAGATGACAGTACTCTTTTGTTAGCGAACCGACCTCAAATGACACTCTCCAAGTTGCGTACCACAATGAACGATGATAGATGACGTACGGTAGTCAATTATCGGCACAGACATATCATCACAAATGTCCTGTTCTCCAAAAGTTGCATCTCCTACACCGCGGCATTTTTCCTTGTTTGCCATCATTATACCATTATACCATTACTAGTCACTGAATATCACCTACGGATTTCAATATTCCAATTTGAAATTGGGAGGGGGGGGAGCAAGGCAGTTTTGTGTGATACACGTCGGTACACTGAGATGATGACTATAAAGGAGTTCATTGTACGCGACGTCTCCTAAGGGTTAGGGCCCTGGGACAGCCCTCTCGCTATTTTTCCGTCCGCATGCCGTAGTTCCCACCTATTTTACCTGTGGTGGTGTCACATATCGACCATCGAGTTTAGCGCACGAGTGTATTGGGCATCAATACGTACGGCACCCTTAATTGGGAGAGTTCAAAAGATCTTCAACACAATTTCTGAACCTTTCACCCGGTCTATCATACGAAAGCAGTACTAGTCTTCCAATGTGGTCTAAAGTTTTTACTCTATCGTAATTCAACTATAAACTCTATGAGCCCTGAACATAGCGCTAGCTGCAGAGTCATAAAACAAGGAGATATTTCACAATTTTGTGTTTGTAATCAAAATGCATTCGACTATTACTGATCATGGAATAAGTAACATGTTACTCTTCCCCATATCCCCAATGCCCTAAAGCGCTGTTCAAGTCGCACCTTCCTACAGACCACTTCCTCTAATCCATCTCTACTCTAACTCACACCTGCGGGGGTGGCACTGAATTCAAACCCATAGCGTGCAGTATAATAGCACCGTCAGTAATCAAGGACTTTGCAAAGCCAACATTCGAAATCAAAAACAGGCTGCTCAAAGTTCTACAAAACGTTTCTCCACACTCAGGTGGGATGACTATAACTTATTCCTCCTTGCTACTGAGATTCTGTGAGGCTAGGTCATCCACTGCCTACCATCCCACCACTTATGCCGCAAAGCTCCACTATCGCGGAGAACAAAAACATCAATCCGATCCTTTGCCCAACATACAGCCTCTGGCGTCTTTATGTAAACTCCACCTTGGTTTTCAAAGCCAGTTACGCTTGGCCCCCATGCTGACCTGTCCCACCATTTGTGGTATAAAGCTCCATCTGTCCCAATCACAAATATGTCAAGGCGATTTGCGCCCCATGAAACAACCTCCGGTTCATATAAACAGATACCCCCGAGGCACTCCCATTGACTCCAACAGCTAGAACCCCAAAATTTATGCCAAAGAGCAGAATCCAACCGATGTCAAATACATCGATACGATTGGGTCCCCAACACACTGCTTTCGGGGACCCGATAATAGATCCGCCGAGAGATGCGCAACCAGACCAGCTCTTTCCGTCCCATCCCTTGGTCCAGACCGCTGAGCCAGTCCCGGTGACATAAATATTCAAGCGGTTTGAACCCCAGGACACAACGGTGGGCTTGCTGTATAGAGCCTTCCCCCCTTGATTCTCCCAAGCACCATCCACTGACGTATACCAGCTATTTCTATCCCACCACTTGTGGTAAAGACCACGATCAGTACCGATACAAAACAGATCGATCCTGCGGTTGGTTATTCACCTATTAGTAACGAAACCAGACGAGGGGGCTCTATTATGAGTATACGAAACATACCTATTTGCACCCCAAGGTACTGCAGCGGGTGTTCCCATGTTAATGCCTCGCATGCGCTGATAGCCCGTCAGAGAAGGACTCCACGTGGATCTATCCCAACATTTGTGATAAACGGCGGAATCCATACCGCCAACGAAGACGTCGAGTCGATTTGGGCCCCAGGGAACACATTCTGGGTCGTAGTAGATAGGGCCATCTTGACTCCTGTAGCCGTTGGGCGAGGGTCCCCAGCGTGCTCCATCCCACCACCTGTGGTAGAGCCCCGAGCCGGTTCGATTTCCAAATACCAAGAGGTCCAGACGGTTTGGGCCCCAGGAAGTCGACGCCATCTTTTGGGTAGGATGAAGAGGTAGGTAGGTACTTGAAGATTGTTACTGAGCTGGATATGTCACTAGAGATCGCGATATTGACTAAAGGGAGTGAGAACTTAGCTCGGAGGGTGAGAACCCGGCGATGGATTGATTGCTTCCTTAAGGGCTATAGATATAATAACTATAGACATGTGGCAGGGTGAAAACTGATATCCACAACTGCACACAGGCCCTATAAGCCGTTAGAGAACGCCAGCACATCGTCATGAGTTGTTTCCTTGCACCTCATATCGGGCTGTTTCATGCAGACCCCTCATATGCACATAAATGCCCGGAGGTCGAATCAATCTTCTCCTTCTATCATTGGCAAAAAATACCGCCAACAATATTGCTTTGTTTCTCCAGGTTCCCCTGACCTTAAATTCAATTGACAATGAGCGGGGAATGTAGAAAAGAGCACTGTGAAAACTCTGGAGAAAGTCCGGAAACCGTTCTCATGGACATGAGGAAGTTGTGGAACCGGTACAGAGCGTGTGGGAGCAGCTCCGGATCCTCTAGAAGCGCTTTATAACATGGTGGATAAATGTCCCCAGAGACACACTCACAACTTTGGTGACCGTTCAAACTTGTCTCATCTCCGCACTGCTCATATTGAGGGGTATGTTTCTATGAGTTATGGTGGTCACTGGTCTAACAATTACTCTGGGGATCTGCTTACATCTCGAGTACCTACAACTCAAACCTGAGAACTTCTAGCCCTTTGACGCTGGGTTTGTAATATCCATTCTATATATTCACTATACCGTAACCTAAACCTTCCGTGACAGACCTTTTACAGAAACCCGATGACAAAGCGATCAGGTCTTGCACAACACTCTACACCTTACATGGGTGTCTTCGATATTCTGGGGGCTGCCACAGACGATGGTGCTGTGAGACGGTGACGTGGGGTCACGAACGCAGCCAGTGTTTCCAATCGTCCGGTCTGGACCAGTCTTCGACCGAGGACTGGAGATATAGTCAAGTCTGAGACTTGACCGGTAGTAGTGCAGACCAGACTTGACTGGATCATGTAAACTGGGTTGACTGCAGTCCAGTGGTTGATAAAGGTTTCAGCTACTAATAAGCTTTCGGTTCAACATCCGGAGCTTAATGTGCTCATAATCATGAAGGCAGCAGCTCAGACTTACTTCACCACTCGCTTCTATTCTATTCCACAAACTCATCACCTTCATTATGAGCAAGGATAGCCAATCTGTTGGAGCGGTTCTTTGAGTTCGTCATCACGTGTCCTTTGGGTTAGGGTTGGCGATCTCTAGTGTATTTAGCTACATGTTACCTTATACTTAGACAAATCAATCGATTCACCGAGAGTTGGTTCAACACAATCCAGCACCTTTTCGACCCTTTCCAGCTCCTAGTTCAGTGATTTCCATCCCCCCTGCAATTCCAACCATCAAGGTAAGGGAAATGCTGGAGGCTTTGCAGGCGCTGGAAAGAGCAGCAAATTAATGTTAATGTACATAACTTATTTAAAGCAGACTATAGTCTACAACCTGGACTGAACCCAGAACCGAAGTCCACATGGGTCCCGGTCAGTATAGCCCGGTCAACCTATTGCCACTCGGACCAGACTGACCCTGACCGGACGATTGGGAACACTGAACGCAGCGATCTAGAGAGGGTCAAACTTGTGTGTATTGTGTAAGAGGTACGGAGCTACTGGAACAAACAAGCTCTCTATAAGTAAGTGTGGAGCCCTAAAAACAATGCCCTAACACCGTCACACTCCCAGGCCCTAGATGCCCGAAATACTCTGCCCTACAGGTGCTGATATTGCCACATGGACTAGCCTTGACATTGCAGACGCTGTAGTGACCACCGGGGTCACGATTGACTCAATCTGCATCACTGGCGATACCGGAAATGGTGGAGACACTTGCAGCACTGGAGATCTTGTCGGAACTCCCATTACAGGCGATGCAAAACCTGTCCAATCTTTGCCTAGAAAAGAAGCAGGCAAGAAACCACTCACGTTCTCCGAAACCCTTAAAATGTTTCAAGACGACGGCGCAGGCGCCAAACGGCAGTCCCCGAAGGAGAGCCCAATACCTCTGCTCCATCAGGACCATGGTAATCGCTTCAAGCTCCTTCCCTACCAAGACGACCAACGGTTCTACGCCATTAGCTACACATGACCGTCTGACAAGGAGGTTCCTGGTGGATGGAAGCACAAATGGGTCAGCAATAGCGCGGTGAAAATCGTCAACAATCCCAACGTGACATCGATTCCCGAGAGGAAACAGGTTTACGAGAGTAAGCATTTTTCGAAGTTTTTTGCCACCGCATTCCACAGCATGCGCGAGCATGAACGTCGCGAAGCAGAAAAACAGGATAATCGATCTTCGGGACAGTGAATGTCGATTTGCCAGCCGGAATTTGGTGTGACAAGGAATGTATCCGGCAAGAAAACGACAGAGAGAAGCTGGACCAGGTAGCCGTGATGAATAAAATTTACGGTGTATTCAAGAACCCAGTCCTGATCCTGCTCGAAGATACTCCTCTTAGCATCGCGGACATTGCCATTCTTCAGAACTGCTGGAAGCCATACACGCCAACAAGAATGACTTCGACCAGAAGGCACTCAAGCATGTTATCCGCAAGATTCTGGGTGCTAGGTGGTTCAGCAGAGCCTGGTGTTCGTAGGAAATACTATTGGCCGGCCACGAAGACAGCAGTCTCAAACATGAGGGACTTGGCCAAGAACTCGCATAATTTCAAAGGAAATACGGCAGCTACACTAGGAGTTATTCGTCTGAAGGGTTGCTACGACACCTACGATAAAATCCCCCTCGTACTCAATCTTCTCAATGAGACTTCCGCCTATATCCTTTAGAACAGAATTCCTACCGCTAGAGGTTCAGAATCCCCGGTACCTCTCGAGAATTTCTACAAAATCGTTAATGTTCTCGGCGTTTACCGTCAGGATTTCTCCCTGTGGCTGTCAAATCACATCCCCCGGTCTTCGTTCCAGGAGGACCATGGTTTCGGGTGGGATGGAATTCCGTTGATGAACGACAAGGATGAGGCGATCAAAGAATGGAACGATGAACTCCAGTCTGCCCTGGAGGAAGACGATCGCGTTAGCTTCAGAGTCGTCTATCTCCAGGGCAAGGAAAATCCGATCCTCTCCTTCCATGACAATGTCGCGCAACTTGTTGGAAAAACACTCTTTCAACCGTATGTCATGCGTCCCCTGAAAAATGTTGGTGGGGTGAGAAATGGCACTTGGACAGTCAATTCCATGGTCTTGGACTGTAGAGCTGATGGCTGGAAATGTATCGGCGGTATTAGAGGGGCCGGCCTGATTCCTGATGATTCTGGGGTTTAATCCAAGTTTGTTTGTGATTTGAGAATCAAAGAGTGTTGCAACATTATGGAGACAAGAAACCAAAATCGCATAATTCGTAACCTCAACCGACGGTTATTGTGTATCTGACTGCTCCATAGGTGCTTGGTCGGTTTTATAGAGACATACATGATCCTCGGCCAAGCCTGTCTTTACGAAGTACTCTCATTGGTCAACTTGTGATATGTACCTACAAAAAGCATTATTATTGGTTGACCGATCTACTCAAGTATCTACCTCAGTGAAATCCAAACATACCTCTCAATTTAAGTTCATTAGTTTTACTCCAATCACAAAGCAGTGTAACTATACGTGAAATATTCATAATTAGTCTTTCTTTCACCTCCCAGTCTCTGATCTATCGTATTTTAAATATTGAAAGAGCAGCTTTTATGGGGATCTTGACAATCGTTTGGGTTTGGGTTCTCTGCGGTTGCTTGAAAGGTATCTACAATAGAGATCGTCACATTCCAAGCAAATACCGTCATAAATTCGGGATTAGTTACCTAGTTGGTGTAGTAAGTTAATCACGAAGTCTGGGCATGTGCGTACGTTTACGGTTGGCCGCATACACGGAGACGCAACTAGCCACGGTTCTATTCCTCTTCGGTGGAATGACTGCAATGGAGACCCGCGACAATCGTCAGAAGCTGCCAATAGTTCACCGCGTTATTGTTGTGCGACTGGTTAATATACCTGTACTCTAGTACATGGGGTGCCAAAGATTTAGTTACCTGTGGATTGCACAATTCGAACGAAGACAGTTTCATCACGGAGCTTCTCGTCGCTGTATCGACTCGTACCCTATAGCTACACGTATACGTACACAAAACACGATGGCGACAGATCTTCAGACTCGCAACTCTTTGGGTGATACCGATAGTATAAATTTAGAAGAGTCGCGTGCGATTCTACGCCGTCTTAAGGATGAGGCACCCCTAACCGACAATGAGCATGTTCCTGAACCTATCGCACCACCACCTTCGGGTGCAGAAAATTCCAGCAACCGACCACAATCCCCCCAATTATCCGGTCCCGCATCGAGAAATGCACCCCCTCCACCAAAATTGTCATTGCGTCTAGTACGCCCCACAGAGATCGCGTCGAAGCCCCGGATGGGTCCATACATTAGCTTCACCAAACAAATTTCCGAGAAATTTCCTCAGCTAGCAGTTATATCTGCCGTGCCTGAATATGAGAGCCCATTGAATGTCGGGGTCATCGATATCCTACCTAACAACCGCTTTAGATGCAAGACTTTCACGGACCATTGCGAGCCAATGGTGGAGTGGAAGTCGAATTTCTCTGGAAAAGAGCTCGAATTGCTAGAATTTTTGCGGCAAGACATTGAAGAAGACGTCAGGTATAGACTTATACTTGTTGAGGATTTGTCACCTGGTGTTTTGGAAATTCTTGGAAGTACGCTCGAGGTTGATCCGGAGTTTTTTGCGGAGCACCTGCACGACTCGGGTTATTCCGAGGAACATAAAAACAGGCCGGTGAAAGAATGGAATACTGGAGGATGTAAGAAGCAGTATGTGTCGATGCAGTGGAATCGCCCGGTCTGCCTCTCTAAGGGAGATTTGGCACATGCAAAGGATCAGAAGTTTGGTCAGATATCCCGTTCATATCAAGAGCTTTTTGCGGTGCCTATTGAAGAGCAGATCGGGTCGGAAGACTTGCTGAATATTGTGGGATGGGATGAGCGAGTGTCTGTGTGGGACTCGGAAGATAGATATTGTATTGGTAACTATACCCGCATCATGCTTTGCCACTAACATTCCATCTGACAACTAGAACAGTACTCCTTGATCCTGTGCCAACGACAATACAAACCGAAATCAAGATAACAAAGGTTCCTTTAACGCAAGAGATAGTTGACGAATACGATAAGAAAAAGGTTCCTCAATTCATGCGCAAGAAGTACGAAACGCGAAGGGAGAAAATCTATCATCCAAATCCATTTTATCCCCTACCCTGCCGGCAAAGAAATGTCGCATCTGTTCTCCCAAAGTTCAGTGACTTTGACTTCGAATCCAGAGATGGCACATTCGCGAAAGAGCTGCTCTCACACAATCGCAAGTCGACAATGGAAATATTTCTCAAATGGATCGAGACGCCTCCATTTGCTGATATGCCAACGAACCTTTCGGCGTATACTCATTGTCTATTATTTCTACTGATTATAATCCAACGTGATAAGACAGAACTCATTTACCAGATGGGAAAGGAAATAGAAATAATAAACAGCCAGTTACCGCTCGACTTTGTCGTGCAACGGAGAGTTTTCTACTGGCGCATGCTCTTGGTACTTTTCAGGGAGAGACTGCAGATCACGATGCGGATGGTGGACAGCTCGCTTACTATTCTTGAGAGCCTTCAAGCCACGGAAACAGCGGAGGAAAATTCTTCCCCGCAAATGGGGATACCGCGGATACCTAGTATTGGTATCAAAGCCGCCGTTGGGTCTGTATCCAGTAGAATGCCTACGTTCCGTTCAACCGCATCACCACGAATTGCAGGTGCCTTGCGAGAGTTATCAGGCGAATTTATAGTCCTGGAGCAACAGACAATTTGGCTCAGCGAGCGTGTTGAGCAGACGTTACAGTCCCTGATGTCGACGTTGTCGATCATTGAAAGCCAACGGGCTATTTCGGAAGCCGAAAGCGTCACAAAACTGACAGAGCTTGCGTTCTTCTTCATCCCACTCAGTTTTTCCGCCACTCTTTTTGGCATGCAAATCCAGGTTAGTATGTTTCCAACATCTCAGTTTAGCCCATACCTGACCAAGCATGCAGGAATTCGAAAACAGAGTGCCGATAGCATTCTGGGTCGGCGTAGCCATCCTGATAACTGCCTCTTCATACGGCCTCCGATTTGCGACAAGGAGTTTCCTCATGTCACAGCTCAAACGGCGGCTCGTTGAGAGTGTGCGAAATCATGCCGGACTTCGGCGTGAAGAAGTGCGAATCCCAAACAGGGCGTTCTTTGTGTGGTTATTGAGTGTCCTAAAGCCACCCTCAGAGTTAATCTCAAGCTTTCTGGTCGGTGGTGGGGGCGGAGTACTCTTGATCATCGTTATTTCATTGTTGTGGATCAAAGGCGCACTATTGAATACGGTATTCAAAGTTGCACTTACAGTACTGCTGTTGGGAATGTTTACACTCGCTATGGCTGCAGTTTTAACCCCAGGTTCATGTCTCTTTACCTCTCAGCACATATGAAAGTCCAGGGGGGTAGTAGTATTCTTAGCGGGGATGGCTCTGAATCGACCGCGCAGTATCCGACGTACTTCATCCCAACACATAAGAGACCCGCATTTTGGGACACCAATAGCACATTGCTGGTAGCAGAGGCTATTAGTCTGTTGGTTGCGGTGTTACCGAGCGTTCTGTTGTGGATACTCGGAGCGTATTTGGCCTTCGGACTGAAAGTCTGCTTTACACTGGTTTTTTGCACGCCTGCAGTATTCCGGATTTTTCGTAGGCTCCAGCAGAGAAATACCGGGGTTGACCTGGAGGCCACTGGTAATCTGATGAAGAAGAGATTACACCTTAAAAGATTACGCCTTAATTTCCAGCCTTGGCTCACTAAGAAGAGTAAATTTATACTCGAAGTTGTGTTTATCGGGGTTACATTGCCAATCGTGTCAACTGTCCTGATGTGGGTCCTGGGCGATTACTTAGATTTTGGTCTAAAAGTCGGCTTCTCGCTAGTAATCTGGACGCCTACGGTGTTCTGGCTTGTCTGGAGGCTACTTCAGTTTCGGAATTACCAGGGATTTCTGACGTATCTCGCAACCGACGATGTGCCAACTCGAGCTACAACTCCCGAGGTGACTGGATCTACAACTTCAGAGGTGATTGAAGTTACAAACGCGGAGATGGTTGAAACCGGCTCGGTGCCTAAAAGGTTAACCACGGGACCAAAGTTTAACTTGCGGACTTGGTCCACCAAGAAGCTCAACTTGCGAGTTTGGTCAGCCAAATGGCTCAAATTTATCCTCGAGATAGTAGTTATCGGCGTGGTGTTGCCAGTAGTTCCGACTGTCCTGCTCTGGGCCTTGGGTGGTTACTTGGCTTTGGGCCTGAAAGTTGGATTTTCGATGGTTATCTGGACGCCCACGGTGTTCTGGCTTGTTAGGAGGTGGATTCAGTTTCGGAATCACGAAGGCCCTCTGGCACATCTAGCAAACGACAAAGCGCCAACTCGAGTCCCAACTCCGGAAGTGACTCAAGCCTCCAACGCGAGTGCAGCGAGCGACCCACAGATCGAGACCCTCGGAATTCGGTCTATTGAAGTCTGATTGACAGCTGCAGACCCCCTAGCTTTTCGAGATGTTGTGCAGCTGAAGGTGGAGAGTTTTAAGCATCAATGGCTCGACGAGATCTTCACAAATTTGATAGATGGAGTGGCGTGCATGTGGATGCATAAACGTTCGTTGACAGGTTTTTCTGGCGTGTGGGGTGTTGGATGTGTGGGTATGTGTTTATGTAGATCGTGAACGCTCAATACTTAATAGAATGTCTGAGATATCTGTTCAGGAACTTTGCGCTTTGTAGCACCTTGTGTATGTGTGCCTAGGTTTTTCGAGTGACTTAGTATGACGAGCATCAATTTTAGTTGGTTGGGTGTTAGTAAGCCAGGACTAGGGTTTCTTAGGTTAGGGCTATGGTACTTTTAAGGCCTCGGAGTTTCTTTTAGTCCTCGAGTCATCACTTCTTACAATCAAGGTTTCGTTGAGGTTTCTCTTCGTAGTGTTTCTCTCTCGTTCTAGTCTTCATTGGCCGCCACCATATATATGGGAACGTTTAAAGTTAAATGTATGTATAGTTTAGCTGACGGTTAATCTGTCTCGATTGTTTAAGAGGTTAAACGTAATCATCTTTGACGTTAAAAAATCCATGGATCACGATCGATTTAACTTTCAGATTGACCATAATACGGCCAGGGTGTTGAGATTTTCAATCAATGCCTATCTTTAAAAAAACCTCAAATTCTAGTCTAATTTGTTGGCGTTACCTACTTAGGTAGTGCTCTCGCGCCCAGACTTTTCTCTCGCTCGCAAGCTCGCGTGGAGAAAAAGCTGAGCTTGGCGGAGAAAGACGGAGCCTAGGTAGCCAGTTCGTGGTCGAATGACCTCAAACCTCAGCGCAGCGATTTAGGTTTTAGGGCCACGTTGGCCAAAGAACGTTTGGTGCAAGATAAAGGCAATACAGGTTCCTTTTATTCACCTCAAAGGTTGGCATCTCCACTACACCTCCACCTCAAAATACGATGTCAATCATCATAGATCCCGCCGGTGATGTTACTATACGACTAATAACTACCGACTCCTCCGACTCTGAGCAGAAACCGATAACAGTCCAAGTATCCTCGAAATGTCTCTCCCTCGCATCACCCGTCTTCGCCGCCATGCTCCGCCCAACCTTCCTCGAAGGCAATAAACTCCACGACACCGGAAGCGTCACGATAGACCTCGAAGATGATCTCAAAGCAATGCTAATTATTCTCCAAGCGTTACATCTCCGTGGCCGTGAGGTTCCGAAGGAAACTCCGGACATCGACACACTCCTCAACATTGCAATGATTGTCGACAAATACGACTTGAGCGCTGCTCTGTTACCTTGGATCAGTTTGTGGCTGTTGCAAGACCGTTACAAGTCGTTCGTCCAGAAAAACACTGAGTGGCTCGCTATATCTTACTTGTTCGGGGATGAACATGGCTTTAAAATCATCACAGAAGCACTGATAAATAATTGCATACTTGATGAGGAGGGAGTACTTGTTAATTTTTACGGGAAGAGGCTCTTTAGTGAGGGTGTGCCTGATAGTGTCATGGGTGTGTGCGGAGTGTGAATTGAGATTCAAATGTGGTGTGCTAATGATGGGATGCAGATGCATTGAAGAAGGAGCGCAAGCGTGTGATCAAGAGCTTCTACATCCTCTTTCAGAGCCACATCAAAGTGCACGAAGAAAAGAAGGACAGAGGTTGCAAAATGACGCGCCTTCTACGCCATCTCGATTTGACGACACTTATTAATTCGATGAGCGTCCGGGACTTAGTAGATCTAAGCATTTTTGGTTATGAATGTTACCTTAGGAAGAACGATAGAGATGACTTTTTAGATTTTTCTCGTTCCGCAGCTAAGATAAATGGACTTGAGCTTTCACAGTTTCAGAAACGCTGAGAATTTCGTCTACCTTGGGGTCGGGTCAGATGGAAGGTGGCTTGTCTCTTAATTATTCGATTTGAGTGACTTCCTTGCAGATAAGTCACATTGCAATTGAAGGCTATTGAATACATTCGATACTCTCATCATTAACTGAACTTTACAGACTATTCTGCTATCCGTATAAAGCTGCTATTCGTATAAAGCCAACAAAGCCAACAAAGAACGTACATATTATACTACTTGTAATGTACCGCATCAAATATCTAGATATCTCGAGGATTACTGCATACAGTACATAACAGTAAAGTGACAACTCTAGCAGAGTATATCACGTGATGTATATTTCCAATCCTAAAATTCGAATGTACTAGTTTGTCAGACGTACATGGTTGCATACAGACGTAATATTCCAACCTCATGCATCGGGTCTTTAAAACATACAAAGACCGGAGAATAAGGGAGTATCAGGACTTTTTGTTCCGGATACTAAGTACCGACGTATGACACATCAGATGCCTATCCCAGATCTAAACTCCCGGACGCGTGCAGAATGTTTCGCCTGTGTCTCATCGAGGAGGATTACACGATTAGATATGCTAAATATGGGCCATACATCTCAGACAGGGTCTTGACATTCAGGAAGGAAGGATTAGAGCCGATTAGGGTTAGGCTGCTGTAGTTGCAAGGAAATGGATCTGTTCGCATTGATGGGGATATCAGCAACGGTGTACGAGAAACGTTGGTAGGTTTCTCATGAGCTCATCAAGGTTAATAAAGGTATTGGACTAATACCCGTGCGGCATAATTTGCAGATTTAGTAAGATCCTCTTCAACTTACAGGGGAGAGTTCCCTCGTGCCCAGACTTTCCCTCCTTTGCTCGCAAGCTGTTCTTCGTGTGGTGAGCTCGCGAGCCAAAACGATAAAGCCTGGGGAAGAGGGAAAGGGGAGGTGGGAAGCAGAAGATTCTACTTTATGGATTGAGATAAGGCAGAAAAAAAAAATTGCCAGTGGCATTGGAATATAAGTTGACTAAATACAACCTAGAATTTGCCTACAGGCTGCGGATGTCTTCGAAGTGTACCGTGTTAGATAGATGGAAAAGCTCCCAGGTTAATTCGACTTTGTTGTTGGTCCATCTTCACGTCAGTGTTTTGGTAAAAAGAGAAGTTACATCCACACTGGAATCGGTGGAGAGCTCCACCAGTTGCTACATTCCACCTTCCATCGTTGTCGGCACGAATGATACGATTTATAGATTACATGATGTCTAGAACCCCACACTCCGAACATATGAAGAAATTCCAAGTTCTTCCGTTTATTGCCACAGCAAAGCGAGACTGGTTGAGGCGGTGCTAAATAGCGGGAGCCGGTTCAGGTTGCCCTAGATTAGTGTGTGGGGCGGCGGAGGGATTAGGCGAGTCGCGACGAGCCTGGGCTCATACCAGGCGACACGCGGGTTTTCGATGAGACCACATCGACTAGAACTAGTCGTCTAAGCAAAACTAAGCATCGGGGAGTTCTAGGTATGGTTTTCACCGTTCTTGCAAAGATGTACGTAATATTCGAAGCTTTTACTACGGAGGTATACCATATGTGCTAGTATACAGAGATCCTCCGACGGGAAAGCAAGAAGTTCGGTAATAAAACAACGAGTATAGTACCAAGCATCATAGGTGCGCTTGCCTCAAGACAATGCATATGATGAGTGAGAGACTGTTGCCAAAGTTGGTTGTCATAGTCGATGTGGTTAAGGGGAATGAACAGGGTGTCAGGACGAGCGAGGGATTGTAGAAGCTGCTGGAGACGATGTAGGATACTGGATGAGATTTCTATAAAGCTCGGGACATTTTGTCTCGTCGGGTATTTTATCTCGTGATTCCGGGACTTGGTGTAGTGTTAGTGCCAGTTCAGGTTACGATGAACAAATGTGTGAGAAAGAAGAGAGAACTTCAAGATTGCGATCAATGCTAAGCATCCTAAACCCTAATCTCGGAAACTAGACTAACGCCTTGGCGACAACTCTATCACTCTCATATTCCTCCCAACCTCTTCTCCCGCCTTCCTATTAGTTAAATCATACTCCGTCTTTTTTTGTGTAAACGGGGAGTATTCATGCATATAAAATATGGATCGAGATTGTGAAAATTTATTGAGGCCACTTTCTGCTCCGAAAAACCACATGATTGAATACCCCCTATATTCTACACATATTCTAGAGGTATGAATCCGTACATCTTTCCAAATTTAATATCTATTGATCAATCCATTGAAGCCCTAACTCTTTACTTACAACACACCAATTGACTGCCAATGGCATGCTGTACTTCTCCACTACTCCCACTGATACTAAGTACTTCACAGAACACACACTTCATTAAACATCAAGCATCATCATGCCACCTCCAAAAGCCACTGGAAACTACAGCATCAGCTCGAGTCAATTGCAGTCAGGGCCCAAATCAAAGAATATCACTTGGAAAGAAGCTTTAAATCAACACCTGGCAAGCTTCAAGAACCAAGGTGGTAAGAGGCCAGTGGTATGGTAATGTTGAGGGCTAGCAATAAATGATGTTGAGTGAAGTTACGATCGTCCATATAAGGCTTCATGTATACGTATAAATTCTCAGAACAAACATGGAATATTGTCTTTAAATTCTAGGTATATATACATGCATGTAGAGGTGTAGCATCTATATTTGTAGAATCCGTGAACCTCAATTCCACATCACATATATGCATCTATAATATGTATACGTGAATACCTCTACTAGATTTAAAAAATCTGAACCCAAGAGAACTGCGATGGCTTAGGAGGATAGAACAATGTGACTTTAGCTTGGTACACAAACACCACCATGAATCATGAGGGGGGATCTGTCTCCATGCACGAGATACCACGTTCCCATGAATCGCGCACACCCTCAACGGTTCCCACCAAATACCGGTCTATTCACAACCCTAGCCGTTAATCTAACCCCATCGCAGTATATACCCGTTCCTAATCTTCCGTCTTCCTCCTTCACCAACTTCCTCCCTCTACTCTACCCCGACCCCCAACCCCCAAATCTCCTCCTCCGCAAACAACCTAACCTGCAACTCTCCAAAACACCCCTTCACAAACCCCTGCGAAATCTGCGTCTCCCACATCCTCCTTGCCTCATCCGACAATGTCACATCCTCCATTCCACACGGCCTTCCCTCCGGTCCAGGTTTTACACACGTCGCAATGAGTTCTGGGATCGATGCAATAACCACTACATAACCACTAATTAACAAATTAAAGCTCACTCACAGGGGGTAGGGACTTACATTTCCCCTCACTCTCCCTCGCAAAAGCATACCGAATCTTAACATCCGCCGCATTAACATTATACAAACTCGGCACAGCGCTCACAAACACAGTCCACGACTCTGTGTCTCTCGCATTTTCCAGCACACTCTGAAGAATTGTCATCTTCTCGCCCCGTCGTTTTTCAGACCACTCATTAAATCGGTGGTAATAATCATAAGTTCTAAACTTTCCGATTCCCCATACCTGTAGGATATTCACCGGATTACATTGTCCAAAGATTTTAACCACGATTTCTGGATACTCGTGGAAATCCCCCGTGCCAGTGTTGGCGAGGCACCAGATGAATTGGATTAATGCTGCGGCGGCGGTGCGTGGGTGTGCAAAATTGAAGGGAACATGGATAGGAACTGCGTGGCCTTCGAAGCCGTTGATGCTGCTGGGTATGGGGAAGCAGATGACCGCTGAGGAGACGGAGTTTGGGGATGCGGGACCGAACGGGTGGGGGACGATTGGCATGAAGTCGCCAGTGTGTGCGGAGAGGTCGAGTGGGGGGAGGGCGAGGGCTGATAATGCTGAGGATTGTACGGTGAGGATGTCGGGGTAGGTGGTAGGGGGGGAAAGGATGGAACGTGGAGGGAGGAGGAGACCATGTGGTTGGAATGTGGGTAGATTGACGATGATGAGATTTTCGATTATGATGTGATTTGGGATCGCGGAGAGGATGTGTTGGACACAGGCACGGGTGAGGTTTGGGTTGTTACTGAGGTTTAATTGTTTGATTGTGTATCCCTGCATGAGGCCGTCCCAACTACCAGCAAAGAAGCTTTTGAGGACTGATGCGATGTGTTGTGCGGTTATGGTGCTGAACGGGAGGGTGGACATGTTGAGGACGTCGATACGTTGGTGTTTGTGGAGAGCGTTGAATGCGAAGGAGACGAGCTTAGTCGCCGATGATGACTTCCGCATCACATCGATTCCCCTTTCTCCCTGCGTGATAACGTGCGATAATATTGCCGGGGGCAGATCAGGGAAGATGTCCAAGTCGCGGCAATCCAACCAAGAATTGTCGTCCTGTTCAAACGAACTTGAGACGAGGCGCTTTACCGAGAGCTCTCTCAGACTCTGCACTTCGCCTGTTGTTGATTTTGTGGAGCCACCCTGATTCTCACCGACATTAGCATTATCTCGACGGCCTGTTTCGCCAGCAAGAAAGGTGCCTTTTATGCGAGTGTGTGATGAAGGCCAGATCTCGCAAATCGTTTCTTCTGTCATCACGGGCACGTCGTCGAGACACAGCAGAGAGGGCTCGGGTATTTCGCCGTACATATTCGCGTACTGCTTAGCTGAGAGAACTTCGTCGGCATTCTCGCCCATCCAGAGAAAACAATAGGCAGGGGCAGTGGGATCCGTGATGTCCAAGATGGTGAAGCCATCGTTATTATCGCCTAATCCCCATCAGTGATCATGCCACCCCAAAAGAAGGCGAGGTGCTTACTCAAGCAGTAGTGAACCCATGGTGGGTGAAACCTAGTGCATTGCGAAAGGTAGCCCAACTCTGGGTTCCAGGAAGCGGCAGCAGATACCAATGCTGCGATTATAGGACAGAGAGTTCCTTCTGTAGCTTCTCTCTGTTGATCCCACACATCGCTTCCGTAGTCTTTCCACGAGACTGGGTCTAGGGTACCCAATTCCGCCGCGACAGCTGGTGCATTGGCTCTAATAGAAGTGATGAGCCTGTAGCACACCTTGAGCGCTGTTGATCCGTAGAGCCACTGGTGATGGAGCGCAAAGACGCAACGGTACTCTGGTCTTTTGGAAATTGGAAACGTTTTTGTTGTTCTTGCTGTAGGGCTTTGCTGGGATTCTCGGGCCGGTTCGGCGGCTGAGGCATGTTGAGAAGTACTTGAAACGTCGTGGAACGTTCGTCCAGCAGCACCTGCGTTGTCATCGCAGTGCTGTGGTTGGACAGACTCGATCGCAGGTGGTGGAACACGAGAGGTACTCTTTCGAGGAGAAATACGGGCGACGACAAAGATCTGATGGCGCTGACCCATGATGGCAGGGGCAGGGAAGATGGAGATATAAGATAGGATATTGGATATGGGGACGTGATACGTGCAGCAACCGACGTCACGCGATAGAAACCCACACCTAACCCTCGTTCGTTATAAATGAGCTTCGCTCTGTTCAGTACAGTTGTTAAGACCTGAGTTTACACAGGTCTAAGGTGATGGTTTTGTATTCTGGCAGCAGGCAGGTTGGGTAAGTCGAAAGTGAAGAGAAGAGGGAGAAGAAGAGGAAGAAGAGCTTGAAGAGATCAGCCGTACAACACAGTCGAACAAAGAAAAAAAAATCGGACAAAGGAGATCTTCTTATTGGCTCCCATGCACCGTACACGCAGCAATCTCATGTCGCTGGCATCGTGAGCGAGTGTCCGTGAAATCAAACAAGCTAGGCTACAAGAGGAAGGCATGACGCAATACCCTAACCCTTGCACAGCTACGTAGGATTGACTCCAAGCCATGCGGTATATAAAAGCATCAAGCCAATGATGAGATGATCAATCAAACTCAACGCTAAGGGAAGAATATATATGTCATTGGTTTCAGGGTTCCCCGCAAACACTGCATAATCTGAGCGCATAACTAGGCCAGGGCGCAGGTAAAAATGATATCTTCCATTTGATCATGAACAGCTAGCTAGCAATCGCGTTGTCAGATGCAACAAAATAAAGTTTGCTCTCGAGCTCTTCCTAAGGAACCAGCGATATAAAATAAGCCCTAGCTACGATTCCCTCCACAACATGACCGAATATCACTTCTTAGTGTATACTCACCGTTATGAACATCCTCGGGTTTCCGAATAAGGTGGAATGATAGCAAAGATGACTGCCCAAGAATAGGTAATATCAATAGAAGGTTCGTTTCTATACTGCGCATTACCGGTCAGCACCTGATATCTTGGCGGATTGAACTTCAATACATACTCCTATATTCATGAATGCAGTCTCTTTATTCTTGGGAGAGTTCAGCCAGCATATAGCTGTGTAGTCGATGAGGCTTCCAGCAGCCCCACTACGGATGATAGTCTACATAATATCCAGTGATAAAGTCGCGCTCCACAAGTTCTCACCTGTAAGTACTCTTCTTCCTCAACGAGATATCCGTCACACGAAAGCCCAGAGAACCTTCTACCCAAACCCATCTCTCTTGCGATTCACGATAATTGTGCGGGTTGAAATTTGGCCAGACTTCGTCTGGCTCGACCTCCCATCCTATAACTGTCCTCCAACGTTTCAACGCCTCAAAACGTTTCTCAGAACTCTACAGTTCCTCATGTTCCACTCTACCATCATTTTCGTAGTATGTGAGTTCCAACTTATTAGCCTCTCTCCCCCAGAAGGATTTTATATGAAGCTCCATTTCCTCTTTCTCCCAATCGTCTCTCGAAAGGGCATTATACAGTGGACGAACGCCGATGGAGATCGAAAGATTGGACAATGCGGAATATACGGCAGTATCAACACCCTCGAGAGCCGCTGGAAGATGTTTATGCCCTTCTTTGTCGTGATGAGCGTAGTGGTGGTCGCAGCACATGCCTAGAACCCCGCCTTGAGGCATGAAGCTGGGGCTCGAAAAAAGGTCTCTGACTTGAGAAAAGAGCAGGAGGGATTCCGCCATGAAAAGTGGTGTGCGGGGAATGGTATCCAGGAGACGGTTGGCATCAAAGTAGAGATTGTAGGTACCCATTGTGTTAATATTTAAGAAACTACATGTGTAAACGCTAGTATAGTAATTTACGTTATTGTGCACCGATAACCGGCTGTCACTTGTCGCACCTCGTGCTCACAGTCACTGTAGAAGGCTGCCCACTGTATAGCAGTGGGGTTTTCTCCTCCCCAGTTGAACTCTACGCTCTGACCGTTGTGTCGGACGACCAATTCACCGCCTACACCCATTGTTAGTGGTTGCAAAGTCTTATTTGAGTAGCTAAGAGAATTTCCAATCTATCTATCTTTGTGAGAATAAGGAAAACAAATAACCAGACTTTCAAACTGGCTTTGAGACCTTGGAGTATCTACGTGCGCCTTGAACATGTCGGATGGTCCGGCATAGATCTGCGGCGGAGAAACACGCGTCAGCATGAGGAAAATGAATTGGGGGCACAGAGTAGACTGACGTTCAATTTGTATAGCTCCATAATAATGTAAGGCTTCTGCCCGGTGCTATGCGTATAAACACTAGGCAAAAGCATATGCTGAGTCGCATTGACAATGCCATTGTCATAAGGATGGAACCCAAATACAAATTTGTCATTGTCCAACTTCAATGCTGAGCGGTAATTTTTATCCAGCACGGCCTCTCCCTTGAAACCAAAGCTGGCGGGATCACACGCTTGGGCAAGCAGTCCAATGGGTGACTTCATATTATCTGGTGGGAATTTAAGTGCATGCATGGTGGCTGCGTCGGTTGAATCCCTGAATGCGACAGTAACGCTGTGTCCATCTATGGCGCCGCCACAAGCAATGTTGCAGCTGCCTTTTCACCCTCGAGAGACGCTTTGATCTCAAGGAGGAGTTCATGTTCTGGTTTTGGTTCTGGTTTGCGGGGGACCTCGCCGGTAAGGTGTGGCCTTGGCAATGACTTCATTGATCTCATTCAGAAACATATCCGGCTCATTTGGCCTAACTGACTCCATTTGTTTCTTCAGGTGTTTCATCCGTTCGCGGACTCTTTTCCCAAGTTCTTTCCAGTGATCGAAGAAGTCTCCTTCCAAACCCAAGACGGACAGAAACTGTTCGCGCTTCCTGTGTTTCAGGAGAGCGGAGGCTGAGAGATTCGGATTTGTACTGCTTTTTATGCCGTGTCATGTTCCCTGGTGGCGGGATCGACCAGATAATAATGGCTGTATAATCCAACCTTCCTTAAGCGGTTGATGAAGACGTCTGTAGCAGCATGGAATCGTGTGTCCTATCGCAACGTCAGAGAAGGCAAACAAAATGCAAGTGTTCTGCTCAGCTACTCGGAGGAATTGGATCTTAATCAATTCCTCAAGTTCTTTATCCGAGTATGACGGAACAGAGGAAGAATCCTCTTCCACATTGGTAGAATCCGGGTTGGGATCGTTCTCTATGGTCGAGTATAGTTGTCAAGAGTGCGGGTGGAGAAGCTGGAGTGAATACTGGGCAGAAGTTAAGTGCCTATTTACTTCACTTAGTTGCACGCTTCCCAGTACGTTTTAGGTATATCCCGGGTTGGGTTCTGAGCCACTCAACAGGTACGTGTTCAAGTATGGCTGAAAGCCCTTTTATGCATGCAACAGCATGTTCCCGCGCCCGTTCTCTTCAAAAGGTAATGGATGTGTGTGGATTGATTTGAGGATTCTTTCTGGCACTGTTCCCTCCCTTACCCGCGGGTTGCCAATGCATTGCGCACAATGTGGAGGGAGACCAGCTTGAATTTTCACAGTTTGTAACAACCGTCTCATGCATTTTCTGGTAACCGCGTCGATGCATTACTACGTTAATTCATTCCACCATCCCCACAAGACGTGACCTAGCGTTTCACCGAGCACCCTACACGTGTCGTGCTATGTGAGTCGCGACGCATCAACAGATGTGCATGTAGAGTGAGTCAGAGAATTGTTGTAACGGGGTGATTCAGAGTATGATCGATCTGTTAGCTTTTGCGTGCAAGCACATCCCAAGTCCAACCACTTTTAACCTTCCCGGGTAATGGGTTATGATGCAAAAGGTAGACTCTATCTCTCTACTTCTACTTCTCTATATATCACCATGTTTGCATTCTTTCATAGTTTCATACAGTCCGACCACAGCATTCTTAACAGCGTCCACCTCAAATGTATGTGTTCACATGCAGTCTTGCAACCAGATCTTAGATAGAAAGCACTAGCTAGCTCTAGCTCTTGTAATGTTACCTTACATGGCCTTTAGTGTCCAACCAATGGTACGTCTATAGTTAGGGATACCTTTACCCAGTCGTGACATCCATTTAGATCTAAAAATTGCCTAAAACGGGAATTCAATTTCGGAAATTAGACCTTTAGTTGGATTTTGAGAGACAAGATCCATTTCGTGCATGCCAATGCACACTTCCACATTGCCTAATCAGGTAATTATCACCCAATTATACCTTGGCACCCCTATTTTGTACGGTGACATTTGTTTGGGGGTTCCATACAAAACCCATTTTTTAAAATTCAATGACATCACAACAAAAACCAGGAAAAACAATCAGGCTTGTTAGGTTGTAGGGAAGATCCCAAGGATCAACAATATAAAGCCCTTTTAATTTTTCGACTTTTTTTAGTGGAGTGATTCGACGCTAAAGTGGGGCCTAAAATGCACCGGAACTAGGCATCCCTAACTGTAGAGGCTTCACTGCAAGGATTCTCTCTCATAATGGCATCCAAGGGCTCATAAATCTAAAAACAAAATTTGGAACTTAGGAATTTACATGTTTCCATGGCTGTACCAATTCAACACTTTCAGTGACTACTCACTCTTACACAAGGTTCGATGTCTCTAAAATATCGTATGAACTCCCAATGAACGAAGCAAAGAATGACAAACGAAATTACAAAAAAAAAGAAAACTTCCTCGACATAGCCCTTCTGTACTCCACATATCTGCAAAAGGAACAAAAGATAAGAATTGAATTGACACGAGGAACCGATATGAGGAAGCAATGAAACGAATAGCTTCCAAACACGAATGTGGGATGTTGTCAGAAGTCGTCAGAGAGAGTTAGGGTTAAGGGCTAGTTACTACAAAGGTGTAGCGTCTCCATTCAGTTAAGTATTGCCCAAAACTTGTTTGCCGTCATCCCGATAGAGTCTGACTGCCGTCCACTTCGAAGCCTAAGAATGGTACACATTATCGTCCAAGCAATTTTTCGCCTTCTCGGTTCGCGTAATGGCCGTGCAGTCTGATTCCCCGCCGTATCGTTAATCCCGTCGAGAAGGGACACTCTGACACGTGGTAATTCGATTGTTGGGTCATTGCATGCTAGGACCTGAAAGAGCACGAGTCTAGAAGCACTTATGTTGGGATTGTCTCTATTTTTTAGTATTAGCAGTGATGGATATGGTGGACGAATGTGGAAGTGGGAGTGACTGATAGTGAGGATGAGTGCCTCGAAAATAGATTGATGCCGTATCATCATCAATCGTCCTCTTCTTTCCCCCAAATCCTGCCTGATGACAGCGAAGATCAGGTTCGTATGTAGCAACATTACTCACACTAACTGGTACTATGTCACTATCTGACCAACTGCCTCGTAGAGACCTAGCCTGTTTTGGAAATTTGCTCGACCCCGCGCCCGGTAACTGGTGGCTGTAGAGACGGCCAACTCGGGCATGCCGTCGTGTTTAACAGACCAGTAGATAGTAAGAGACATTATCGCTTCTTAACTTCCTAACGTGCACAACAGTATAGATGTCGATGTCTTCTCGCAAGTAGCTGTTTACCCCTTCTTACTTCCGTTTTTCATACTCCGTTTCCTGAGTTGGAAAATTGCTGAAACAGGATTTCGCCGTCTCGATTCGAACATTCGCGTAGTACCTATGTAGTCCGTAAACGGTTAATCCTGCAGAACAGCATCATCCTGACACGTTGTGATTGATTGTTGGGTCGCTTGCATACTGGGACCTGACGTCATGACAGAGCATGATGCCGGTAGCGTGTGAGTTCAAGAGGAAGTTCGGTCGGAAGGTTGGTGAGATTCTCTCGCGTTTAGATTTCTAGCCTCAGTCGCAAGCTCGCGTCGGCCGCAAAAATGTATTTGTCGCAGTCAGGGTACGAGACAATTGGTGAGACAAGGACGGAGTTGATCAACGTAAGGTTCTAAAGTTCTAAAGACTCATTGACATCAAATTAAGGTTGGTTTGGCTGTGGAAGTGGGGGGTTCTAATGAACCAGAGCATGTCATTCAGCAACTTCGACACTACCGTCATAGTGATCGATCACATGTTGCACTTGCACTTTGGGACTTCTTGCTGCTCCCCCACACACAGTGTAGGTCTCACTCCTCTCTCGTCTATATACTACAATATGCGCACACGGTTCCTCCTATAAACACCACAGAAATGGAATATTACAAGTGACAATATATGATCCTCAAAGTCCTAGAGTGCTCGTTGGATTTTCAAGTTTCCGGACCTTTGTATACATAACTGATAAGATTAGATTAAATACATGTATCCTTAGTTTCTTGTTGTCATTCAACTTTAATGTGTAGTCATGGTAATTTTGATGTGTAGTCATTGCAAATTGATGTGTCGCCAAGGGTGCTTATAATGAGGTGTTCCCACCGTTTGGAGACTTGAAAATTCAAGACCCATCTCCAACTTCCCTTCTTCCTCGTGCATTGCACAACTCCCATATTTTTTTCGTTGTTTTCCTTATTCAACATTTTAAAGCTCAAAAGGAAACAGCCGTTTCACATTACCCCAAATTCAAATTACTGAACATCTGTACCTGAATACCAACGGATATCCTCTCAAAGCAACGATCCTTCCACCACGATTCCAGATACATCTTCCCAGCACGCTTACCTACGCCAACATAGTCCCAGAAATAGCAAAAAAAACAAAAGCCTGAAAGGCAAACCATCCAACACAATGAAAATGAAGAAAATAGAACAAAATGTGTGATAAATTTGGAAAGACCTTGATTAAAGAATAGGAAGCAACTAGCTAACTGCACGACATAACTGCTCCTCAAAAGGAAAACTATAATTCATATATCCGTAACGTGCAACATCCACATCAACATCGATATCACTAAATTCGTTCTTTTCTCGATCCTCAACTCTCGCGGATGGGCTTCCACCACACCCACAGCGGTTGACTAATTGGCTTTAATGCCTAAGTGCTCTTTTAGAAGACGTATAGTATTTGTATGACCGCCGGCCGTTGCAAGAGACAGGACTGTGTCTCCAGCGTTGTCCTTGGAGTTCGCATCGATATCGCTCCGCTCCAGGAGAAGGCGTACGACGTCTTGATGTCCGCTCCTTGCCGCGAGAATCAGTGGCGTCTTTCCTTGTATATGGCATTTTGTATCGATGTCGTTTCGCCCCAAGAGTGTTGACAGAAGTTCGGCCGAAGGAGTTCCTGTATTTGCCGGAGGCACTAAGCATAGAGTTTTTGCTAGCTTAAGAGATAACGACGAGGTCTGGCATCAGTGGTGGAGTTTAGGCTCGGCCGAGTGTCTAGTTCCGGATGTGCTCAACGAAGCCTAGCTCTACAGCTCTACATGAGATAGCACTCGGCGTCTCTGGGTTAGGTGTGCTTTTCTTTCGTATATAAGCCAGCTACTTTCTCTTCTCTTTGTACGGTAGACAATTAGAACCTCAGTCTTCTTTTGTACTCATCAAAGAGAAGGCGCACCACTTCGGTATGACCATGTCTTGCTGCAATAATTAGAGGGGTCTTTCCCAATATGATGCAGTTGACATGGATGCCATCTCGGGCCAGCAGAAAGCGTACAGCATTCGTAAGTCCCTTCTCCGCCGTCAAATGTAGAATTGTCTTTCCAAACCCGTCTTTGGAGTTCACATCTATAATGTCTCGCTCTAAAAGCAGGTGCGCAATATCGTCGTAGCCTCTCTCTAGTGCAGAATTCAGACAATCTTTTCCCCAATGAACATCAATATCTTTTCGCTCCAACAGTAGACGCACTGGACCTTCCAAACCCCTCAGAATCGCACGATGTAAAGGCATATTTGATAAGTTGATGCCTTCTTGATTCACGAGTAAATGCACCATACCCTCATGGCCATGTTATACCGCCAAATATAGGGCTATTACCATCGTTATCCTTAGAGTTCACATTAATACCCTTTCATTCCAGTAATAAACGCACAATAGCCGTCAGCGTATGAATGTCTTTCTGCCGCATCGCCATATCACTGAATACAGTCCGTCCTTTCTGGTCTTTGGAGTTTACGTTGATATCCTCTCGCGCCAAAAGCAGGCACACGATATCTTCATGGGTGTTTTTCGCCGCCCAAAATAATGCAGTGTTACCATCGTCATCCTTAGAGTTCACATCGATACCTTTCTGCTCCAGTAAGAGGTGCACAATATCTTTATGAATGCCCCTCTCCCGGACTACCATATCACTTAAAGTAGTCCGCCCTTTCCAGTTTTTGGAGTTCACATCGATATCTTCTCTAGCCAATAATAGACGAACTACATGTTCAAGGCCATTGTTCGCTGCGCAATGTAAAGCAGTCCGCCCTTGCCGGTCTTTAGAGTTCACATCGATATCTTTTCTCGCCAATAATAGATGCATCTCATGTTCATGGCCACTATTCGCCGCGCAGTGTAAGGGAGTCCACCCTTGCCAGTCTTTGGAGTTCAAATCGATATCTCTTCTCGCCAATAATAGACGCACCACATGTTCAAAGCCATAGTTCGCCGCGCAATGTAAAGCAGTCTGCACTTCCAGGTCTTTGGAGTTCACATCGATATCTTCTCGCGTCAATAATAGACGCGCTACATGTTCATGGCCACTGTTCGCCGCGCAATGTAAGGAAGTCCACCCTTCCGGGTCTTTAGAGTTCACATCGATATCTTCTCGCGCCAATAATAGACACAGGACATCTTCATGGGTATTTTTCGCCGCCCAAATTAAAGCAGTCATACTCTTGTTATCCTGAGAATTCACATTGATATCTTTTCGTGCTAATAATAGGAGCAGGATATCTTCATTGACATTTTTCACCGCCCAATGTAAAGCATCCATACCCGCGTCATCCTTAGAGTTCACGTCAACATCTTCCCGCTCTAAAGACGCACCAAAAGATTCTGGTTCTCTGCTACCGCGATAAATAGAGGTGTGCCCAAGGCGCACCTGGAATTCGGGTTGGAGTCTTGTAGCAAAACACAGATGATTCTTTCTATCCTGAAGAAAGCTGCTAGGTGAAGCGGACCCGAAACTGGATTTTCATTGATCTCGCGACTTCCGATCACTATGCTACCGCTGCTTTCGCGTTTGATGTATCCCACACGAGATGGATAATTTAGTAGGTTTGTGGCCAATTTTTCAACAGTCTCGTCCATGTTCTCGACAGCATGGAAGCCCCAGAAGTGTAAAGCATAATAGAACAGGCCTAGAAATCCGTATGGCCCCGGCCCCCAGTACACAAACCTACTGGGTAGCAACTCGGTGTTCCCGTCCAACCAACGGGGGGGCGATGAGTCGAGGTGGTCAAGGCGGCCGAACTCGACGGCTGGGCTTGAGACAACACATGACTCCTCCAGGCGACAGAAGTTTAAGTATGTGATACAAACTTTCGCGATGTCGCAATAGCTATTAGCAAATATAGCGTCACTTTGCAGATATTCTCGAAGCGAGGAATGTACAAGTCGTACAAAAGAGTTCCCTTTGTCAGTAACAACCAATCCCATACAGCATTCCATTACTGATTTTTGCGAAGGAATATTTTCGAGACCGAAACTTGAGTCGCCTAGTTTTATCGCAGGGGCTTCCTGCAATTCCACGAGACGAAACGGCTTGAATGCCAAAAATATCCAACTGAGGACTTTCATGGCCTGTTCTCCTCGGTTTCCTGGCTGCTGCTGAATCTTGCGGAATATCTCTTTGTATGCATCGTTGAGCCTCATAGGTATCCTTTTCAGAGCCTCTCGCCTCGACGTTATTGTGGTTTGATCCAAGACCCCTTTAATCTGAAAAGCTGGTAGTGAACCTTTACATGTGTGTTAGCGTTGCACCACGAGATAGGATTGTGAATAACATGCATTCCCTGGGACGCAGAAATTACTGTCTCAACAATATCCTGCTTCAGCTTGTTGTTCATGGCCTCTGGCTCGAGAGTCTTATTCTCTTCAATTATGGAGGTTACATATATAGCGATGTCGCCTTCGCTTGCCGTTATCTCGACCGTCATCAGAGAGCTAGAGTCAATGCCCAAACAGTCTCTAATGCTCAAAGAGTATTCACTGCCCAAAGGGTCTTCACTGTCCCAATAGTCTTCACTGCCCGAACAGTCTTCAATGCCCAAACAATTCTCAATGTCTTTCTTAACGTGAGGGCGAGCTGTGAGGAATGAGCGACAAGGATTCCCAATAATTTCCCCAAGATGTGGTAAGAAAGTTCGTCTGTTGTGTTCTTCAAACTCATCGATGGCGTCAATGCAGATATATACCCGCTCGAATTCCAGAAGAACTAGATCAGCAGCTCAACCGTCTGATTAATCTCTAGCGTACAATTGCAACCTAAAGCTCGATGATTGTGATAAATCTTGAATATATCATCAGGAACTTTTGGTGCTACCAGTACAAGCTGCCTTAAGAGACTGGCTATCATGTTCACTGGGGTTTGATTTTTCTGGTCCTGGTTGTCACAGTACAAGTAAATGACAGCCTTTCTCGCCTTTCCTTCCGGGTCTGAGCATTCGTGAGATAATTGATCAATGACATTTGACCTTGAGAGCTCTGAAGTTAGAACCAGGCTACAGTGGGAGAGCTTATACTTACATCATGATTGTCTTTCCCGCTCCAGGCATCCCATAACACGCGAGAATTTTTTGATATTTATGACCCGCATCGTCCGAACCATGCCAGGTTTGATAAGTCTTGTGATTGAATAGTAATTTACCAGTATTTTGCAATCGACGAGATTGGAAAGTCTGGTGCCTATTCTGGGGCTTGAGTGGAGACAGCCAGTTCACCATATCTTCGAATTCCCGGTCCCGTGATTCCAGCTCCAGGTTTTGGATTTCAAGGGACATTTTCTGAAGTTCAGTCGTTGATTGGGTCACCAAGTCAATAGCCGTTGCAATTATATCGAGCTTTTCCTTTAGATCCTCCGAGCACTGACCCAAGACCGTAATAAGAGTATTGATGGAGTCCTGCACTTTTTGACGATCCTCCTTAAGCGCAATGACTGTTTTGCACAACAACGGACTATAAACATCAGACAGGCATATAGAGGCAAAGGAAAACACATAAGTATCAGTTGCTAATCGTGAGGGAAAAGCGCAACGTCTGAACGCAACTGCGCAACGTTTCGATGACTTGCCGACATTCGTTTTGATCGAACAGCCACTTTGCGCAATCTCCGGGCCTTTGGAATCTGTTATTCGAGTCACCCATCCATAGTTTCGCGAGTTTCTGATATATCCCTTGGATATCGCGCTGACAAATTGCTATTACCAACTAGAGAACGAATGTCTAATCAAAAGTGCCAAGACAGTTTTCGCATCATTATCATCACTTCTAAAAATACGACCAATTGATTCAGCACTACATCGAGAGCAAATATTTCCTTGAGAAGTTCCCCTGCTTGCTTCGGAGCGTCATTAACGCCGCCGATGTAACTGCCCAACAGCTTTGTAATCTCGATCGTAAGACTAAGAAGGCCGGCAATGCCAGTTGATACGGTAAAGGGATCCATGACTTTGACTCGAATATAGCGTAATTGTTGAAAACCTCTAGTCGAACTTCTGTCAATTTTTCTTAGGAAAACCCCAATTCTCCAAAGACGTAGCTACCTCGCACAAACCACAAACCCAAAGGGTACCCAACAACAATGGCGTCGCAACAATAGGTACGTGAGTGCAAAAATTCGGGACTCGGTTTGACGAGCTACACACGACGAAAAGGTTCACCCCGATTTATGAACAAAAATAGACAGAGCGACTGGAAGGGTATTTAAATAGAATAATTCTGTATTAAGGCCTCTCTAAGTTAAGCGTGGGTGGCAGTGGATGAGTACTAGTGAGTAGATAGTAGATCATGATGGAAGTGGCAGCGGGGTAGGAAAGGGTGGGTAGTCGCCGGATAACTGAAGTAGGTACTCTCTACATAATCTACTGTACTCGAGTACGAGAGGCTCCGTTACGTACAGCGTTTATGCATTCGGGATCACCATCTTATAGACAGAGATAATCTAGTGGGAGAGATTGTGATGATCAGATTAGATTGTGAATACACGATTTGATTGACTCAGGACTGACGCTAGTCAGATGTATGCTACCGATATCACGCATACGTTGTATTCTAAAGTTTAAAGGTAGAAGAACCAACAAGCACTCGATTTGTTATTGTGAAAAACCCAGAACAGTCGTTAACAGCGAACATTCCTGGTCGTTACGTATGACGTGTGACAGAGGGGGATCTACATAGATACGATTAGATAAGACTACACTTGCCAGAGGGGAGTCCGAAAGTTCTGAGAGTGAATCATTCATATCCACATTTCACCTCCTTGTCTTGCACCATCCCCTCACGTGACATGCGGCTCCATTCGTACGGGAAGTGGCTGTGGCCTCAGTTTAGGCTCAAGTGATGAAATATATGATAGTTGGGTACTATGTAGTACAGCAGCATGTGATGTGATGTACGATGACTGCATAATTTCATATAGAGTCTGGAAAAGAAGTCAACTGCGCTGCTAAGAGGATTTCGAATTTTCAACAACCCCCACTGGTCTGCAGAGAGTACAGTCTGTAGCTTCTCAACTGTGCGCTCCTCACTGTGGTATCCATTTTATTGCATCTTACCTGCATCCTGTATGCAGTACTAGATTGAAAGGGCCATCTAGTACTCAAAGAGAATGTCACAGAAAGAGCATCCCAACCCACACAACTGCGCTTTTTGGTGAGCTGCAGCGCCCAATTGAGATAGCCTAGCGCATACCTAAAGCGCACTATGCAACTGTGTGGATCTTGAAGCAATGCAAAGGCTCTGTTTTGGTGAAAATCTCTCTACCATCGCAGCTCACCACAGGACTAGCATGCTGATGCACTTTTGGTATGTGCTAGGCTGTCTCAATTGGGCGCTGCAGCTCACCAAAAAGTGCAGTTGTGTGGATTAGAATGCTCTTGCTGTAGCATTCTCTTTGAGTGCTAGATGGCCCTATGTATCTTACTGTGCAAGCAAGATGCAATAAAATTGGTACCACAGTGAGAAGCGTGCAGTTGAGAAGCCACAGGCTGTACTTTCGGCAGACCAGCGGGGGTTGTTGTTGAAAACTCGAAATCTACTTCATATGCGCTCAACTTGTTTTCCAGGCTCTTTCCACAAATTTCAAATTTAAAAGCGTATATCACATGACATGCTTAATAATAGTTCACAGCCAATCACTCCAAGAGCCTGGACCGAGGCCAAAGCGGCTGGGGATTTAAGTGGTGATAGCGAGGTCACGAGCGGCAACCACGTGACCCCAGCAAAGAGCGCTTACCGGCTGGTGCGAGACAATTCACCTCCTACATCACCTATTCAAACAGGCCCTAAGGGTACTAGCATGCTATACCAAACATAATGGTCAACGTGCGCAAGAAGCCACCTAAAAGACTTTATTGCATATTTGGTTAATTCTTTGAATTTTAATTTGGCATTCAGTGGTTGAAAGAAAAAAAATGACCCGTGGAAAAGCAAGTTCGTCCAAATCCACCACGCTCAGTACAACACATATTCCCAAAGAACCCCTGGAAGAGAACCCAATCTCCCTCGTAAAGATGCTTCGAAGACCCTGACAATACTATGAAACAAAGCATCGTTAACCTAAGCTCATAACCCCAGATATCCATACCCCCTCAATTATTCTCACGATGACGAGTCATGCGAACTCGGAACTCTTTTGCTTCTTCACTTTAGCCTTCTTCTTTGCCTTCTTCTTCTTCTTACTTTTGTCCTTTCCCTTTGCCTTTCCCTTGTCTTTTTTCGCCTTGGCATCACTGGGTTCGGAGGAGGATGACTCGTTGGAAGAGGAACCTTCATCGGAGGACGAAGAACTGTCCCCAAAAAGAGGTTCGCTCTTTGATTCTATGGGTACTGGCGGTTGTTGTACTATATTTGTGCGTAGCATATCGTTGTGGGCACGGTCGGCTTCGGTATTGCCGTAGGCGTCTTGCAAGTAACTCTCGAATTCCTTTGATGCCTTTATAACCTTGCGAAAACCCTGCTTGTCAATAACTGGAAGGCTTTTAGTTATTTCGTATCCGGAGGGTTCTTTGAGCGGAATTCATCCAAAGCCAAAGCTGTCTGGACCGCATTCCGAATCTGTCTACCGTTCCACTACAAATCCGAGTATTTGTTCTTAGTGTAGGACATTACAGCCTTCTCTTCCACTTGAATGCCTAGTCTAAGTTGCTTTATTCGATGAAGGTTCATCTTCCAGATTTTAATATATGCGTCCTTGCTCAACTCCGGATAATACAGGCTCATATGAATGCTCGATTTGAAAGCCTCATCGAAGGTTCCGACCCGGTTTGTTGTAAGGAAAAGAATCCCCGAGTAATATTCAAGGACCCTCAGAAAAACTGGTGGCGGACTTGGTATCAGCTACAATATATGTGTAACGTATGGTAATGGGTCTCGGAGGATAAAATCTTACTTGATACAAGGCTATTGCGTTTCAGGTCCGTCCTATCCAATGACCAAATAATTTATATTTCGTATCGTCATCATGCCGCATGCATATGATTGAATGGGATAAATGTGATTAAGTGGATTCGATTTCCTGCCACCGCGTACATGAAATTCTTAACTTGCATCTAGAAGCACGACCTGCAATTCATGCCCCACCTCCCCAAAGTAACTATTTCATGTTTTGCTGCAGCAAAATATTTAAGCGGGAGGATTTGATGCTACACATTCTTTTACTATTGGATATTGAGAACGGAGGAGCCGAGATAAAATCCCTCAACTACAACAAGGTCCCTGCGCGTGCATCGCGCGTCTGATTGATGTGGTTGATCGATTGGTGTTTACCGAACCCAAGCGATTCGTATATCCAGATGTCATTTTGCATAAACAAAACATATGTTCCGATCCATACGCCAAATTTTCCCGTTGGCCAACTGGTCGACCCATATGCCAATCATCATCTTGGTGAATAGGTCAACCGATATGCCAACTAACAGAACCAACCGAGGTGCCAAGTAAGATGTTGGGAGGAGGTTATGAAGGCACAGTGAAACACTATTTCTCCCAACTTTTGAACTTCCAAATCATCACAACTGTTCTACTTTCAAGTCATCACAGTGACTATCTTGTGCAGTGATCTCAATAGCCCAGCCGAGCTAGTAGCCGACCAGCCGCGCACAGTTCAGCCCGGAGACAGCTCTATGGCAATTTCAAAACCAAAGAGTCGCTTGGAATTGGTTCAGGCCGGTAGGCTGTAGCTCAGATTAGGTTCGCGGGGATGAAGTCATCCTGATAAAAATATAGTTGATTAGTGGGCTTTCAACTCACTAGTCATACTATAATTCGTCATTTGACGCAAAAGCAGCTGAGTGAAGGAGAGGAAATATGTAACATTTTGGTTTTTATTGGGCATTTGTTACCATGAGGTCTATTGTTGATGGAATCTCAGTTTATGCCAGAGAGCTACAGGGTTTTTGCAGATTTCTAGCAAGCCAAGTACTAAAGCTCTGCAGGAGCAGCTCAAGCAGCTTCAGGGCAGCCCATTTTAGTTCAATTCGGCCAGGTGGCGAAACTGCTTAGCTAGTGTAGTTTTGAAGCTGTCACGGGCTGAATTGGGCAATTGAGATCACTGATCTTGTGCTTCCAACTCTACTGGAAATTACCTCGACTATAACAACGACTTTCGCTCTCAGTACCATTCTTACTGCCAGAAGTTCCTCCAGACCGCATTCAGTAATGGGAAAGTTAGTGAGTGCAAAAATTGGTTGATTTTTCTGGAGAAGCTGAATATCCAAAAGGAGTCAATGCAAGTCATCCTGTTGACAAGTGAGTTGACCCATAGGCCAATGAGTTGACCGCTTTACCAATGGGTTGACCCATACTCCAAGTCTTCCCATTGGCCAACAGGTCGACCCATAGACCAAATGGTTGAATTGTTTGCTTATAGGTCGACCCGTTGGCCAACGGGAAAATTTGGCGTATGGGTCAGAACACATTAGAGCGATCTCTGAATCTTCTTTCCAAGTACTTCTGAATCAGGGATGCTTCAGGCACCAGCTTTGAGGTTCTGGGTATGCAATAAGTTAGGCACCAGTTTTTGATCGAATTGTCTCATGAGCTCAACATTGCCATCCACTGTGAACACAGCTACTAGCTAAGTACAATATCAAATGAGTACCTAGTCGTGCCTATCGATCCCTCCCGCCAAGTTTATTCAAAACCACCTTGACAAAGGATTTCATCCAGATTTTGACCAACAGGGGATCCAATATGACCCTGCAAAACAGAAATTTGTGCGTAAGGCCGATGACTCTGACGATTTTTTAGAAAGGTACGTGAAATGCTAGTTGTTTTGTAGATCTATCTGTTGCTAATGGAGTCTTTTATATAGTGGAGAGTCACTTCTCTTTCTGCCATATATACTTCCACCGTGAAAGCCAAAGAGTATTTTCTCACGAAAGTACTGGAACGTCCGACTACAGAACCGGAGGATGCGATATCGATCAATTCTTGGGAAGATATTTTAGGCCTAGTAGATAAAGCCGTGGCAAAATATTGCGAGCCAGGGAAGCCCCGAAATGGCATGAGAAAAATTGGCGAAAATCCATCAGCCATACAAGCTTGGATGGGCTATTTCCCAGTACTTCCTACTTCTCAACATTATGCACGAGAGCCAAAATGAGACTTGATGTTTGTATCCTCCCAGAATGAATTGCCATAAACGCAATTAACCATAGTCTTCTGTTGCAAGGTACCATAGTCTTCTGTTGCAAGGTTGCCACCAAGATCGATAAAGTGCGGGCAAATGTCTTGGGGGCTCTCAGCTAAATTCCCTACCACTTGGGAAAAGCGAACATCTATAACAAGCTTCACAAGGACGTGGGTAGCGAGAGAGTTCATAAACAAAGCTCCAAGTTCTACGATATACTCTTGAAGGCTATAGAACCTATGCAGGAATAGTTAAAGCAGAAACGTAGGTTAATATGTTACTTAAGGAATCTTACAAACTAACATCTTATAGCATTAAAAAGATTTGGAAAAGCCTTATTGAAGGGCGCAGTCAATCACGGCAAAGAATTTCAAGACATACTGACTGACTTTGAAAAGATTGCTGGGCATGTCGCTGAGGAGGCAGTGATATGTTGCCAACACAAGGCTAACCAAGTTCATGACAAGGTTAAAGATCAAACCAGCTCATCAAAACCATAAGGACCAGCTTCTACAACGGACTTGGTGAGGTTGGTGATCAAATAAAGCATGTTATCGCTCAATTGGGTATGGATGTCATAAATACGATGCATAAATTGCGTGCCGGAACTCGAAAATTCCCACTGAAAGACAACCATCCAGGCCAGTGACATCAAGAAAGAGTATGGCTTACCTTCACTCGTTTTATCCTGAACACATAGATACTGACCGAATCTCCTCAACGTTTGCTCAGAAAGTTTTCGATTTCATTAAATTCTTACCCGAAACCTGTCTGAGGACTTATATACCTGCTTTCAAGAAGGTCAGGCACCCGACTTCATGGCAAAAGGACGGCGTGAATGTTCTGAAATCGCCTGAATTCATGGGCTGGCTCACAAAACCGACCTCCTCAGTTCTCCACATCAACAATCATTCAAGAAGTACTTTTATTTCCCCCTATCCCATCTTTGTACGTTTTTTGGAAAAACTTTAAACTTAGATGGACGGCAGGTACTCAATAGCATCTACTTCTGCGGGCCCAGGGGCAAAAACAGGTCTTGCGGTGCTTCAGATCTGGTCAAGAGTTTGATAGGACAGCTGATGTCATGGTTCGACTTCGACTTCTCGTTCCTGAAAGGGAAGAAGCGCAAAAACCTCAATATGCCTAAGCAACTGTGTCGTCTGCTCCGCAAACTGCTTGACAAACTTCCCACATATACAGTGCTATTTTCGGTTGTTTATGGGGAAAAACAGGGCACATTAGCTATAAAATTGGAGGATACAATGAGGAGAGTAGCTATAGGGAGATCAGGATAAGTATAGTCTATGTATGTTAGAAAGTACTGAAGTAGTTGGATGATGGAGTGCACCTAGAATGGATTATCTTATAGATTAAATGATTTGTGACTCCTCGACTTCCATTAAAAGAAGACAACTTATTTTGGAAAATCAACCCTAGGTGGTGGTTTTTTCTCTGGGCGCCCGATCATAACCGAACGTGCCAACGCGCGACTGGCTAGACTTACCAAATGCAGAAATAGATTACCTTCAAGATTACTTGTTTGGGTGGATTCGATCTAATCAATACTTATTAAAATTAAAATTAAATACTTACCAAGCACTTATTTAATTCTCACTTATTTACTCAATGGGGAAATTACCTCAAACCCACTCGAACTTTTCACATCCAACGCAACCCCGCCAGTCTTCATTTTCGAGGGTCGATACATCTCACCAAGCTATCACTTACCTCTCAATTCTGTGCGCAAGATCCCTCTCTCTGATCCACATACTAAAAGCTTACTAAAACAAAGAATAGTTAAAATACATTATCACGAACCCGCCGTTTCCTTAAACCAGCTCCCGGTGCTGTTATAGTGATTTCGACACCTCGAAGCCAATTTTTTTTAAACGAGTACCTTCCTACTCTCTCGTTAGTCCGTCCTGCTTTTTCCTAAACCTACTGGTAAGACGAAGACCCCCAAGTAATCGTTCTTGCACCTCAAAGTACGAAACCAGTACGAAAACGGGTCGAATTATCTGATCCAACACCACATCACGAGTTCAAACTCGCAACCGAGCATGTTCGCCGTGTTGCAGTGATATGAAGGGGAGAACCGTGTGTTTAGACTTAGATACAGAGAGAAGAGAGAAGAGAGAAGGGAAAAGACTCGGAATAAATACAAGAGTCCTCGGGTACATCTTCGGGAGATTGCCACTTGCCACTCACCACTCGCCACCATGCAACACGCCGCCATCCAAATCGATGGGATATATCGACCTTTCGATACTCTTCCCACACAGGCCACACTACTTTCATCCAAAATATTATCTCGATTATATAGTTGTGTTCTTAGCGTTTTTCTAGACAGTATTTGGGAGGATTTCTTCCTCTTCCTGTTTCGACGCGACATCTCTATCCTTCCCTGAATACATCATCCTTCTCGTCGAGTTGGTACAGTATATCTCTCTCTTCGTGTCATGCCTCTTTCCCTTCCTAGACTTTCTAAGCGACTATGTGGATGCAAAGTATGCGGCGGCCGATGGAAATAAAGGATGGTTACTCCCCTAGTTTGTTAATTGGCTCATTTCTGACGACTAGACATTTCAGTATTTTCAAAAATTAGATGATCGATTATTAAATCCAAAGAAGCTTCTTGACGTCCAAATACAACTCTCCGCGACTAAGGCGGCCAAGATACGATCTCGCTAAATGCAAAAGTCGTGGAAGCCATTGAGCGTTCCGGACCGAGTCTGCTCTTGTGGTATACGTGTTCTGGTATTGATCCATGAAATGGGTCACTAATTGGCATCTGCCCAGCCTGGTTTTGATTTAATACACTCGAAAGATTAAAGTATCTTAAAAATACTCCAACAGGGGAATGGGGAAATCTGTGGACAGCGTCATGTTTGGTGGCGTAATCCACAAAAGAGGGTGTGGGATATTGCTGTTTAGACTCAAACCACTCGATGTCTTTTTCTCTATTTTGATTGCGCCAAAGTTCCCCGACTTTCGAATAACCCAAAATCCCTTCTCATAGCAAGCAAAAAAACATACCGACTCCGTGGCATCTTTAAATAAAGACACAAATTTGTAATACAAATCACCAGTTTATGCAAACTACAGAATTTAAGAATACCCAAAAAACCACAGACCCTACACCCTACACCCTAAACCCCTCCCCTCCCAAACCCATCGCCTCACTTCCAAACCGTCCACCACGCCTCCTTACACTCAACAATACATCTCCGCTTCGTGGGGCATTTACAAACACCGCACCACCTCTTCCCACACAAATTACACTTCCCTCCCTCGATAGGACCTCCACATTCACAACGCTTCTCATCTCTCTTGATCAATGGACTCAAGTAAACTTCCCGAGCACGACTGCGGAAGACTGAGGGGAGTAGGTACATTTCCTATTGACGTAATGAGGTGGGGATGGAGTCCGCAGGCTGGAAAGGAGTAGTGCCGTCTCTGTCTTATGCTGGGCGCACTTTCGATTTGTTTCCACACGTACGGGGGTCGGAGTACTGGTTACTGGCGGCCGAGTGTAAACGCAAGATGTTTTGGTTGCAGCTACAGAGTAGAAGTGCCGGTGGAATGGCGGGGTTGGGACGTTGGCGAGAGGGGTTTAACGAGTAGGGCTCAACATTTAATGTTTAGGACACGGTTTTGTGACTAACAACGTGTAGTATGTTTAAATTTAGATTTAGGTTGTTATATCGTGAAGGTCTAAAAGTTTTGCGCTAAAGAGAGTGGTGGAGTGCGAAGTGTAGAAATTTAAGTTTGATGGCTGGTGCCTGCGACTGGATTGGAGGCTCGGCTGTATTAACTCTTCGTCTGGCTTAAGGTTAAGCTTAAATTGCTTCAGTAAATAGAAATCTGGAAGGTTTGATTGAGATATTGTGATGCGGGCGGGAATGGAATCGTCGTCGTCGTCGTCGTCGTCGATCCGTAAATTGTAGATACAATATACACACTTTCCCACAGCCCCATCAGCACCCACACCTACCACTACCCTCTCCCAATCTTCGCCCCCCTTACCCATCATCGAAACCACCAATTAACGCTCCCCGCAACGCCCTCCCCAATCCCCTTCACAGCATGCCACCACCCCTTCGGAATAAACACTGCATCCCCGGGTCCAACCTCAACCTCCCACCCACTTATCCCTCCCTCCCCCCACACAATCTCCTCCAATATCCTCCTCCCCTCTCCCACCATCATCTCCTCCTCCTCCCTAAACCTCCTTTCTCCCCCCCACGCCGCCGGCTCAAAAATCCTAACCCTCTTCCTCCCCGCCAGCTGCACAAACAAGTTCGGATTCGGGTCTTTATGCAACGGTGTATCGATTGTGCTCGAATATCCCAGCCACACGTTAGTTGCGTAAACATCACCTCGCCCTGTTTCGGTAACCAAGTCAGGGGTTGGGAGGGAGGCGCGGAGGGCGGGGAAGGAGTCGAGGAGTGGCGCTTGCGCGAGGTAGAGACATGGGAGACATGGTGGCGGGGAGGGGTGAGAGAGGTAGTGCAGGAGGAGAGAGAACGGGATGTTGATGCGCTCAAAGGTTGTTGGGGTTGTGGATTCGACGGTGAGGAAGGTTGAGAGCTGGGGTGGGGTGAGGGCGGTGTTGAAGAAGGATGTGTTGAGGGTGGACTGTGGGGTGAACCAGGATGTGATTGCGGGGAGGAGCGGGGAGAAGTAGGATGCTGGGAGGCGGCAGGGGGTTTGCGGGGTGAAGAAGAGGGTGCGGAAGGAGTGGGTGGTGACTGGGCGGAGGACGGGGAGCGTCTGCATGCTGTGAGGTGAGGTGTAAAGTTACAAGGGTCCTTTGGTGGCGCTAATCGCTTTTGGTGTGCGGGAACTTTAATTTAACGTCGCTGGAGGATGCGGCTTGAAAGTTCTATGTTATGTTTGTACCCGGCGGCGATAAAATTACCGTTTCTCTGTTGCCCACGATGGACTGTTATCTCTCAACCAACCACTCCTAGCAACTTCCTCAAGAAAACAAAGAGAAGATATTCAATACCACATGTTGGTGCCAAGTTCAGTGAATATTCCTCCACCGCGACAACCCAATCAACGTCTCGCAAGCAACAATTATATCGAACCTTCCACTTTCAATCCGATGAGGCACACCTCTCCTACTATTCCTCAACCCCTCCAACCTAACATCATCTGAGAACAACTCTCGTTTCTGAAAAACATCAACCCATGGTTTTGCAAAATCATTATTCGCTGCTCCATCTTCATATTTAACTCCCCGTCTGCTCATCGCCTCCCTCATTTCCTTCGGTAAATACGCCTGCACCGGCCCAGCATCCCATGTGTTGGGTGCGTCCAACACCGTCCTCCTCATCACATGAATATCACGATCGAGCAGCACCAGCTCCGTCGGGGAGAGCTGTAGTAGATGCGATAGACTAGCTCCACCAATAGTCGCTTCGACAGGTATTTTATGCTCCATCGCAGTACCAGCAGAAACCCGAGCCAATTCTGCCGACAGCCTGGATATTTCCCCAGTTAACCGAGTCGCCTCGTTATCCTTCCGCGTCGCTTCCAGTGTGACCCTTTCAACCTCCTGTGTGACTCTTTCAACCTCACGTCTTAACCGTCGCATCTCGGCTGAGTGTCCATTTCTACCGTGGTCGTGGGGTATTTCTCGCTCCGTGTCTGAGCTCGCGATTGTGTCTTCGCCGCCAGAGTAAGGTGGAGAATCATCCCAGCTGGATGTAGAGTTATTCGAAGCCATCGTGTCGATGTAATATATCTCTTGCTATGTCGTTCGTGGGAGTGCTAGATGTAACCCTAGTGGAATGTAAAGAAGGTGGAGATGGTAGGGCCGCAAGCGAGATATGTACTTCGCATGTGCTTGCTGGGTTAGGTTTTAGTCTTCAGTTCCAGATGTGGTATGCACGCCTCATTCGATACCTATCGTACACGCACACGTCCATGGTGCGCGCTTATTGGTGGTTTTTTTTTTCGACAGGACCAAGCGGCATTCTACTCGCAACAAGTCATATCTAATTAATCCATCTCATCGATCCTTCTAGTATCTCTAGATCTCTCCTCCTCAACGATATCCTTTCGATGCTGAGTCAGTCGCAACGCGAATTTTTGTATCAGGTAATCAAGGTATCGTCCTTTCATGAGGAGGCTATCAAATCGGATGATCGCCCTGGTACCAGTTACAAACCATTGGACTGATCCTATTCTCACCGAGTGTGGAATGGCTGATTGTTTTCTGTGTTACGAACCCGATAATTAGGAGGATAAAATTGAGGAAGATGATGACGAATATATACAGAATTGTATGCTTCAAATGTCCAAATGGTTTAATTCAATTAGATGAACAGAGTAAGTGTCCACCACCGTTTAAGCGTACCGAGGATGTTCCTTGCGATCGGTGCCTCACTCCCCCAACACAATCTCACCCACCCCAACTCACCACACCAATCATCTGAAGCATGTATATATTACACCTTAAATTTTCAAATCGACGATGAAGAACCCATTCTAACATCTCGAAACAACAAACCTCCAAAAAAACCATTCCCGCCTAACTACCTCATCCCGAAACAAAAAGTAAAGGGAAAGTTTTTGTCTCGAGAGGCTTCACATGGTCCATCGTGGTGCAGGCAGACGGGCGGGCTATTTTGAGCACTTCTCCAAGCTATATCTCTGTACCGCTCTATTCTTTCCCTAGTCTGCTGCTCCGCCATTTCCATTTCCCTTTTTAGCTGCAACTCAGCCAAGATATCGTTTCTATCGCGTGTTTCGATCTCCGCGTCCGTGCGAGCAACTGTATTTTTGGCGACGGAATGTGATGGAGAGTAGTCTCCGGCTGCAACTGGGTTTTCGCGATCGGCGCCAGAGTGTGATGTGGAGTTGTCCCCAGTGGGTGCAGAGGTGTTCGAAGTCATCGTGTCGGAGTGTAAAAATGTATTTCTTGGTATTTTGTGAGTGGAGGGTTTTAGAAAGTTAGGTGGTAGGTAAAGAAGATGGAGACGGAGAGTTGCATAGGGGATATACCTTCAGTATGCTTGCGGGTTAAGTTTGTTTGGAATCTTAAGGTTCTGTCTCAACAGAACTTTAAGACGTGACTTAACCTTAACTTTAGTTACGAGTGATGCTTTCTGGAGACTTATCATCAAGAAGGAAAAATTCCGTGCCTTGTTTTAATGGGTAAATTCACTGCAAGAATCTTTTGATCGTGTTTTTGAAGGATAGGTGAACATCGGAACTCTCGAGCTCAAACGCAATCCGCGCTTTATGTCGCTTGTTTCAGAGGGGACGAAGGGTAGCGGGGGGGAGCTCCGCCATCTAGCCGGCTCGCCTGGAGGCGGAGGGGATTTGGGCTCTGGTTGGGGTGAATATAGTCGGCGCTTAAGGTTAACGCTAACTACGAGCTTGGCAGTGGAGGGACCATCCCACAACTTCATACTTCCCTATCCTCTCGCTCCCCTCAACACAATCTTCACTCACCCCAACCTCACCGCTTCTCACCACATCAAGAAACACCTAGATCTTTCCCTCGCTAGTCCAAAAGGAATGGAAAACACCACCCAACGATCGAGCTATGGTTCTCCTGTAATTCCTCATCAATGCTACGACCTTACTTTAGGTCTTGACCCTGCATCTTGATCGCCAATATCTTATCGAAAGCCCTAGCTCTACGGCAAAAATGGAAGCAAAACGAAGGGAGTAGTTAGGAATCATCCGGAGGATCTAGCTGCTGGAAAATCTTTAACCTTGCTAGGGGAGTGTATGGGTTTCTAACGGTTGTTGTAGTCAAGCTATTACTGAGTTCGGTGCTCTCTCAGCCCAGCAACATAGGCGTAGCATAGTCTTCATACATCATCGTTCTAGAGCTTCTCCAAACCGTCCCGGGTTATCTCGTCTCATGGTCAAAGATGATGACATGGGAGGTTGAAGTTACAGGTTTGGGACGCTTCTCGATGGAAGTTGGAGCGCTGCTAACGGGTGTTGTAGTTGACCACTATCACCATCATCACATATACTCTCTCAGTCCACAACATAGCGTCCAACTTAAACAACTGCTCCGCGATATCTTGTCTCATATTCAAACAGCAAACGGGATAAGCATACCACCGCCTTTTAAGCTCACCAGTGATGTTCCCCGGTTCAATATTGGTGGACCTGTTTGCTGTAACGATGTCGAGAGTTTCGAAGTCTCCCCACATATGTACATGTCGTGTATTTTGGTGATCTCGATACTAGGTATCTTTCTGAGAGAGCAGAAGTTCTTATATCCGAGCTGGATACATGCACAACAAAAAAATGTGAGGGGGTGGATTCCGAGAACAACATATCTTCCATGGACAATAAGAGCTGCACATTCGGCTTCCAAGGATTCGAGTAGGAAAACAAGCTTAGCACACAACCAATGAGAATAGAGCACTGGAAGTAGGCCACATACATGCGCCCTAAAGATTGGAACAGCTACTAGAGAAACCGGAGGAACCTGGAGAGCAGTGGCTAATGATAAAACCGGCCGCGGTATAGGTTACAAGGATGGAGACAATTTTGGCGTTGCCCAATGTACAAATAGCAATCGCCATTTGCCGCTCAGGGCTACGGTTATTCCTCTGGGTATACACAGTTGCTCCGTAGAGGGCTACAGTTGTTTCACTTTTATTGGTGACGGAGGGTGACGATGGAGAGGGAGTTTTGCCCTGGCCGGGAGAGTTATGATAGTGCTCAGTAAGGAACTGAAGATGTAGGAGGGATAGTTCCTTCCTTACCCCCACGGAATGTCGGAGGAATGGAGGGAGGAGTGGAACATTAGAGTTTTTTTGCTTTTGCAATTGCACTCAATATATTTCTTTTCGAATTCGCCCCTAGATACTCTAACACTGCCTACACCGCATTCTCAAACCAAACAAATTGTACCAATACACTCAGTCAACAAAAAATTTGAATGGCTATTGTGATGTGTTTATAATTGGGTGGAATCGACGACACATCAAAGTCCAATGAATACTTAGGTGTCATCTTGACGATATATCACCCATCGCATCGTATATTTTCAGTGCCATATCTACAAATACAACGCAAACCAAATCCAGCACATTGCAAAGCTGTGAATATAACACTAGGTGCTAGAGGAAGTATTTATTGCCCTAGGGCATTTGATCGTTGCATTTTCTGTCTTTTGTGTTAACATTTCTTTATCGCCTGACTGTATAATGCTGTGGCACTAAATAAATATTACATCTAGCATCATGAACATATGCATATCTCACACCAAGTTCGAACGCTCATTTGCAAAATGACGCTTACACTTGTCGGTACAGCAAACGCTTGACCACAAACCGTCATACACACGCAAGCGGTGAGATGCAGGCATATATGGACACAAGCAATTTGGGTTGAGAATGATCGATGTTGGAGGGTGGTGTTGGCAGTGTCATAGAGTATCAATGAACGATTCGAAGAGAGCTTGAGACAGAGAGACAAGCAATAAAATTGATTCAAGATAACAAAAGAAAAAAGTTTAACTACTCCACTCCTCTCTCCACTCCCCCGGCATACCTTGGGGGTAAGGAGGGAGTTCTCCCTCCTGTCCCCCCTCATCCCCCTCATCCCCCTCCTCCAACTCCTCACTGAGGATCATTATGACCCTCCCAGCCGCCCCCAAGCTAGTGGGGTTACCACTTCCCCTTCTACCAGTTGGTTTCCACACCTTCAACTTCCCATCCTTGTACAGCTCTCTCTCGAGCTGGATAACTCTCCTCACCAGCCACCTCAACTGCTTATTCCTCTCCTCCAGCTCAAGTTTGAGCTTATTCGCCGCAGCGAATTCAATGCGCTTGTGGAGATCCTGGTCTCCCTCGAGAGACGCGAGGACGAGCTCGGCGTAGCGGGCGATTTCGATTTCTTCCACGGTAGGAGAAGGGAGGATCGAGAGTGCAGTGAGAGCGGTTTTGGCGGTGCTTTTGACCGCGTGTTTGAGTCGTGTGAGGATTGTGCGACGGCAAGGAGCGATGGGTGGTGGTAGGGATGGGTTGCGCATTTTTTGGCGCTTGGTAGAGGTTGGACGACGGAGTTTTTTGTCGCTAGAGCTTGAGGCGCGGGAGCTTGAGGCGCGGGACTTGCGGAAGTGATCGGTATGGCCCATTTTTGGGGGTTATGATATTGATAAAGATGTGTATATCGTGATGTTGTGTATGGCGGTACAGATAATCGATATGTAGATCGGAGGGAAAGAAGAGGTCGAGAGGGAGTGGGAATATAAGGGGTTGATGCAATGTGGAGCAAGCCTGGAGGTACCATTCAACTCAGGGTCAATCGCCCACAAGTTGCTATTCAGCGTGCCCTGGTTATATGAATTCATGAGTGATCACTCGGCCCATTAACGTTTGGCAAGATTGGAAAGCGGCTATCACACACTCTCTATCCTTCGGGGCGAAATAGGCGAAAATGTAGTCCAAGTTTTTGGTATGCATCCACTATGCCGCTTGGTCGTAGTTCCCAGCTATAGAATAGGAAGTTGGTAAAGTTTATATCATCGTGACTTGTTTCTCATCCTGTTCGCCTCTTTGGTGATGATGATCGCCCGGCTGTGCGCGAGATGCACAATCGATTCCGTCCGCCTGATTATCAATAACTGTAATATTCCAAAATAATTCGGTTACCTGGTTTTTGACTAGGCCTCATTGCGGTAGGTCTTTTGAGTGATGATTTAAGGTTGACCATCCTCCATATCTCAGGTACCAACGGTAGTCCCTAACATTGGCGTCTCCGAGCCACGATCTCGCCTCAACTATATCAGAACATCCACACAATACCGAGATTCCTTACGAGAAGGTACTCCAATGTTTGTTTGTTTGTAATCATGTTGTATTCGGCCGCTTGCGGCCATGACATATCCTAATCCGCGGCACTTCAGCGGTGTGAGCCCTTTGTGTCCGCAGAGCCCTCCTTGCCTCCAAGTCGTACCACCCTTTCTCCTGCTACCCTAATCTCCCCTACAAAAAAAAAAACAAAAGAAAATCGTAAAAAGGTACTCCAATGTAACACCTAAGATAGTCAGCATCCTCAAGATTTTGCGCTGGTCAGAATAGAACTCCCACCAAAAGTGTGTATCTACTTACTAAAGCCTAATGCTAAATCGCCCCTCCCCTTCTCCCACGCCCACGCCCTGAAAAAACACCAAATATAACTCTGCCACCATACTCTCCTCCAGAAACATTCACATACTCTCCGGCTTCCAACAGCATATCTATCACCACCTTGTACCCTCCTATTACTGCTCTACCAATTGCAAGGCATTCTTGTAACGCTTCGTCAGGGCACCCCGCACCAGTGTTCTAAACGGGCCGGGCCGGTAATCTCAAAGCCCACGAAGGCCGGGCTTTTAAATTAAAAGCCCGCGGGCCGTATGGGCTTTCTAATCGCTTGGGAGATGACATAATTTGTGCGTTGAATGTATGAAATCTTGGGAGAAAGCGGGCATTATGGAGTCAAGTGAGGTCAGGAAGTTGGAGGAGACGCTTTGGGCATTGAAACAACAGCCTGATGTGGTTTGATATAAGGCTAGGAGGTCAGGATTGAGAGGTGTACTTGCTTTGTTTTCTTCTGGGCATTTTATGGACCCCACTACCCCACAGCTTATTTCTTAAGAACCAGGGCTTTACCGGACAATCCATCAGGGCAAAGTATTCTTCTTTAGTGTGTATCTGGTCCTCCAATGTATAGCATAGCCAGTAATGATAGCATGGCTCTATGACTTTTTCAATCTGTAGATGCCACCCGTGGATGTGAATCACAAATGAGCACTCGGCCCGCTAGGCCTACAGGCCGGCCAGGCTTAAGCCCGAAAAGCCCGCGCTAAGGGCGGCCGGCCGGGCTTTATATAAAGCCTTCGGGCCGGGCCTCAAGATGTCAGGCCCGGCCCGGCCCGGCCCGTTTTGAACACTGCCCCGCACCAATGAATTATGACGAGAATGGGCCTTCATAACCTCCGCATATGGGTTAATAGAATCAATTCCCGCCCCCCCGTCTACGAGCAACTCTACTATCGCTTCATGGTCTTTGACTGCTGCCAGTACCACTGCGCTGCTGCGTCCATTGTAGGTACCAATATTAATGTCCGCTCCCCCGCCTAAGAGCAACTCAACTATCTCCTTATGGCCTTTATCTGCTGCCTCCTGCAGTGCACTGCCATATTCGTCGCTTTCAGCATTTACATCCGCACCATTGTCCAGAAGCCTCTTCACAAAACAAGAGAAGCCAGAAGAAGCAGCGATCTCCAGTGCTGTTGCTTCTCCCCCGAAGTTCTTCCAAGGCCACCTTGAAATATAGAATATTTGATGAGCAAGCTCCATTCTGGGCGTGAATTGTGCTAATCTCCAAAAGGAATGCCATAAATCAAGGTTCTCCTGGTCTGTTTCCCTGACGTGCTGTGGCCAGTATATAGCAGCATACTTTAGGAAAGGGTGGCTTTGAAACAGGTATTCGAAAGTTTTATCAAAACCATCCATATAGGTAACATTGGAAACCTGTGAGTTTCAATGGACCGTCTTTAAATTCGTTAAACGAAAGGTAAGTTAGGCAGGAAACCGCGAGCTGAAGATTAGATTCAGTTGGGGAAACATAGAAGTCCGAAAATGAGCCGTCACGAGAGAAATTTCCATTTTGAGAGTTATCTTCTTTCAAATTAGTGCCGCCAAGGAAATCTTTTACCGACTGATGGATAAGATGAACAGTGTTATCTCCTGCTTCTATTCTAAGCAGAGGTCCAAACAAAGATTGAAGAGCACTCTGTATGTTCGTCTCCATCTCATCCCGGATTGAGAATATAGATGTATCGCCGGGTCGTACAGCAATTGCTATCGTGAGTTCTTGCAGTGTGAGAGGTCGTATGGCACAAACTATCCATTGAAGGATTGTTTTGGCCGCCCTTCGATCTTCAACTTTGATTCTTCTTAAAATATTTTTGTATACTTCGGGGAGTGATTTAGGCAATGCCTTGATCTTCTCCCGAATAACCCGCCGTTTCGTGGTTGTAGAGTTTTTGAGGTCATCCAAAATCAGAGAAACCCAAAGAAACATTCCGTCTGAACCGTTTATAAGAACTTGTTGTACTTCCTTAGCCAGGTTGCTATCAGCAGAAACACAGGGCAACTTCGGAACCTCAGTGGTGACGAATTCAGTGATATCTCTATTCAAGATACTGGCGTTGAGAGATATTTGTATAACATTGGGCAGATATGATGCGATTGGTATGTGTGGGCGGCTTGTGATGATAACCCTAACGTGCGTCTCAATACAGAGATCTTTCCAAAGATGTTTTAGTCGAACTAGAAACTTCTCCCTAGACTCTTCCTCACACTCATCTAACATCTGTGAGTTGGATACACACCCTGAACTACTAGGAACAATATGATATTACCAAGAGCATCGATGATGAGATATAGAGGTCCATAATTATCATTCTTTACAATCCTATCAAAGACGCGCCATAGCATGCCGAGGTTCCATGACGTCTTCTCTTTATTCATAGCGTATTGTCGCTCGGCAAAAAAGTGCACGAAAGCGTTTGGCATCTGTATTAAAAATTGGGCCAGTAAATTTGCCATGATTGCATCAGCAGTCCTCAGTCGCTCATCTTTGTCGTCACAAAAGAAGTAAGCCACCGGGAAGACATTCCCAAAACTGGAGTTTTCGTCGCCAGAGGGGTTTTTAGACAGGAATGACGATAAGACACTCTTGCTACAGCCTGGCCCTCCGTGAACCCAGAGAACCCCACCCGTCTCAACCCAACCCTTGTATGTTTTGTCGGAAAAAATCCATGTGCAAGTGTCTTCATGTCGTTTGAGGAAGATTTCGTCGCGATAACTTTCGACATCGAATGTCCTGAGACTTTTAAGACACTCGTTCACGTCCGTGGTGCCTATTCCCAAGGTATTATTTAGACTCATTCAAAAATATATGCATTGGATAACCAGCAACATAACAATGACTCTTCTTTGGGACCTGGCGCACCGATTGCGAGAATGTTACATACAGATATTGCTACGAGTTTTCTTCTCTTTTTCTATTACCCCAGTCAGCATTCCACTTTACTCCATCACGGGAATATCCATTACATACCAATCTCACGCAGGCAATCTCTTATGTGATGGACTACTGTCTGATAGATTGAATCCGTACGTGCGATGTACTTAACCATGTCCGTGTGGTTACGTCGGACGGGGATACGATCCTCATTTGGTAGGAACAACTGAGCTGAGATCTTTTTGACCATCTTCACCGCGTCTCCCTCTCTCCTGTAGTCACCCATGACAGACTAAGTCAAGTCAGCACCAGCACACCGAAATCAAGTCTAACCGGCGTCTACAACTAGCGCTAGATCCATGGATCCCGAGCTCGACTATAACTCCAGCACTTGGGAACTTCCATATGCTACGGGTGAAAAAACCTTCTTCTTAGCTCACCTTCTTAACCGTTGGCGTATCTAATGTCTCATAAAAATTGACAATTTTACGTCCATTCCAAATGTCGACAAGTCCGTCCCTATTAGTTTCAAGAAATTCAGAGTTCTCGCGCAGCTGAAATAAAAGGCTTAACTTTGAGCTCTGGCTGGACGATATATCCTCGACCATTGCTTCTAGTTCTGCAGTGCGGAGGCCCTGATGTGGAGTTCCGAAAAAGAATATAGCACGTGTTGAATCTAGGATATGCCTACGAAGCGCTATAATTTTTGACTGTAATAGTATCTGGTAATCACCTATGTAAGTTGCAGGGGTCACAGGATGAATACGGTGTGAATCGTACCTGTAATATCAGGATTCCCCCTAAGCTGTGCCCAAGGAATATAATTGGGCGGTTTCTCCCCTGTCAAAGGTCAGTATCTCTTAGCCTACGACTAACTCTAATTACTGCGATGGTAGGACTGTAGTAGTTACCTCGGAAGACCCCCTGACTATTTCCAGCTGCTGGATCATATGCTTTACATAATCCGACATCCTATCACCTATCCCGCTTCTGGAGAGGTTGGTGTCGTAGCCGTAAGTCATGATACGGATTTTTTTGATATCATGCGGGAGAAAATCCTGAAGCCACATTTTACAGCTCTCGCGATTTCTCCAAGACCCAAATGCATGCCCTGCAAGCCCAGTTACGGCGATGACACTACACAGAAGTAAGCATTGGACTAGCAAACTCAAGACGTTCATTTATAAGAAACTGGAGCGACTTACTCTGCCATAATCTCTCCCTCTGGGGTATTCAATGGCGTGAAATCATAGAAATGGGAGTCTATCACAAGATTCACTTCCTTATCCGAGACCCCACAATACGGCTGTATGCGCTCAGCATCCGGCTTGAAATGTTGAAAGTAACTGGGACACTGTGAAATTCAATAGTGCTGTTTGGTCGGAACCGTAACATGCCCGATAGAGTGATAGCCGAACGTTGCTAGTAGTCAGATTCTCAAGAGATTTATCAAGGCTTTGGAGAGCACTGAGTAGGTCATGATCACTCCATGCCAACGGCACACCTGATATTCGGAAACACTTCAGCTTCAGTTCTGACGTACTGCTAACGTTGGGTCCCGGGGCGCATAGACTCTCATTTGCGATATGCGAGTGTAATTCCAGGTTTGAATGAGTGTCGATCTTCCCTGAGTTTTTTATGCGTTTATTCGAGCTGGTCGACTTTGAACTCGGATCTGCTTTACGCTTGCAATTGGCCCTCGTTCGAGGCATTTCGAATTTCGTTCAGCCGTATTTCTTGCGTGAAAGTTTTGCGAAGTTACTAAGTATGTAAAAGCCCACAGGAGAAGTGTAGCACTAGTAATGAAAAGAAGTTTAAGATTGGCATGCAAGCATCGAAGGTATATGGTTCCTTCGCTGAGCACTGTAACGTTGGACTTTGGCAGTGCGGCGAGCATGCATATATGTCTTGCAGCAACATGCATCATTTGGCCACGAGACCACTATCGCAAATCACTCCGCCTCGCAGGTAGAAAAAGCAAACCTACTGAATAGGAGTCGGAGGGGTTAAATATGTGGTAGTGCTACCACATATCCTTAGGATAGTGTAGTATTGCGACACTGATACACTGGATTCCCGTGTCAATACGATGTTGACACGGGCACTACCGTATAAAAAACCCCCCACCTTTCTATACAGTACTTAAGTACCTGTTGTTGGGAGAAAGGGGTTTTATAAACGTGCTCTATCCGTATTAAAAGTGCTATTAATTTTACAAACGAGGTTGTTTTGTTTTTGAATAGTACCTGCTGTGTATTCTGATAGAATTGATGGCACTTTATCAGATTTTCTAGAAAACGTTGAAAAGAAATCCCTTTTTTTTTACAACTGCACTTAGTAGAAACCAACGTATCATGTACTCGTACTTCTATAGGTACTTGGTGCGTACTACCTAGACGTTGATCTGATTCGACAAGCTCAGGCACATTGCTTCTTCTAACACCAACCACACCAGCGTTTTCCACCATCTTCTCCTGTGCAGTAGCTGCCAGTTACCGATTGAAAGAAGCGATTTTCCCAGGCAAAACTTCATTACCAAGAACTCACCAAGTCAAGTCTGGTACTTCTGCTACCTCACTTCATTCTGGCGTATAAACTTCAAGCTCACTAACGTCAATACCGGTGTTGAATCATAGAACGTTATTCAATATGTACGCTACGCAATTAAAATGATCCGCCTCTACCGTCCTTTGCCTCTACTTGCCAATCGATCCCTAACAATACCTTACTCTATGGTGACGATTCCACGGAAGGATTTCCTACCAAAGAAGACAAGATCTGTAGCATAGTTCTTTATGGCGGTCTTTTCCGGCTCTACTGACTCCTCGTTATGTGTTTTACTTGCCCAAGAAATATGGTCGATTACACCACGTCGTGAGGTGTCTCCAGACGCTTTGAGTATCTCATCTTGAATTCTAAGCTCGCACCCTATCCCCTGGATCGTAACCGTTTCCCGGCCCATATGGCACTCGAAACTGAATGCACTTCCCACCTTCGATATCATAGATAGCACTCAATTATAGGGCTCTAAACTCTACAGTATCATCTTCAGTAACTACCAAAACAAGCTACCTTTCCAAAAGTTGAATCCCTATTGTATTTTCCTTTTGCCAGCCCACATCCCCAGTTTTCAGCAACCCCCCATACCGTTGCCACGGCCCAAAATGCACTCGAACTTAATATCTACGATCCGGGGGATAGGGGCTAATACACGAGTTTACTTGAATCTAACAGATAAGTTGTTATCGGATGACTACCAGATGCAGCACAAGACTTTACGACTATTGCTCCTGTGAAAGTATCAAGGACTCGTGACGACTATCTTTCCGTATTTATTCTTTCACCCCGAATACTCCTCATCTTATTACATACTAGACATCGCCCCATGTGGCTCGGCGAGCTTTAATTCAGCAGCAGAAGTCGAAAATACACGCGCGTTTCTGCGCTTGGTAGCGCTATAGCCAAGATCCAAGCGGCCTGGGTCACATCCATAGCCTCTTGCTCCTTCTCGTCCAAACTCCAAAAACTGATCAAGACCCTCGACAACCTCTAAGACAACATCGTGGAAAATAGTGGACAATTGCAACGACCTTCTTAGTCCCTCATGATCGTGAAATTACTACACCAAATCCTCTTTCTTCTTTGGCGGTTAGAGCTTTCCATATACCTCTTCTAAGGATTAGTCGGGGGTTTTAAACCGAGGCACGGCGTCCGGTAGAGTTTTATGGAGTAATCGCCTTAAGAAACTGGTCCTAGCTCCTGACTGCACGACCACGATCAATCGCAACAAACCTTAGGGAAGTACTCACTATTCCTCGATATGCCGTTGATCATGAATGAGAATAGGTACTTCACATTATGGCGTGCTTTTTTTTCACATCTTAGATATCGTTTTCCTCCGCTGCCGTGTACATTTCACGACAGTTCATGTAATGCAACAAGCTTAACCCCACAACAAGGGAACATCTCTACCTCGGCGCTTCAGCTCACCGATATGGCTGGGCGATGATTAGTGATGCACGAACGGGTCGGTCCCATCGCATCCCGAGACTCATTTTACCGAACACGAGACAACCCGAATGAGATATTCAATTAGCGGAAACCCATACCCGTGGGATTCCAACCGAGTATAGGCTATACCATCCCGAGGATATCCCATCCCGTATGATGACACGGAAGGCGGCTCGTGTTAAGCCTTCAGCTCTTGTTTGATTTCCGAGGATCTGACGGTGTTGGTTTACCGGGTCAGGACCCACCACGCTGGCGCGGGGTGGGAGAATTCAAGCAAATAGTAAACAGTGAACTCTCCAGTACGTAAGTAATCCCCAAAACCAGTTACTAACACCCTTTCTCCATAGTTATACTCTCCCATCCCCGCCACCCACTAGCAACCGGGCCGTCTACTGACGCTCTCTGGGTGTGTGTATCTCCCAGCACAAACCCCCCTTCTTCCGGACCCGTACTGTGAAACCCCGGCAGCAGATAATGTGGATGTATGTGTGGCCGCGGGTGAGAAGGTTAGCTCTCTTCCTAGGTACTTGACAATATTCCTTTGAGTACGATATCAATCACCTCATTGGCTCGGTACGAACCATTTTTCTGTTCCTCTTCCTCTCCTCGCACAGGACAAAATGACGACGTAAGGGTGGACGGACCAGCTCGCATATTAGAGGCTCAGGGCACTTCTACCGGATGAGCCTGGATGCTGAAGATGAGGGTTGGCGGTGATAACGGAGGAAAATGCTACATAACAACCTATTTCCTAGGTAATGATCGCAAGAACCTCATATTCCGTTCGGTACATCTATCATTCCGATCCGGGCCCGAAATGATTCATTTATTGTAAGTCTCCCCACATCCCCTTGGCGCTCGGCTCCTACCATGAGATTTCTCAATGTAAGTAGAGCACTCTACACTAGATACCGGTACCATGTTTCTAGGAACTTGAAGGAATATGAAATTATGCTACTAAGTAGAGCATATCTCCTTTTGTATCATATATCAGTTCATGCTCCTCAGTTCCTAGCCCCCCGCAATCATGAACATCAAATACGAAAATCCATAAATATTTTCTCATTTCTTCTCTACATTCACCCCTCCCCCTCCCCTCCTCCTCATACTCAAAACCCAAAACCCCCAAGTAGATATCGATAAACATCATCCTATCCTTCCCATACCAACCATGCAACTATCACTATCAACTATCACTAACTATATCACTAACTATCGCACATAAAACAAAAATATAAAAAAAGATACAAGAATAAACCCTAAAATCCCTATAAGGAAAAAAAAAAAAAAAAAAAACGAGAGAATAAGTCGTCCAATCCTTCCCTCCTCCTAATCTGCCCACCTCCTCTCCCTCCCACCCCCCTCCACTCGTCGCCCCTCAACAACCTTCCTCCAATCCCTCCACTCATTCGCAATCTCTTCCAATACACCCCCCATAACCAACGCACTCGCCATGAGTCCATGTCCCTCCGTTGGCAACAGACGAACCTCACACCTCCTCATTGTTTTCCCTAGCCACTTTACATTCTCCACCGGTACCCTTGTATCCCTCATCCCGTGGTGTATCACTACTTCGCGGACGATGTCGACGTACCGGAATCCTACTGGCCTGTTTCTCTCGAGGCAGACGAGGAGGTCGACGGCGGGGTTTGCGTTACGTGTGGACAGCGTCCAGATGGCGGAGGTGAGCCGCTCGTCGTATGACGACTGTCTTTCCTTTTCCTGGGCAGCAGAGATAGCGGCAAGGAGGAGGGAAGCTTCGATTTGTTCCTGTGTTGATTCCACAGGTGGGGGTTGTTCGTCTGTGTTTGTTGGGGGGTGATTTGTAGTTAGGGTCGGGCGATCTTTTGGGCCCACGCTTGTAGGTTGAGGGGCTGGGGTTGTAGAGCGACGTTTCGTGCGACGGGCGTTAGTGCGGGGGAGGGAGGTGGTTAGGGAGGAGGAGGTAGCGGACATGAAGGATGAGTTTGCAGCTTTCAAGATCGGGGTTGGTAGGGCGCGAAGGATACGTTGGGAAGTTGGGATAGAGCCTGCTTTTTCGCCTTTATTTTCGCCTGTTGAGACTACAGATTCCATTTGGGATGGGGGGATCCAAGGGGCTAGGAGGTGGATTTTTCCACGTATGTGACCGGGCATTCGGAGGGCTGTAGCGAGGGCGTAGATTGCACCTGCAGAGTGGGCGAGAATGCTGAATTTGGTGATTTTGAGGGATTGGCAGATGTAGAGGACGTCATCGGGCCAGTTTAAGACTGCACGCTCGGATTCGTCGATGGAGTCGCTTTCGCCCACGCCGGGTCGGTCTGGGGTGATGAGGCGGAGGCCGAGGGTTAGTGCGAGTTCGTCGTAGAATGCAGTGACGTAGCGGGTAAGTCCCATCCCTACGCATACGAATACAGCGAACCCCTGCGGGTCGCCGACTTCGGAGAAAGAAATGCTACGGCCGGTGGTTGGCATCCGGATTTTTTGGCTCAGTCGTGGGGAGCATAGGTATGCGTCTACCGCGTCGTCGATGGAGTCCGCGGATCCGGGTCGTTCGTGGGATGTGTCCGCGGCGGAGCTCTGGAAGGAAGGACGGTTTGGAGATGTAGCTTGGTTCATATAGGTGCTTGGGGCCTCTGCGCTGTGTCTCCGGGTGGATCCACGATTCTGGGCAGGTAAAGATTCTGAGCGTTTCGGATAACCTTTTGAGCGTCTTTTTCTAACAGCCGGTTCCCTATTTCTCGGTAGATCGGGTGCGGGGGCGGCACCACCACCGCCCCCATCCTCCTCCTCGGTCAGATTATTATTCGGCGCAAAATTTGGGGATCCAATCGGGGTTGTATACAGCGGTTTGCTGGTGGTCACAATAGGTTCCGGGTAGTGCTTCCTCGAGGGACTGCGACTGCCTTTTCCATAACTGCTCGACCTCTGCGGAATCTCCTTCCCTCCGGGAACCCCAGTGCTAGCCCGTTCCTTCTCCCTCGCCCGCCTCTCCATCCGCATCCGTTCCCTCGACGAGGCATAGCTCAGCCTCCCACTCCCCGCACCCACAGACACCGACGAGTCCCGCGACAGCCTCCGCTCATGTTCCGGGGGCCGATTCATGTACGTTCTCACGTAGCTCGGGATATCAACACCCACCCCAAGACCCGAATGAAGACTACTCCTCCTACTATGCGTAAAACTATCCGCCTTAGTATGGCTCGAGTAACCGCTTGGAGGCTTGCTAGTGCGGACGACAGGAGCCATAGCCGCGTCGTCAGGGTGAAGATAATCAATCCCCTCACCATCAGAAATCGGTTCTGCGTCATTTCCTGGGGGTGCCAGGGATCCGTAAAGGTAAGGGTTATGCAGCGGGCTAGGCTGCAGCTTTGACAACTGGTCGACCAGGGAGTTTATTACTTCTGGTGACGTGGCGGTGGTTGAGGAGAGCATATTCGCATGTGCAGGCGCGCTCTTGCGACGCGAAGGGGTTTCTGAGCGACGCGAATGGCGGTTCGACGCATGTTGATGCGAGTGACGGTATCGCTGGTAGTGGTGCGGAGGGGTTTCGGGAGTTAACTTTGATGCTGGGGCGGGCGGCGGAGAGGAGGGGAGGTGTGGAGGGGGTGGAGATAAGGTATCCATTGCGGGCGCCATGATGCGGTCGAGCTGGCCTGGGAGAGAATACTGTAGTTAGAAAGTCGCGTAGCCAATAAATGCAAGCTCGTCGTTTCGTTTCGTAGATAGGTGGAATCCCAAGGCTCTCGGTGTTAATATGCAACTCTCACCTCAACTCGCCAGTAGCATTCAGGGGCTGGCAAAGGGGCCAAGAAGGTGGGTTGCAGATGGTGTGGGTGAGCCAAGAGACAATTGGTGTTTCCAACACTGCGTTCCTGCAGCTGTCGCGTACGTCTTACTTTGGTCTGAGAGAGGTTCGAAACGATCGAAGGTTTCGGAAGAAAAGAACGAGAAATCTTCTACGAGAAGTGATTTACTTTGCTTTGCTCTAAGGCAGCCCTTGGGGTGCTCGCCTCCACTTTACGTGCAGTGTGCAGTAATTAATCAATTTTTAATTTCCCACATGGAGCGCACAGACCTTCGCCGTCTCCATCCGCCGGAGCTCCGTGTGATTGGCTCTCTCCCGGGATGCACCAGCATCTCGGACTGCGCGACAGGTACTCTAAGCAGCAGCTTTGTTGGATCGATCACCAGACAGGACCAGGACAAGAGCAGCCTTGCTTTACTACTGGACATGCCTTGTCTTCTTCCTTGCTCCCGTTCCCGTCCAACAGATAGAGTGCTGTCCAGACCGCCAAATCCCGAGAACTTCTATCGCCCCCAGCATCCACCACTAGATTGAACCAACGCAAATAAATGCCTGCACTCCAACACGGTCGAAACAGCAAAAAATAAAAACAAAAACAAAACACCCAAGACGCACAGCAATAACGACACACTAAAAAATACCGACAGCGAACCAGAAGCCACAATGATATCCGTCATTAATAAGTTCATATCATACCCAGCCATCCCATTCGTCACGAAGTGCACAGCGCCAAACATGCGTCCACGGCTGCTCCAACCCTACTCCCATGTCAGTGCACCGGTGTTGGATATATGATGTGTGGAAAAACTCACTGTCCCTCTTTCATATTCACCACGTCGCAAATGACGTCTCTGTCCAGATCGGGAAACATGCGCCGCAACGTCTCCACCACGTGTTCGTATTCCATTCTGCCGATCCGTGCCGCCTCCTCCGCTTCCGCACTAGCCTGTCGCGCCGCCGCCTCTTCCGCCGAGAGCCGAGTAGCACCACTGCTGCTCCCGTCTGGCCTCTTCTTGGTGCTTGGCTGGTGCCGCCGGCCACCAACTGCGGTGAGCAGTAGGTCGTCGCTGTCGGCGGGGTGAGGCGAGTGTCTTGGTGTGTTTCCCGGCTGTGGCGTCAACGCGGGTCCCGATGATGACGACCCTTCGTCTCCAAATATGCGTCCGATTGTGCTGAGTGGCTTCTGGAGGAACGGAAGCAATCCCGCAACCGCGACCTTTTCCCCACCGCCTTCCGGTGGATCTGTGGACGATACCGCAATCCTAGGCTGGTCTGTAGACCGTCGAGACTTTGGAGGCGGCGAAGGCGGAGAAGGAGGCGGTGGACGTTCTGCGATTGCTGCTACCGCCGCTTCAACATTCGCTTCAAACTCTTCTGGGGTGATGGTCAGAGATGACCGGTCGAGGTTCTCTATGAATTGGATTGCGCCCATCTTGAAGTTTCGTCAGTGTGACATCTATTCGCGGCGTGAAAGACGGACGTACCAAAGAACTGAGATAGTATCCCGCTTCCCCCGAGAGCTTATCGGGGTTTCGGAAACGCAGGATATACTGCACATTGCTGACCAAATGTTCTGGGTTTGCTCGGAGGACGACAAAGATTAAGAGAGGCACGAATTTATCGGCGCTCTCATCGCTTTTGCAGTGCCGTAATAACCCTTCAACCTGTCAGTACACAATACCTCCAGTATATATCATCGACCACAAACCAAAAATAACCTTGCAACAATTGAGAACGCATATCACTTTATCCCGCGGTGCCCTGTAGCTGCCAATCTTCAACATCTCCTTCATAGCCAGATCTAGGAACCGTCTCCCGCCTTCCCCACTAACAGTATCTCCAATATCCAAATGCTCTTCCCGTATCCACGAATATATCCGCACCTTCTGCGTCAACACCTCGTCGCGTTCCACATCCTCCTGATGCTGACCACGTCTCCCTGGAAACCGTTCGTCGACCCGTGATCTTCCGTCGTGAGGCAGTATAGCTGGCGAGAATGTCTGCGTATATAACCGGTTCATGACGAGCTTCTCCATTCCCTCCATAGCATTATCCATTTCCCCATCTCCCACCTCACGCCAGACCTCGCACAGATCCATCTTGGCATATATAAATGTCAGGAAATCCCGTACTATTTTGACCTGCTCGTGCACCATCCACTGCTTCTTTGCAAACTCGTGCAAGAAGCTCCTTAGAAACTTGGCCACCGGATCTGCAGAACGGTGTCGAAGCTGGGAGAGGAAGCGGTGGAAGTCGAACGGTAGATCTTCATCGGGAATAGGAGGCCGGTGCGGTGTAACCGGCATTACAGGTGTGTTATCGGCAGGTTGAGTCGATAAAATCGGTGTAGACAGCGGCTTCTCGGTAAGTTGAGGGGAGGTATGTGTTTCCACGTCTATTAATTGGGAAGAGGGGGTAGGTTCGGCGGCGGGTTCTCCTATTAGTGACGAGCTTCTTGGAGGGTGTAGATTAGGCGATGCCATTAAGGGAGATCCTATTGACGAAGTAGATGGGATGCGCTGTAGCTGCTCTCCAACGATTGATGCACGGTGGCTCTTTTCAAACAGGTCGTGAATCACCGAACTGGTGCCATCGTTTTCGTCGTCAGATGAAGGCTGCGATTTGCTGGCAGCGCCAGCGTTTGGTGTGAGTGATTGCAACGGCGAGCTTGGTCTACTAGGTACGGGTGTGATAGGTGGGTGTTCAAGGTAGAGTCGGCCGTTTTGAGGAGCTTCCGAAGTTATGGGGCTCCTTGATGGTATATCTTTGGGAGGTAAATCCTTTGGCGGAACATCCTTCGGGGGTGGAGATGGCGGGGGTGGAGACGCAACAGCTGGTGATGAAGTAGCAGTATCCTTGACTGGGGTCGATGGCCGCTTTTCGTCGATACCGTTCGAATTGAGGGGAGCGACGGCGAGATTCGAGGTCAAGACCGCCAACCCGGCGTCGGTCTTAGCTTGCAGAGCCGGGGTGGAGATATGATCGCCGATATCGGAAGACAGCAAATCGTGGTTGGGTTGGGCCGATGGGCTGTCAACCATATTCGGTTCCTCCGACGGTGTTTCGGATTGTTGAAACTTGTTGGGTGCTAGTGGAGCTCGATCCGGTGCATCGCTCACCAAGACATCCGCCTTCAGGTCGTGATTCGGTCTCGCATCGTCTTCTGAGGGTTTGGTCGCCACCAGGTCGTCGGGGCTGGTGTTGGAGGAGAGCTGATGCGACTGGACGACCATGTTCTCCACAGCTCGGGCGACGTCACTACGAACGCCTCAGAAGATGGGATTCGGCACACGAGAGAGTTAAGATGCTCGCGGAGCTTTGGGGAGGGGGGGGTGTGAAGAGAGAGATGAGTCGCAGGTGCACCGCTTCAAGAGTCTCGATGGAGGAGATGTATGCGTGGATCGGTTTAATTCAAAGCCCGCCAAGTTAAGTAAAGTTTGTCGGCCGCCTCCAATCAGGAGTGGCCGGCATGCATGGCACGTGCAGCGCCCGAAACGGAACTTGCCATGACGTGTTTCTGTTGAAACAAGATGAAACAACATCGGTTCAACAGCTCGAGTATCTTCGACAGCTGCGCTTAAATAGGCTGGACTACTAAGAAACACGCCGAATACTATCACTTCGCCATCTCATCCGCCCGGTTAAAACTTAACGGATTCCATCCGCGCCGCAAATTAATCACCAGGTCTTATTCCCAGTTCTTATCCACAGGGCTTATCCGCGGCCCTCGACTACATAAGATGCCAGCTCCAGAAATATCGCGCACAAGGACCATCCCCAAGGCGATCCGTCACGTCGCCAGGATTACACTTGACGTTTTGTACTAGTACAAGGGTACTTAGGAGTCGTGAACCCCGGTTTTTCTTATTGTTGAGCTTACTTTTTAGTGTTCTTTCCTTCCGTGATAATGAGGTGGGGAAGCTACACGTATTCAAAACTATCATAATCGACTGCTATTGAGGAAGCCGGACTTGACCGCGCCATGAAACGAACCGGATCGACCTCGCACGAACTACTTGGACAGTTCCTGATGGATAAGGGTCGTGGTTTGAAATTGCTTGTATTATCAGGTTGAAGATACACTAGGTACTTAAGTACTTGCGGTAACAGACATCTGGGAACGAAGGCAGCCTTACATGGGGATATATTTACCTATCAGACTTCCGATACATTGTAGAATAGCATCAATGAACGGGAATCCGGAGAGACTAAGAACAAAAACAACGTCAGAATTACCTCTAGTTGAACGTAGTCAATGGAATGAGTTGACGACGAGAATATTTCGAACAGGCAGACATTTGCTAATCCTTTGCTCGGTGCCGTCGTCTTGGAAATATTCCATTCACTTCAGAACTGGGAAAAACCATTCTTCAAGACTCTCATCTCCAACCCGATAGGGCTGTAAATTTGGACGCTCTTAGAATTCAGTTACCCCTCCCTAAACGATTTGTAGTAACGAATTCACAATTCATACCAAACCGACCCAATCCTAAAGATAGCGAAAAGAATCCGCACCCAAAAACCTAACAGACTCCGCAAACAAGTGCTATAAACATCTCCATCTCAAATCATGAAACCCAAAAAAGCCGTACCAACATACAACCCCTAAACATTTCGTTTTGTCAAAATTTCCCGTAGACATCGATTTGCACGTCAAAACCACTGCTCGCCTCTTTCGTTCCCCAACAGCTATGCTCATACTCAAATCCTTCCGAAGACATTAGAATCGGTCGATGGTGCACCCATATCGTAACTATCCGAAAAAATCCAACCACACATCCGCTGTAATCCAGACTCCACGCATCCTAAAAACAGAGGGACTGAAAAGAAATTTGGATCGGATAAAACTCTCCGAAACGAAAACGATAACGAGAAAAGGTTGCGCTGTGATTGATGGACATGCTGACAGGACAAAATCGGCAATCGTTGGCGCGACATGTATGTCGATGGCGGATTGTAGAAAGGAATACCAAAAGGACGAATTAAAGTTGAATTCGATGTCCCCTTAGGTACGTCCGCTCCAGCCATAAGTCCGATTTTCTGCATCATCACAACCTCATCACCCCTCTTTACCACATCCCCAGGCCTAAACAGCACAACTTCCTCCATCTTCGGTTCTCGCTCAGCTAACTCCTTCGCGACTCGCTTTGCAACGTTCCGTTGTCCGGCACTCAATAGGCCTCGCTTCGGAAGACTAGCGTCTTGGAGGAGATCGGTCATCGCTTTGGTGCCGACGGGCGTCGCTTCCGTTTTCGGCGTGGGGTGGACATGGCGGGATGATGGGAATGGTGAGGATGGTGCGGGTAAGGATGCGGGGTTAAGGTTGGGGTGACGTCATGAAGGGTCATGGGGGAGCACTCGCGGTGCTTGGATGTACGAGTGTTATATGTATACTTCGAAGATCTGCCTCCGTAGGGCTGTAGGGCATGCGCATGCTGAGGTCTGAGGTATGACACTCAGTTGTAGATGAACTTACTCACAAGTATATATATATGGCCTTCTAGGCCTCGTAGATACAAACAATCAAGTCACTCTACCATACAAAGTAACAACGAGTACATATACTTACTGTTGCATGGTGGCGTGTGGCGAGTGGCGAGTGGCAATAGTGGCCTGCTCTCCCTAAGATACTCTAAACCCGAGGACTCTTGTATTTATTCCGAGTCCTTTTCCTTCTTTCTCTGCACTCTGTATCTAAGTCTATACACACGATTCTCCCCTGCCACAGTAACACCTACTTTATGGAAGAGTACCAACAGGGGAAAACGAGTAAATTCGTAGTGTTCTTGTCGTATGAAATATTTTTTCCGTGATTGATAATGCAGTCATGATTTAGACCCTGTAATGCGAACTCATAACCTTTGTCCGGGAACTCCGCAACGAGGCTGCGAAAAGAGCACAGGTGACAGCGAGTTGAGGGCAGGTGATTATCTCAGGAAATGTTATCACAGTCTGGACTGCGGGTTCGCTTTTTCGGCAAAAATGTCTGGGCACGAGAGTAAATCTGAACTCCATGACCGCCTCATCAATCATCACCACAATCGCACCTAACCTACTGCAAGCCTTACAATTATTTTAGTAGGTACCACCTTCCAACAAGGTTTGAACAACCTCATGAAGTTGACCTCTGCGGCATTAAGTTAAACTCTTTGGAGGCGAAATCCTCGCTGTTTGAATCCGTCAAATTGCTTTTCTCAAAGCACCCGGCACAGGGAAAACGATTCGAGATGTAGGCGCCATTTTTTTGCTTTTCTGGTAAGTGCCCTTTGGCAACTGAAGTGAACTCTCGTTTCTTGCATCGCAAGCCTTTTTCCTCTACCAAGTTCTCGACATGCTGACATGAGAGGCCTGATTGCGTCACGTTAAACAATGTTTGGGGTTTTCGTTATAGGAATGTCCTTGCTGATTGGACGCCTCCGACCTCGTTCCTACAACTAACCCACATTTGGCTATTTTTGTTCCATAGAAACTTTGCCAGATCACGATGTCGTGCTCAAATTTTCAATGCTGAATGGTGGCGAACCCCGAAAAATACCCTTGCATAGCCCCGGTAGGCAGTCAGATTTCAATCGTGTCGATCATATGTCATAGGAATGCAGATGCTGATTAGATAACAGAGCCAGTACACAGGGAAAATAAGCAACTTGGAAGTATCCTTTCACTGTCATAGTCACTTGCCGAGTCTTGGAGTAACAATAGAGACTGCGCTTTGAAGTACCTCTTGCAGCAGCAACCATCAAAAGATACTCAATCGGTAGCGCCTATATTTCTACCCTAAACGCCTGTACCAAGTGCTCTACATGCACAATGGCGCTTGATATACTTTTTGACTACGATCTCATTCCTACCGCCAATCCATATCTGGTAAGTGCTGATGGTAGCCTCGTTTACCTCTTCCCACGTATATATAAGAGGGCAGGTATCGTGCTCCAAATTTCTCGATAGTGAGATACATTCAACAAATATCAGACACTGGAGACATTCGACAAATATCGGTTATTGCAGCAACACTTCCAGAATGTCGGAGCGGGAACCCTGGCTGGATGATTGGGGAGAAGTTACCGGCAACCTTCCTTCCCAGGACCGTAGCGGCAGGAAAGCGAGTCCTCTATTATCAGTTGTGAAGAGTTTTTGGCAGACATGTACAGGATCCCACCGTAAATACGATTACGACGTCACGATAGACAACACGAAGCAGTCAGGTGCGAGCGATTTCAGCAAGAATTTCGGGACATATCAGCTTGACTTGAGCAACCAACCAAATACAGATCAAACGGGTTCCGAACAGAATTGGCCCAACACGAAGGTTCGTATTCACCCAGCCAATTATGGAAGCTTGATACTCAGACATGAAATAGAAAGAGTCACGCGAGGAGCGTGGACAGTACGACCAGCACGAACAGAATGAGCGTCATCTACGACAGGAGCGGCAACAGAATTCAAAGCCTCTAGAAGTGGTATGAACCCTAAGCTCTGTCTGTGCTCAATGCACCATGGTTAGGACTGACAACTGGACAAGGTCGAAGAGTCAAAAGAAGCAACCGATGAAGCCGGTTGGGGTATGGGGTCTTTGATTATACCCGTTACGGAGTTAGGTTTGCCTAATGTCCTAGATGCAGAATTAGATGTATGTCGTCAAGTTCTATTTTCCTGGGGTATATTTTTTTTTAACAGTCATTAGTGGTATATCCGGGCTTTTCAATCGAAGTTTACAAATCAGCATGCGTTATCATTGCCCTGCCAATCTCACGAAGATGAGGTATTAGTTGGTTTTTTTGGGAGGTTGTTGCAGACTGTATCAGATGACTGCCCGTGTACGACTGTTGTGGATATCTCCAAAGCAATGAAACAACATTTCGGCAATACTGGGTTTGAAGAAGGATCCGCCCACCGAGAGGTAATTTGCAAGTATTGGGAGCCGTTTGTCTTGCAACTACGCCAATGCCCAGACCCACGACGTTCAGACTTGGGCAAGTGGATAGCAGATGACGCCTGTCGGATTCGGGTGGAAACTTACGTTACTCGCTCCATTTGGTACGCATATTGGAGGTATAGGGAAAGAGTCAAGCCGTTTAATGACTGGAAAGGAGCTAAGCAGGCTCTGCTACAGACGACGGCTGGAATCCTCGAAGAATATTCATCAGAAAAATGGGAGAAAATGAATGCTATGCATAATCGCTTTATAATCCATTGGGATGCCATTCAAGGGAGATTACAAGACAGTGCGAGTGTTTCAGATGAGATAAAGAGAGCTTTTGACTCTAGTCAAACAACATGGAAATGCGCAATCGAAGCTGTTCAGGACATCCGACATGATCGAATTCCACCGGCAAGGAATAGTGCAGCTGCCCTTGTGCTAGCAGCTTCCATCGATACCATTCATAACCAAACCCCTACGAGTAGGTTCTACGAAGCTTTGGCACAGTGGGTTGTCCAAGATGGTGGCGAAATCAGTCATTTCATCGACGTATGTTGGCCTTCATGGATCGAACATCGGAGAGACTCAGGATTTTGCGGTTCTGAGGGGCCGGCTGCATTTCCAGAACAGATAGCCCTGCTTAATTCGCTTTTCAGCACAGCAGATTCCATCAACGATTTTCGAACTACTCGAAGCGTATTAGAACAATTGTTGGATGAATTTATGGATGAGGACGAGTTTGTGGTTCTCCCGTACGACATATCAGTTGAGGCCGCCGCCTCCATTTTGATATTTGACGACGATCTCGTCGACGATCTTAGCACCGATGATCTCCCGGGCTTCGTTAGGCCCATGCAGTTTGCAGTAAACCCATTTGCAGCGGAGCCTGGAATAAGTCCTATCTCCGATTGGGTTGACGGTGCGATAATAATCAGCGGAATCGTCGTTCATTTTCTGATTGGTATGTTCCTATGTCTAACCCCACAGACTATGGAGCTAACGCAAGTTATTTACCAAGAAATTCACGTACCCGGCTTGAAGCCATTAATTCCACTGATTGTATTGTCAGTTGTTCGACTAGACAGGGCCTCCTATTTTGCTGAAACATTACAAGCCACTGCGTTGGATCACATGAAAGGTCCGGACCCATCGTATGGGTTTGCTGGAGAGGACGATTTCCAAAAAGTCATCAAGGATACTCGCGATGGTCGCTATTTGAATGTTGATGATGTAAAGTTTGCGTTAATTCGAATAGTTCCTGTGAGTGAAATATCGCTGGAGTCGTCCAATTAGGGCTGAAGCTAATACATAGTTCAATATAGATTGATTCAATCGGGACGGTGCTGAGGCTCTGTGGTGATCTTGCATCACTTTGGAAAAAGATGGGACCATTAACCTGTGGTCCAGAATCTAAACAAGTTCTGCGGGACAACAATCGCATTTCCGTGGATACATGTATGAGCGATGCTAGCATTTTATACGCCACCGGAACGCCTTCGATTCCTCTTCTGGCCAATTCTCCCGCCCACCCAGAAACTCAGCATTGGACACCCATGGCCACCAGCATATCCTCAGACTCTCAAACAATGTCATCAAGCAGTTCAAACACCGGGACCATGGAAACATCACCGGTACAAGGCACTCAGCCCCGACGCGTGCACCACTGTGGCCATGATGGCTGCCCGAAAGTTTTCCCTACCTCGAGTAATCGCCGCCGACACGAACGATCGGTTCATGGTGGAACTACTGCATGTAGCTATTGTCTGAAGCTGATCAAGGACCGTGCGGACTATAAGAAGAAGCATGCGAGCATTTGTAAGGCTTTGGCGAGGGAAGAATTTTAGGACAAAAATTCATGACTCTCTTTAAAGACACATCATCCCGTGGAGTACAGCATTACTTTCTCTTGTTTTGTCGGGTTACTTTTACTTCTGTTTTTTGCGTCTGATATTTCTGTCCGGTTTTCTTTGCTTCTGGTATTTCTGTTTGGTTTTTTCTTTGCTTCTTGTATTTCTGTTCGGTTTTCTTTGCTTCTGATATTTCTGTTCGGTTTTTCATTACTTCGGCTTTTTTTCTGGTGGGATTTTTTCTGTGGGATTTTTTCTGGTTCAGGTTATATGAATGGATTTACTGTTTTTCTTGATACTGGAGGTGGTTGGGAGGAGAGGGTACTCAAATATTTGCATGGCTTTCAATCTATCAACTTACTACCAAGCATCGGGTTTGGCGTTTTTTAATTTCTCTGACGGATGAAGATGATGACATTTAAAAAGTGATATGATCCATATTCGCATTCTTCATAGTGAACACGAAATGATGGGAAAACCTACACAAGCAATTTTTTGCGGTAGATAGGAAAAGCGTCCTTTTGGTCCGGAGATAAGTACTGCAGCTGGTTGCTATGCTATAGATGATGAATGCTTATGGAATGAAGAACAGAGAGAGATGAGGTGCTGGACAGGTACTCTAACCTGTGAGACAATGTAGGTGATAAATTGTGACTATCAGTGATGTACGGCAATAGCTCACGGCTGGAGCATTGGAGTGCTGATTTCAAGCCCGGGGTGAGGTAAGAAAGGAATCATAGAATCATTCGAATTTCGAAAAGCAGCCTTCAAGGCAATCTCTCTCCGGCGATGAGGAGTTGCAGCATAGTCCATGTATTACCACCGCAGTTAGGAGCGTGTTCCGGATACTCACTCAAACCATCATGTACTCATGTACTTCAAATTTCTCTCTGCTGCTGGGCGCGTTTGCGAAGCCTCGCAAGTAGCAAGTACGAACTTTAAGTTACGAGATATTTTATCGTAGTATCATAAAAGTCATGCTATAGCAAAATATCTTGAATTAAAGATTGAATTCAAGTAGTGTTTGGCAAAAATACTATCAATTAGGTGAATTTCGGTTTCAGCAGTGTGTAGGGAACTGAAAACACAGGTCGGAAGGTGTTTTTTCAAGTTCAACTTTGTGAATAGTTTGCCAAATAACACCCGATAACTTGAATTGGTAAATTCTTCCAAACATTGAAGTTCAAATTCAGCTGTAAACCGGGTTCGCCAAACACGCCCCAAACCAATTACTTCTTTCAACATCAAGCATAAAGACCGCCTGCCCAGCGGAATTACGAATATATTCAGATAAGAATACTCAAACATAATTCTCAGAACAATTGCAAACAAAACTGTCAAAAATCATATATCTCCGCTGTTAATAACCGTAAGTCCTTTATATTCAGCTTGAGAATAAATACTTATATACGAAATTTGTACAAGCTGGCTTCGCGTATATTTTTGGTTTAATGATAAAAAATCTCGAGTCCAACCACGAGCTCACCATATTCATCTGAATCAATTTCCAAAGCCTGTTTGTCATGTGAAACCTTGATTTCTTTATGTTTACCAGATCCTTCAGGTGCGACAATGACTGTTCGAGTTCATCATCGCGGACAATTCCACCAGGGACGAGACTAAAAAGAGGCTTCTCAACTACCACAAGGTGTCAGTGATCATCTCCTTTGACTTTGGTTCAATCATCAAACAACGTACAAGGCTGATCGGGTTCTTTGTACATCTGCATGATGAGTTTGTGTTCAGTAGTACTAGCTGCTTAGCTTTCTTTTGTTTCCCCCATTCTTCGTGGTAGCGTGGCACTAAGAGTGGACTCTGAAGTTAAAATGATTGTATTGTATATCTTTCACTATTTTAGAATTTATCGTTGCCGAAACTGCGATTCCCTTTACAGTTGCCATGACCGCAAGTGGAACCGTTTCTGAACTAGTGTGAGGGCTGGAACCTCTTCTTTAAAACAGGACTCGCCGAGGACTTTCTGAAGAAGCCTTGCGCGACTATCGTGCCATTGAGTTCTCTGCTGTAGATTGACACCACCGGTGCATTTTGTCGTACCACCACAAAAGCCCTACTATCTCCGGGGATGTAAATAGGTAGCTCGTCCTCGATGTTGTATATAATTATTATACGGTTCGGATGTGTGCCGCTGCGACTGCACGGAATATGGAGGTCATTTCGACTTCGACGCCGTGTAACTGCACCGAAAAGGGTGGGAGGATTTATTGCCCTTCCTGCATAAAGTTTCTCAACCATTGACAAGAGAACTATGTCAAAACGGCGAAATGTACAGTTACCTCAGGTTCTCCGTTTACTTCAACTGCTAGTTGTTATCGATAGTGGCGTGTTTTAGGAATGCGTTGAAATGCTTCATGGACGAGGAAGTTGTTGAAAACAGGTTCTCTTAACGTATCCTCCGAATCGTCTGCCATCATAGTTGATTTTCTAGTATTCATTTGGTTCTCGCTCGAAGGCAGGCATATCGGTAGGTATTTGGTGTGTTGTTTCCTGGCATTGTTTACAGTAAATATGGGAGTGGTGCCACAACTACACGTGGTTGTAACGTTTGGCTGATAAATTGAGTTATGCCTACTAAGTACCTAAGTAACTTTCAACATCCCCCCTCTCCTTCCTCATAAAAATTCACTCTTTGACATCATGACCACGCCTCAAAACAGAACCTCGAATACACAGAGCAATTCCTGCAAACCCTCTCTCCAAGACCGACACCAATTTTTCGCCGCCAAGTTTGCTTCGGTAGATTTCAAACCCGACCACTTCTCAGCACATGGGCACGAGCAGAACACGCATTTCATCACCGAAAACTTTGGCCTAAACAACCCGGGGAAGTATGGATATCTGGAGGGTACCAGATTTCTCGATGTTATCCTGTTTGTCGCCGAGGAGGGTGTATTTATCTGCAATCACGACTATGAGATCGCCCACATGCTTTTAAAGACTCTTGATGACGCTGTGGAGGTTCTTAAGGGTGAAAGAATGCCTGATGGTCCCCATAGAGACTGCGGAGAGGTATACGATGTGAACGGCGAGGACCAATATTTGCAGCCTGGAGAGCGTCGAAGATACTTGAAACCTGGAGAATTTTACAGGAAATCTTAAACAGCACGCTTCTCTCGTGCCCAGATTTCTATCTGAGCTCGCAGGCTCGGTCGGTCGCAAAATTAATTTTCGCAGTCTAGGCACGAGATAATAAACAACACACCATATTTAATACTTTGAGTTTGGATATTTGGATCCCGATGAAAAGGTGCCAACAATGAGGCGGGTATGAAGTTTTGCGGGGATTTCATTGGTCTCTTCTTTCTTTCTTATTTGTTTGTTTGGGACTTTTTGCATATCTGTATTGCTTCTTGGGTCATATACTGTTCTAATTATTTCGTTTAAAGCCGTGTTTCAGGCCGTTGAGGGTTTCAGGCCGTTGAGGGTTTCAGGCCGTTCGTGGATGGTCCAAGCCAAAGGAAGGATCCGCGAATGGCCTAAAAAGGTACTGGTGTAAATTCAATGTTACGCGGCTTCTTTTCCATACTCACTGTGAAGTGATCGAGTATATATCTCACCGTCACTCTTCGCTATACCATACTCCAGGCTTATTTTTCAGATTTTCTGATCACCATCCCGCTAGGTATGATGCTCAGAACTCTGCCTTTTGGCTCTGGAAGATCTATAAGTTCGGGCGCATTTCCAAATACATCGTGTATTTCCCACCCACTCCATCTATTCAAATTTCCTATTCCTATTGAGTGGTTCTATTTGGAGGTTCTATTTGAACAGAACCATGGAAAGTCCTCCGGTTACTGTTGGTGTTGTGGTGATGCCGTCCACTTGGGGCTAGATGTGTAGTTATGTTCCGACCCATACGCCAAATCTTCCGATTGGCCAACCAACCGGCCGACCCATATGCCAACTTGTCTGCTTGGTGAATATGTCAATCTGTACGTCAACCGACCCAGGTGCCAAATATTCAAGAGCTTGATGAGGCGCACAAAAGTCCATTCCATAGTGAAGCATCATGGTACCAATTTTTCTCAATTGTCAAAATTCTACACCCACCAGCGCGACTTTGCTGTTCCTCCATGTTCTAGTTTACCTTGGATTTCTCGACTGCAATTATGGCTGGGTCCACTGCTGCCATCATCGCTGCCGGTTCCGGTTCTGGAACCATCATCTAGACCAGCGAAGGATCTAGTACTGGTAGAATCACAAGGACGCGAGGAATATGTCCAAGTTGGATGGCAAATAAGTGGTTGGTATGTGTACTTTAGCTGGAAATCTATACTACAAACTTGGTGTATGGGTCGAAACACTCGGCTAGACACAAAATATATTTCGAAGTCTGGGTGCGAGATATATAATGCACCGAGGTTATCCACCCAGGCCCGTATCAAGGGATGCATATATTCCGGAGGAGTTTCCCGTAAGTTTATCACCTGCTGGTGATAAGACTCCGTAAAAGTGATGGTAATGATTTCTCCGACAGATATGTTGGCCTGGGAGATGGCCTTGCGGATTGTTACGGTAGTTTGGGAGATTGTCAACTACTCTAAGGCCATAATATCATAGGGGTTGGCCCCGTGGCGCAGTGGTATCGCTCCTGAAAATATTGGCGGGGTATACGGCCACAATGCTATGGGTTCGAATCCCAGTGCCAGCCCCCTGGTGTGAAGAGGATGAAGGGTAGTGGGTGGGGAACTCTGCCATCTAGCTGGCTTGCCCAGAAGTGGAGGGGATATGGGCTCTGTCATACTCTAGTTAAAGTGCATACAGTATGAATAAAACAAAAAAGCCATAATATCATAAGTGACAATCCTGAAATCTCAAGACTCTTATCTCACGAGACTAAGTCTCGAGATATAGCCAGTCCCGTTCGATGCCATCGGACCGAAAATTTCCACGCCTTGGTGATATTTTCTACCTATCAACACGAACTGGAGTTCTCTTTGACGCTAGCTACCTAGCATTGACTGCAAGAAGCCTAAATATGGTGGGTAAATCCCCAGCAGCGTGATGAGAAAGAAACCCAATGTTTCTTTGCACAGGGGGTTGAGTATCAGTGATGGAAGTCGACATGCTACACCATCACTTCATGAAAACATACTCATTCTATTCATCCATTCTACTCTACTCTCCCCTTCCACTCCTCTTCCCCTCACTCCTCTCCCTCACCCCTCACCCCTCACCCTATCACTTCCAAAATGCAAATCAAGCACAAACACAAAAAAAGGCATAAACATAAAAATAAAATACATCACCAACATCAAACGTCCCAAAGAAAAAAACATCTCATATCACCATCGATCATTCACATTTCACTTGCAACTCCAACCCCCCCTTCCCTTCCCCCCCTCCACGTGTACCAATCTTCCCCATGCACTCAAAAAGAGACCCAAAAAATACCATCGTGTAAATGCATCACAAAAAAAAAGCGTAAAAAAAAACTCAAACACCATGCGCATTATGACTCGCACACAAACAACTTGTACACAAAATGCCTTAAAACACTCAGTAGTTAGCTTTGTATATCCCTTCGTCGATCAAGTCAAAGACCCAGGCTCCTACGCCTTAAGTCTCCTCTCCTCGCACGCGACACAAACGGGGACTTCCCTCCCATCCGTTCCCCTAACAAAGAACCTCCCATCATCGAACGTACATCCACATTCCTATCTTCATTAGCATCTCCTCATCTCGTGGGGAGAGGTAAAAATACCGTGCAACAAAAACACTCCTCATGCCACTCCCCACCCAGAGCTTTCACCACCGTCTCCGTAACCGGTTTCTTACACTTCTTACACCTTCCTGAGTACCTCTTCGTATAACACCCAACACACCACGCATACCCATCCTTTTCCACAAATTTCGAGCTCTGATCAAACGGATCCCCGCACTCCGCGCAATAGAAGTGTCCTTGGTGCCATGTGCTACCGCAGGCAACGACTACCTCTCCTTCGATGGGTGTTTTGCAGCTCTTGCATCGGGGGGAGAAGAGTTCATGGAAGTCGAGGTGGCAATAAAAGCGTATGCCTGTGCCATTAGAGTGGTCTTCTACAATCCCTGCTTTTTCGAGACGTTTAGAGCGGTGTTCTTTTGGTTCTGGGTAGAACCCTACGTGCTCGAGGGCGGTTTGGCAGTGGTCGCAGCGGAAGCAGTCTGGGTGGAAGCGGAGGGAGCCGGCGGAGACGATGCGGCCTTGGATTGGGTTGCGGCAGAGGTTGCAGGTTGCTGTGGCAGTGCGGGCACGGGTTGAGGCGGAGGAGTAGACGGATGAAGGGCCGGAGCGGGGTTGCGGGAGAGGCCGGGTGCTGATGCGTGTTGGGGCATCGCCGATGGAGATTGTGGGGACTGGTGGTGTTTTGGTACTGCTGCCTTTATCCGAAACGTTGATGGTTGGAATTGCTGGTGTTGAACCCGAAATACGAATTGTTGGAGGCTTTGGTTGGTTGTCGTTGTCGTCTGGAAACGATATTGTAGGGATTGTCGGAGCGGTATTGGTTTTGGATACAGTAATTCTCGGCGCGGACATGGTGGCGTACTAGGGGTGGTAACAAGCCCAATTACTGGTGGTGGGGGCTGTTGTACCTGAGCTCCGTATTTGGTGTTGTTTTTTCGCACGGGCGTGGTTTCCTCGGGAGGGGTCTGACCTCCGAGTCCGTTCAGACCCTCAACTTTGGCAAGGGTCTCCTCCCCAACTCCTTTAGAATTTCCGCCTCGGTATCGTCCTCTTCCGAACCAGAATTTGGCGGCGAGGGCAGAGGATCAGAATTGGTCGTGTACTTTGGGTGATTGTTCTGAGTTGGTTCTTGCTTCCAGGGCTCGACGTATTCTGGTCTCCGGGGGTATGGCGCACCATACTCTCTGCGTCCACTGGGTGCCTGGCTGGGGAAAGTCGATACCCTCTCCAGGCCAGCCTTCGGAGGTTCTCGTTGTTCAATCGTAGACTGAGTCCGGGAGGGACCGGGCGAAGGCCCACTCTTGTTAATTCTAAGAGGAGCAACAGTCGGGAGAGCATCCTGAGCTGCCGCTGCCGCTGCCGCTTCCTGCGTCGACATTGCCTCAAAATGCATCGCCAATTCCTTCTCGATCTTAGGAGCATCCGCCGGCTTTTGGTGGGTGACAGGGAGGCATCAAAATCGAGGGGGAATCGCGACCAGAAACGGCCGACAGCGATGCTGGTAGTTTCCAAGAGACGCGCTTCTTCCGCTCCGAGTTTCCGGAAGAGGAACTGGAACTGGATGATATAGACTGCGTCCTCCCGTGTACCCTGGAAGTATACGAGAACCCGCGGAAACTGCCTGCAGGTGCTGATTCGCGTTTTTGCTTCAATGTCGAGGTCCGAGAAGGACTCGTAGCATCGTTTGTCCTCCCGTCTTGTCGGTCCACCCCATCCCAGCCCTTATCATCTTCTGTGGCAGCCCTCGAGGGCGACCTCACAAACCCCAGGATCGAGGAAGTGGTGCTGGAACGCTTATGTGTGGGAGACGAATGCTTCCGAATAAGCCTGCTTTCTCGTCGGGTCAAGGCGGGTGGTGGGGTCGCACTGTGTAGACTCGGAGGTTCTGCTAGGTCGACAACAATTGGTTCCGACGAGGGGGGAGGAGCAGATGCCGATGTCGAGCTTCGGAGCAGAGACCATCGCGTCTTTGCCGTTACGGATATGGGGCGGGAACCCGTGGGGCGTTGAGGGCGATTATTCCTAAGGTCGGCGAGGTATTGTTCTGTCGGGGGTTAGTAGTTGAAATCTAGAGGGGGATCGGGTGGTGCCTGCGGAATACCTAGCTGCTCCTTGGTCATGTACGATTTCCGTGCTTCAGCCATTGTGGCGATCAGCGACTCTGAGGTCAGAGATGAGGGGTGATGTGGGGAAGTTGCAGTTAAGTGGACAGTCTCGTGATGACTTCGTTCATGGGGTGTGCGGAGGTTGGGATTGAGCCCTCCCTGTCTTCACTGACTGCTGCGAGTGAATAGAAGCTGCAGAAGAGGAATGGGGACAAGGAATTGGAGCAAATACAAACAAGCTATGGAATGCGGGGGCGCTCGGAAGATAAATGAATTTGCGGGTATTGGTATCTTGTCCTGCCGTGGTATTTCGGGAGGGTGGTGAGCAGCAAATCTTCGAATAACCACAAGACAACGCAGTGTTGCGTTGAGACAGGCATTCCGCAAATCCCTGCCAATTCGTTGGCTTGACAACAACGCAGCCCAGCCTAAGCCACGTGATGCAGGAGCTGCAGTCGGCTTGGCATCGCGACTCGCGTCCGTGATCTCAACCCAAGCTTAGCACCATCACCACTTCGACAATTGACCAACAGCCTTTCCGCGCCTCAACAATGACAGATTCAGGTACCTATCCCACTCCTGTCGCTACCGATCTACCGATCTAACTTCTTTAGAACTCTCTTCCGTCGGTGACGGCTCTTCCTCTCCAGCACTAGCACAACCCACAACCGTTGCCTCTCCCGAAAAACCCACCGGCAATCGTTACGACACCATGTTCGGTTCCGACCACGAATCTGACAGCGGCGCACCAGCACGCGACGACAGCGACTCCGAAGACCGAAAACGCGATATCAAGACTTCCCCACCCGAAGCCGACGATGACGAGCAACTCGACGACCTCTTCGAAGAAAAACCCGAGCTCTCCGATGCCGACCTCGCTACCCCCCGGGACTCCCCCGATCCCGACGAGGGTGAACGCTTCGTCGAGATCGCACTCCCCCGCCACCCCGGTCCCGCCCCACGAGCAGACCAACACCTCTACCTTATGAAAATCCCCAACTTCCTCACTATGGAACCGCAGCTCTTCGACCCAGAAAAATTCGTCCTCCCCACCGTCGACTCATCCGACACAACCTCCGCCTACACAAAAGCCACCACCAGCATCCGCGTCCGCCGCGATCCCAAGGGTACAGGTGCACTACAATCAAACGCTCGTGTAATCCGCTGGTCAGACGGTACAATGTCCCTACAAATCGCGTCTTCACCAAATCTCTACGACCTCCCAAGGAAAGACCTCACGACCCCTCCAGAAAACCCTAGTAAATACGTCGCTGCACAGAACTCACATATGTACCTCCTCGACCCACACGAGACGGCAGGAACCCTCCGCGTCGTCGGCCACGCTACACAGTCCCTCAATGTCGTCTCCGCATCCGTCAACCTCGCGTCCGACCACGCTATCCAACGTCTTCACTCCGAACTCGCCTCTGCAATCCCTAGCGCCGCAAGATCCACCCCTCTCGAGATCTCGGAGCTTAAAGACCCCGAGGCGGAGCGTAAGGAGGCTGAGAAAATCGCGAAGGAGAGGGAGAAGGCGAGTAAGAAGCTCGAAGCCCAGCGAAGGAGAGCAAGAGAGCGAGATCCACTTGAGGCCGCTGCGAGGAGGAGTTATGCCAAGGTCACCGGAACCAGGAGTAAGCGGGATTCGCCGCCGATTTCGATGGGTAAAGGAGGGGGCCGTGAGGACGAGTATGATCTTGAGGATGAGTTCATTGAAGAGGGAAGTGATGAGGATGCGGATGGGGGGGTTAGTGATGAGGAGGAGGAGGAGCTTGAGGATAGACGACCGAGAAGGAGGGCGGGCGAGAGCGAGAGGGAAGGAAGAGAAGGAGGGTTGTGGAGGATGAAAGTGATGAGTAGTCGAGCAGTGACGATGTAAAAAAGGAGGAGGGCTGTGATGGCATTGATGACGCTTTCAAACGTCCAACTGAACAAACATCTGGAGGTAAAAAATATAGCCCTCTAGAATAGAATAGTTGGCCAGGTCTCGTTTCCTATGGCAAAGCCATAGACTACCCTTGGTTGCGCTATTGATATTTGTCCATCCAATCTTAAGCAGCATTTATAGGGTCTTCTCGATTCTCATTTTCAAGAGCTGTTATCCCATCCTATTAATCCCTTGCCGTACGGACTTCCCCAAAGCCGTCCTTCTGTGCAAACCTCACCACTTTCTACTTCCCTTTTTTTTTAGCACATCACCAACCACTCGTTAAGATCCAGGAATCTCTAACATCTCTAAAAGTTTCGCCCTCACCATATGTATATCTTGACCTATCGATGCTGGGCTGGGGATGCTCCTGCCTCATGAATATTTGGTGTTCTTGCACAGTGGTATTGTGGTATTCCAATGTTCCGCGAGATCTTGTCTGTAGTGGTAGATTTGATCCTCTTACCAATGCTAAAAGGAAGCTAATGGCGATTTTGCCATCCAGTCTTTTCCGCTAAGCTCGCGAGCTAGAAAGGCTGGGCACGAGAGAAGGTAGTATCGCTGATTCGAGAGCTTATTTAAAAGCTTATCCTCCCTCCCTCCTAACCCACTTATCTACCCTCATTATCCCACTTGCTACAACCCAATCATTTACCTTCACCACTCCACTTGCTACAATCCAGCCATCTTCTCTCACCATGCGCACAGGACAGAATTATCCGCTATGTGCTTAAAATAAAATTAGCCTCTACAGGATCTACATATCAACAATCATCTCACAGATTGTGTGTTTTCCTTCTCACTGCTTCTTCTTGCTTCTTGTTCAAACTAACGAACGATCCGTAGCTCTCACTAGAAAATACGTAGCTCAATACTAATCCGTACTCTCTGCACAGCCATGATGCCGGATTCACTTTGCAATGTACGTTTTCCTTTGTCTGTGCTCATCCTTTCCCTTTCCCACTCTTCCTCCCATTGTTCCTGTCCAAACTAACAATCCGTAGTTCTCAAGGAAGCTGGAATATGTGTGATACACCGCCAAGATACGCTCATACTCCTACTCGCGATGTTATAGTTGGGATATGGCTGTCGACTACGGCCAAAGACGTTTTGAATCAGCTGAAACTATAGAATAATATGACTCACCAGTTGAAAACTGTCGAACAGGACAGATCAACATGGCTAGGCAAAACTCTTACTTGGAATACAACCCGAAGATGCTGAAGACGATTCTGTTCAATCAAAACGAACAGCTGCAGTTCATTTTATTAAGAATACAAAGTACCGGAACTAAGGACTGTTGTAATATTACAAAGTCCATTTTTTGTTTTGTTTTAACCATATTCACTCTAATTAGAGTATGACAGAACCTATTCTCCCTTCCGCCTCCAGGCGAGCCGGCTAGGTGACGGAGATCTCTTGCTTCTACTCTTCCTTTCCCTAATACAAAGTCCAGTAATGCATGAAGAGACACATGAAGGACTAAGGGAGGGAGGGTGGCATGGTGCGGATGCGGGTGATGTGCTTTTTTTTTTAGCTAATGTTTCATTCGACTCGTAGTAGGATGTCTTTGTTTGTAGATTGTTACTGTATTTGGTTTCTCGGGTTCTATCAGCCGGTGATAGCGGGATTATAGATGCCTTTCGAGACGATACTGTTTCAAGAATGGTGGGGCTATGGCGCAAAATTGGACTATCATGGAAAGCTCTTGAAAAACCATTATGTATGGACAAAAGGAGATACAGGAATGCATAAAGAGACACAAGTACTAGGAGCTTAGGCAGGGAGGGCACATGGTGTGGGGTTGACGTTATGATTGTTTATGCATTGTTATCAGTTCGTGGTAGTGGTCGGGATACCTTTCGTGAAGACACAGTTTCATTTTTTTAGAATTCTAAAATTGCGGCATTTACCTCCATCTGTCCTAGCACTGCCACGATACGTGCAGTGATACTATACTAAACAATAATTTTTTACAACCTCCGCCATTCGCCATCACTACCTACACCTCCACCCACGCAGACATCTGAACATTGATCCTCTGAGCTGAGTATTTTTCTTTGATACTTACAGAGTCCAAGGTTAAACTGAGATGAATTTGAAACGACGAAAGGGAACAGTCTCAGCCACAGAGTACTCTTCCAATTATTTCTTCGCTCACTGATAATAGATAGATATAAATTAAGAAAAGGGAACGAAATGAGTTGCATACGTAAGTGGTGATGCAGTTGCTACATAGTTTAGGATTTGAGATCTAGGAAGAGGGCTCCTCCTAGATATAGGGACCGCCATCTCAGAATCTGGGGTCCAGTCAAGAACTCCAGTGCGGGGGTTTTTGTGGTGGTTAGAGGTAAAAACTTACTCAAAGACTAGGGGAATGACGGATCCGTATGCATGTTTTTCTACTGTAAATAAACGGTACCACAAATTTTTGAATATAGCTACCACGGTTATTGAACGACCCAGGTAAGTTGGTACACTTAAACCAATGACATTTAATGGTTATCACCCAGAATCTACAAAACCATTCAAACACCAGGATCCATCAATCAGCTAACTTGAAAACTCAAATACAGTCTTCTGTTGATTCTATTTCCCTCCCATAACCCCAATTTATTTTCCCTCTTCTCCCTTCCTCTTGCTCCCTTCAGTTCATAGCACTCTGTTCCTTCCCCTTCCTCTCCCCCGTTTCTCTCCGGCACTCTCCCAAAAATCCGTGCACCAATACCTCCTTTCCACCGCTGTTCATCTGCAATATTGCATTCCAAAGGCGTTGGCACACCGCCTTGCATTCCATTTTCACATTCACACCTCCCTCGTTCCCATCTCCTCCGAAAGCAATCCCCAACGTGCTAAGCGACTGCTCCAGCCTTCCCAAATGCACCTGAAAGAATGGAGTCGCCACAAATGTCTGCCACGCCTTTGGGTTTTTGGGGAGATATACGGCATTCGAGTTTTCGGGTGATAGAATTGCGCAATAGTACGACATCGCGGATTCGATCAGTGCTGCGAATGTGGGGACTAGAGAATCGTGGAGCAGTAAGGGGGGCAGCGTATAATTACCAGGTGTAACTGGAGATGGAAGCGGTGCTGGTGACGGTGGTGGGGATGGCGAAGCGACCGGAGAAGGTTGAAATGGAGGAGAATTAGAACCTCTCTTTGGTCTTCCTCGTTTTCGGGATTTTCTAGGACGACCCCCCTTTCTCTTCGGTGGCGGGGATGAAGACGGCTTCTCAGAAAGAGTTTCTGAAAGAGTCCCTTCCACCCCTATGGGCTCTGCCAACTCTGGACCAGATATTTCTCTAGCTTGCTTGGTCACCAGCGTTGGCGAGTTCGGTGCTTCAGCTGCGATTGTAGCAACCTTCGTCATCGGCAAAGGAGAAAGTTTATTCTCAAACTCGCTCTCGGAGACTTCATCCCCCAAAATCTTTAATTTTTTGATGCGCTCCGCAGCTTGTTGGTATTCAATCCCTGAGGTTGGGGATGATTGTGGGTGACGCTTCTTGGCCGACGATGGGGTGCCTGAACTCATGCTGGAATTTTCTTTTTTCTCTTCGTCACAGGACGCTATTGAAGGTGATGTTGACGATGTCGGTGACGACGATGGCTCCACTTTGATAGAGATATGGTAGGAGGCTGGTTTTTTGATGTTACGCGTGGAGCGACGGATAGTGCGAGTGTTAGTGTTGCTGCCAGTCTCAGGCGTTGGCTGGGGTGTTGGGGTTGCGGGGGGGTCGGTAGAAGTTCGGGTTCGTCTCGTGGAAGGCATGGTTCTATTAAATTGAGAAACGATCCGAGCGAGCTGATAATTGGGGTAGGTGCAGCAAATGTAAATTAGGCGGTTGCAATGGTGGAAAGGCTACTATAAATTCGAGTTGGTTGAGGTGGTGATGATACTAAATTGAGAGATGTGGAGGTGAAGTTTAGAGGAAAGTAAGATTTAGGATCGTCGGTTGAGTTTAAAGGAAAGCAAGAGGATCGGCGGTTGAGTTTCTGCTTGTGCTTGCGTTTGGAGAGGTGTGTAAGTTTCAACCCTAGCCCCAAACCAAACAACACAACTTCCTTCTCCCCTCCCTCTTGATACACATTCTTCCGATCCTGATCTCCTACATGATACTCGCTTATTTTGCATCTCATTTGCAACCGTATATCCACTTCGATGGCAGCACAGCTCCTTTCTTGAGTTGCAATGCCCGTCAGGAAGCGAGAGAGTAAATAAATCCGATGCCGAAACTGAGCGGACCGATCTCAATTAACTACGGCTGTGACGGCGTATATCGCGGCAATACCATAAATCTAACCCGTCTAAGCGTTTGGTCTATATTCGCCGTAGATATGTGGGCACCCAGTCCGTCATTCTATCAGAACTATCAGTGAGGGTCCTACATGGAGTTCTAAATACTTACATTACAGCTTTCTTATGGGATAGGACTGTTTGCACTGATGAAAAATACCGTCAAGTTGGCAAAAGAGTGTTTGGCATGAGTTTTATGTACTCCATGCGGGAATATCGGAAACCATGGAACACTTCCGTCTCTACACGCGCGCATGTACAGTGCAGTGTATCTCCCTAGGCTACGTCAGTTCTGCTGAGTTGTCTATTTACTCTGGTACTAAGTTCGGCCCGGATAATCCTTCTGCAGTGATCAGCGCTGCAGCAGATTGCAGCAGATTGCAGAACTTTTCTCCTTCTCAGGATCTCACTCGCAGTCGCCCGCGTACCATGAGGTTGATATTCGCCGAGCCTTTTTTGAGACGGAAAATCTATCCAAGTCGATTCCCCATGGTCAACGAATGGTGGAATGAGTACCTCTCATGATACGAGGGTTAGGGGTTGGAGGTCTGCGTGGATGAGCCCTCACCACCTATTCATCTCTTCCTATCTTCTCTTTTCAGTGCTTGCAGCTCTCTATATGCAGAATCTAATCACCTACACCTTATTTATGCCGCAACTGTCTTAGACGTTTGCTGGAGGATCCTCCAGGCGATTTTTCTTCCCTCAAAATGCACTCTGCCGTTTGCGGTACGCCTCTCTCTACCAGGTGTTACGAGTCGTTGCAACCAATGGGAATACCACGAAGTTATGTGGTTTTGGGTTTTTGGAGAGTTTGTTTTGGTATCGCTCGCAACGGTTTCGTCACCCCGATATTTAGCCATTCTGAGCGAGTTGCGAGAATAAAGAAGTGCGAACATCCGGTATCCTAGCTAAGCCGAATCTAGTAGACTCAACAGAGAAGGACTAAGAAGAAAAGTTCTAAATAAACTAGCGTCAAGAGTGACCTGGATTAAGCTGTGACGCAAAAGAGCTACACTCAAGGCTTGTGGTTCGCATCTGTCTATTTCGGATCAGCTCTTATGGGCGAGTCGTGATGAATAATCGGAATTCCATTTAGGCTCAATCCCATTTCACCTATCACCTTACAGTAGGTTATGGCCACCCGAATGGTTGTTTTGTCGACGAGGATACGTAGAACTGGAGCACGAAGACACATTCTATAGGGACAACGCTGGTGTTCCCAGGGATTGCACGACTCGCCGCAGTCAGGTCTTAAATGCAATATTCCCAGTAAGTCTGGGGGATCCCCGATGCCCTGCATAAGACCAGCATGGTCCGAGCCGTGGACGCGTCATAGATTGCCCGTTAGTACCAAGGGTGACGTAAGTGTTCAAGCTGAAGGAAGCAAGGCAAAGAAAGCTCCACGTATCTATAAATCCATGCGTCTGCTCTCATTCCAAATCCTTCAGTCATCAGTATTCTACCCAATCAATCCCAACAATCACACACCTACCAATCAATAACCCATTCAACAAATCCCAACACTCAAAACTTCATTCATAATGCCTGGCAACTTCCACACCTCCGCCCACGACATTGAACTTAAGCACGGCCACAAGTTGAAGTGCAAACTCAGGAACAGCAGCGGAAACGTCGTCGAATCCAGTATTGACCTGGACGAAATCATTGGCAATTCCGATGGTACTGATGTTTTCATCCCAACTCTCTACAGACATGTCTTTAACAAATGGTATAGGCTGGTTCAAATGGGATAGTGCCAACTTTTCGAAGTCTGCAAGGAACATCAGCCTCAAGGAAGGCGGGAAAAAACTGGAGGCAGATCTCCCGACGGCCGATGGAGGGTACAGAGAGAGACAAGGTATCATGTTGAGCGATCGCATTGAGAACCGTGATGGAAATCTGGTGTTCAGTGAGTACCCCGTCCAACGTCCGTTTATCATGAGAAGGCTGTGGATAAGGCTAATTTTGGGTTGATGGGGTAAGATTAAATCTCCGTGTTCTTTCTTGGGGCCTTTGCTTCGATGTGAGGGTGTATGGCAGATTTGGATGAATTATGTTGCTCGATTTTCTGGTGTTCTGCGTTTATATATGATCATATTTCCACAACACATCAAAAAGTGTTTGCAGGTAATGAGCGTACCTGATTAGGTAGATAATGATATTTCTTTGTTACTGGGTACCCCTGAATATTGATACACCTGATGCTATTATTTGGATTGGTTCCTTTACGCTTCCTCGTTGCGGGTTCGAGGTCGCGTCTCTGAGGTGTACATGTGAAGTGGGGAACCGGGAATCGGATATTAGACTATTTTAGATATCCCCAATTGTGTCTTCACCACAAAAGACATCTCTTGCTACGACGAATTACAAACCAAAGACATGAGCAGCAAACAAACTGTAATCCTAACGCCCATCACATCATCTTCCCTAGCAGACCTGTACAGGGCGACTGAGGGATTCGGACCCTTCAGGACGAGCCCGGGCAAGCGAAAGACAACCGACGAGCCTGCCACTAAAGTAGTTTAATGCAAGGCAAATTGGTCTTAGTGCAGGACACAGAACGGCGAGCCTAGACCACCCATTAGCTATCACAAATAAAATATCCTGTCACATATACTATAGGGAGCAAGATGGTACGAGAAATAATCTGTGACAATTTTTTTCATTACTGAATGTGCAAGAGTGGGCTGAAAGTGTAATAAAAACACTATTGACAGGCCTTGTGTGACGCGTGACGTACGAACCATCCTGCTCGGCACAGTATGTCCGGAAAAACTGTCCTCGCAGGGTGCATACACATACGAAGTAGGCCGGCCTTTCATACTAGTCTATAGAACTTGGATAGCACAACAGTCATTGCGGAGTTGGAACGGAGTTGGAATTACACAGCGAATATCGAAATACAGCCGAAGTCACCGGTCTTTCGGGCACAAATGTTGGGTCTTGTGGTGTAGAGTAGCTGAGTGATTGAATGGCCCAGACTCACCACATTAATACAAATTTGCTAGGTTCATCGCATATCGGGCGAATGGCGACTGGCATGGCACGAGCCCGGGCTCGTCCTGAATTGTTGAACTGGTTCATAGAGTATGGTTCGTGTGTTGACCAGGATCTCGGCCGAATGGCACGTGACTCACGAGAAGTAGTTAGTCACTTCTCCTTTTCTCCCTTTTCTCCTTTTTCTCCTTCTCTTTCTCTAGATCTCTAGATATCATAATTCTTACGAGTTTTCTCCTCCACCCGTCTGTACGGCTTCAACATGAATAGCCCGAATCCCTCAGCCACCCTGTACACCTCATGAAGCTCCTTTAATTGAGTTTGGATCTCTTTAAGCTGGCTTGGAAAGTCGTTTGCTTTGGTCGATAGCCATACACCCATCATGAGAGTTGTAAAAGAGGTGATTAAGGCATCCTGATGACGAACGACCCATTGGCCTGCGTTCTTGGCAACTACGGGTTGTTAGTTCGAACAGGAACAATTAATAAATAAGCAAGAAGAATAGTGGGAAGGGGAAGGAATAAGCACATACGAACAGATTGAGACGATTGTTGATGACAGAATATGAAAGCTCAAAGCGAAGTCGTAGTAGTAAGGAATGGATGGAAAGTTAGGAGGGAAGGGTGTTACTGGACAATCTTTTAAACAAGCTTTTGAAGCTAATATAACACTACTTGGGTTTGGGGTTTGGGGTTTTTGGTTGTGGTTAGGTGTACTGTACTGACAGACTCTGAGCTTCGCCGGAGCTTAGACATGAGCATTGAACCCTGGTTGGCTTGCAATGCATTACGTGCGAATCTAACAAATATTTTGGGGCTTGATTCAGTCACTGCAAGCCTTGGTAAGTGGCGTATAAAGGGGAAGAGGAAGTAGAGATTGAAGGATCCGGATACTGAAGCAGTTTTCTGAGGCTAGACGTACGTGCAAGATTAAGGCCCTAAAATAACAAAAATGGTGCATGATATGGATATTGTACCAGCAGATGAACAAGTAGCCACCTGAAAGTGGCAGCTTGTTAATACGTCAGTTTTTGCATTGAAAAGTTGCCGAATATTAGATTTTAGTTATGGACAAAGGTGCAATGCATATGATAGATTGGACTAGTGCGAATGGGTGGATGGAGCGAGTAAGGAAGATGCGGCATGGCTTTCAAATTTCTACTGCAATATTCATACATAAAAACTGTTTAAAAAAAAACAGATCAAGAAGAAAAAAACTAAAACTCCATAGTGTTGCTTGTTTTGCGGCTCGGTCGCAAGCACCCTATCCGCAGGATGTTGGGCACAAGAAAAATAGATAGGGTATTACTGAATAATTTCGGTAGCAAAGGAATAGAAGGCGCGGAGTTTAATGAAAGTTGATTCGTTGACAGAGCTAGAAAACAGTCATTGCATCCTGAGTGTAAAGTCAATTGAACCTCACCCATCTGCTGTCCCTAGGGTTGATTAATCTATTGTATTCATAAAGTTACTAGTACTCAATGAGACTACACTTCTTCAACCATATATGCCTCATAATCTCCACCGTCTTTAACAGAAGACCAACCAAGCAGTCTCCTTCTCCGCACAGTTTTCAAACACGGTGCACACAAGATGTTGGCCCTAACCACAACTTATATTGGAGGCTACTACACCCTACAAATCCTAGCTAGTGGAAACTAGGTTATGGTTTTCGGTTAGATTAAGGCTAACGTACTTTCCTCGGTGACGGGTACAATATACATAGTTACTAACGTTGCAAATGGTTGATTCATGCAAACCCATTCATAACTTTTCTTCATCTACAAGTTGCTACAGTGGTCATGATAGTCACAGGCTCAACAAACCTTCCTCGAGTTCAGCATGGAGCAATTCTGGTGGTCTTTATCCATTCAATATCAATATGTATCATGATCACCACACGCAGCGATTCATGCACGGGTACATGTAGACATGTAGCCCTTGGTTCATCTGGGGGGGGAGGGAGTTAAAGTTGCCAAACTGACAGTCATAGGCTATCATGGCTCAAAACTATAACGGACGATAAACAACAAAAGCAGAGCCATGATCACATAATCTCACCCATTATTGAAGTTATGATTCTGAGAATCAATGCAAATATCTAAAGGCGACGTGGTGCAATGGTTAGCACGTTAAGAAAACGGCATTATTACGTATTCTTAAAGGTCCTGGTTCGACTCCAGGCGCTGCTGCTTCATTTTCACACTATTAGGGGAAATTAAGGTTTGACTATTCGGATAAGCTTCGACATTGACTCATTATCAGCATAGTGATATAGGCCGAGTCATTGAAGTTTCATTCTTGAGGCAGCAGTATTTATGCCGACTATCACAACTTACACCGTCTTTGTCTCATGCGGAATGAGAAACGTGGAGTAAATATCGTTGTCAGAAATTGGATTTCCCATGGAAGTTTTGAATTTCTCAAACTTGAAAAAAGGAGTTTCCAACTATACAAACGGACCAGCAGTTCGCAAACCGTTGGAGTCGCCAATGGTACGGAAAATATACGTCCCTCTGTGTACTTACTATTCACAAAGCACCACTTATCCGCTCCTCCGTCGTTTTATATAGGTGGGCATTACAACCCCCCCCCCCTCCTTCATAGCAAGCGCGGGCCCAACACCCGTAAACATTCATGCTCCATCGTCTTGGCACCATGATTCTATGGTCCCATCTCAGACAGTCCGAAATTCCGTTGTGGTACCTGTAGACGTGACTGCATACGGAAAACGTTGCTGCAGTGTATGTCGACAATATAATCCGCATCGGCTGGAGTTTTGATTTTCAGGCACTTCACATTGATATCTGCTCGGTTACTCCAAACTTTCGGGTACCCTCTCTCTCGGTAAATTAGCCTTATTCCTTGGGTTGGGTTGGCGTAGTACGAGAATTTTATAATGCAGGTGAAGGGGGCAATCATTATGTACATATATACGAGCGGTTCTGACGGCCGTTACCATCAAACACAGTAGATTGTGCCATCGTGTTTTCTATCGTCTATCGCCTAGAAATGCACTCAAGAAACGACGGAAGTGCACAGCCCGAGTTCCAATCAAGGCGTCAGGCAGCAAGCTATATGGCCGTATAATCTTAGATATAGCGGTATCCAATTGTGCAACTCACAACCCATATGCAGGTTCAGACCCGGCTTAAAACTAGTCAGGAGAAAGTTGTTCGTGGTGACGGAGTTACTGATATTGCTCATATACATATCCAAAAACTTTGGAAACCTGATATCTGTTCGAACGTTCCTACAGTAAACCGTTCATCTAAATCCTCATGGATGTCAGATTGCTACAGTCATTGGCTTACTAGGTTCAGCTATCAATTATATATGGACATGATTCTCCGCCAAGCCTGTCCTCACGAAGCACTCTCATTGGTTGATAGATGGTACAAAGTACATACTTAGTGTCAAATCCAAGCATTCAAGCTCAGTTAAGTTTGCAAGTTTCACTCTGATCACAAAGTAGTGTATATGTAAAATATGCGCAATTGGCCCTTCTTTCACCTCTAAGTCTCTAATTCACAATATCTTCGATATTGAAAGAGTGGCTGTAGAAAACCAGTCAGAATACACAAAAATTGATGTTTTTCCACAACTACTCCATGAATATTGAAGATATTGTATATTAAAGACCTGGAGGTAAAAGAGGGACTTATTGTACATATTTCATGTATATATTACTTTGTGATCAGAGTAAAACTTGAGTGGCCAGAGACAACTCCCAGCTAGCTGGGAACTGGCTGGAGATGGTACTATCATGTTAGAGATGGACTTACTGAAAGTTGACTAGAGACTGCTGGCTGGTGACTCTGGGCTACCTTAACCCCCGTTAAAGGCGGCGAAGCCACTTGTAAAGACTAGGTGCCGAGGAGAAAAAACGGCAGTTTTTGCAAATTGAACGCTAGAATGTAAAAAAAACGGTTCTCTGGAATCCTACACCAACAAGTACAACGGCCGCTAGACCAACTTGCGTCTGTCATTCATCTCCTTTTCGCATAGGATTTTCTCGGTCTTTGGGTGGTTTTAACCTGTACCCCCTCCAAAACTCCCCGCAAACCCCAAGCATAATGCTGCTGCCTTAAGAAGCGCCGCCTTATTTGTTTTTGAAAACTTTATAAAAAATCACCCCTTTATGTAACCCTCATAGTGTAATTACAACGAGATGTATCCCGGGCCCGGGGCTCAAACGGAAGTCGGCAGTTTTGAGATAATACAAAAAACAACCTGGGTTACGGAATTCTACATCTAGTTTTATACCAAAAAAGTAGGGGGGATGGGGGGTTTGTAAACATATTGTAAGCTATTGCCGTATGCATATTATATCAGGCTTTCTAACACTGCAATTTGCAAAGCCCCATCTGATCCGTACCTATTAGTATGTTCAGCATGATAATTCCCAGGTTTGATTATGAGTGGCATGTTCAAGGCCAATTACCTATGGGGAATGGTTAGCTTAGGACTAGCGTTAGGTGCGGCCCGGGTCTACTTATGATCATGAGCGAATTTGGTTTCCAAAAATAAATACTCAGAATGCGGGACATACTTCTCAATATCATTCCGTGAGCTTGGTTGGTATTGATATCCTGTTGGAAACAAAAAACCCGCAAACATATGAACCCATGGCTAGTGTAGATAGTGAACTGTCTTTCCAGGGCATTATGCGAAAAAATTCATCTGGATAAGTCATTGAATCCCTGGAAATGCTAAGAAAGAACACAAAATCAACAACCACATGTGGTGCCTCTTCCCCACCGAAAAATGGTCTATAATCCGCAACAACAGGCAAACATTTAGTCTAACTATCCTATCTCGACTCCTGGCCACCATGCGCTCTACCATGCGCATGTTATTTCGTACATTTATAGCCGCCCAGGCCCATACCCCCGGAATCACCCACGGAACTACGCAAACACGTTACGTTCCAGCCAACGAAACTTCGCTTACGATATTCGCCGGGTCTGGATTCACAACTTGTAGCTACCGTATATATTGACGATCAGTGCATACTCTATAGGCATGCATGTATACCGGCCGACGACCTCGGGATCCAGGAAATCTATTACGCAGTAAAGCTAGATCATAGTAGGTAGACGTTTGAACTTCACCACGCCTCGTCCGCCATGCGCATGTTCTACAAGCGCCAGGCAAGTACGGTTCAAGAGAACCCAATAAACCCACTCACTGGACAACATAGCAGTGCAGTGTTGTGCTCCAGAGTAAGGCAGATAGTATTGGCGCCGGCCTAACTAAGCCACCGCAAGAACCCGTGGCTCATGCATCCACGATAACATCGACCCCCCGTGAGCCGTCGCTTCGCCACAGGAGCTTTACTGTCTAGTTCGATATATACGGTAAGTGGGCCGAAAAAAGCTTTCAAATGGATATCTGCATATCTTGCGACCGCCCTGATGCGGATCTGGAAAGGTACACAAATGAGGATGTGATAAAGTTCAAAGGGGTGGAGACCTGTTAGTCTTGCAGAGGGGATGAATACTTATGTATTATCTCATAATATAATCTGAAAAGGAGCGAGCGGCGAAAAAAACCCCAAAAACGAGAACAAGAAGAATGATTGTGAAGTCAACTCTGTCTTAGAGGTCTGTCGTCCATCTGATCAGGCAGTCAAATATGTGCGCTTAAACTTCTTTCGTATCAATTTGGTCTGTGGAACCCCGAAAGAAGTCTACCAAATAAAGAGATTTTTATAGTGAATAATTATTGGCTTTGCTGACTTCGTCTGTAATTATTTTACTTACCAGCAATTAAATTACTGGCTCTCAATAGTCTTAGTGGTGCAAATTTAATTTAAAAATTATATTTTTTGCTTGTCCCATTCATGGAACCGCCCTGTTTTTGTTTGTTTTGTTTTATTCATACTGTATGCACTCTAAGTAGAGTATGACAGAGCCCATATTCCCTCCGCCTCCGGGCAAGCCGGCTAGATGGCGGATTTCCCCACCCACTACTCTTCGTCCCCTTCACACCGGGGGGCTGGCACTGGGATTCGAACCCATAGCATTGTGGCCGTATACCCCGCCTATATTTTCAGGAGCGATACCACTGCGCCACGGGGCCAACCCTAGGAATCGCCCTGTCCATGGATGGGCCGATTCCACGAATGTGTTAGAACATGTACTTTGGAATCTCCTGATTGTACTCCACAACAGAATGAGTTCGTCCTGATGGGCTATCAGCCAACATTTTACCGATCATTAGTTTTGAATAAGAAAAATGAGAGAGGAAGCAAGAAGAATAGTGGGAACGGGAAGGAATGAGCACATACAAACAGTGAGATGATGATTGATAGGAGGGTGAAAGTTAATTGTGAGGTTGTAGCAATAGTAATGGGGTAGCGAGTGGGATGGAAGGTTATGAGGGAAGGGCTGTTCTTTTTCAAGGGTGGCTCGCAGGATGAGGGATAGTAAGAAGGGGAAGTAATGAGCGTGGTTGTTGAGGGTAATCATTGCGTTTTGTTTACTACGCGGCCGTTAGTTAGTTTAGATACAGAAAATTGGAATGCTCATCTCTCCCCGTCTTATTAGGAGGAGTAAACAGGCAATTTTAAGCCAACATGCCTAACGGAAAACCTATAACGATAGTAAGGAGCAGGTTTTGGGCCATTTCGTAGACACCATTTATAACTTCTGTGTGCAAAAGGAGACATTCCTTGCTCTGCAAGGCTCGCATTTTCAGTATAAATGCGTAAGAAGGAGAAGGAAAGAATGAAAAGCATCCACGATATCGATGTTAGAAAAACACACCTTTGAGTCGTATCATGATCCAATCGGTGTATGAGTACGGAGGATTCAAGTCATCGTTATTATGAAGCTTCCAAGCAGCAGGGAAAAGATTTCAATCACAATTATTGCTCTCGCTCCCAAATTTTCTCATTGAGGCTGGTTTCAAGTGATAAAAGACATTCCCGATATTGAGGGTAAAGGTAATTTTGGCGAATTTATGGGAGATTAGGGCTGTTAATTGAGTTAAACTCGAAAGAGTTTAGTTTTTCACAAAACACTCAGGGCTTTGTGTTTAGGTCTGAGATTGTCTCGCATCCAGACGTTACCCGGTTGACGAAACCCTCAACCCTAATTCGCTCCACTGGGTTGAGATTTCGTCCGGGCGATCTTTCGTAGGGATTTTAGATGCCGAGAGGCACGAGGCACAAAATCACGTGAAACCGGTCTGACGCGAGACAAGATCTGAGATAAGATTTAATCAAATGGTGATAATAGATGAAATTGTTGGGGTGGTAAAATCTGATAACTTATGTCTAAGTGATGCCTAAACATCTTCAGTACCCTCTATCTCTTCCTCTTCCTCTTTGCTCTCTACTTCCTACCAGACCCTGTAACTATCTGCTCATCGATCCATTGCCATTCTATCATTGGGCTTGCAGTACCTGAATGAAACTCCAGTCTGTGATAGGTTCCTATTTGTTTCTATATACTCTAAACCAAATTAGATTAAAATCAAAAAGCTCAAAGCTGAGCCGCGGTGAAACTTCGAGTTAAAATACAACAAAGTATACGGTTTGGGGTTTAGGGCTAATACAACCATCACTCGCAACATGATCATGGGCGTAATGACTGCACTGAAATCCCGTTAAGGCGACTCTCCTATTTAGGTACCATCGTCCTTTGGGGCTCATTTCATATAACAACGTTCAAATCCTTGTGTAGCGTGGATACGCATGTGGCTGGCCGCTGATTGGTCAGTTGCGTTCTCTGCAGCAAGGTCTGTGTTCTTTATAAAGTATTCTATATAAGCGCTAACTTCGTAAACCGAAGACTTCTCGAAGCATAACTGGAAATACTCGATAGCATTTAGACATACTAGGCAGCAACTCCGATGCAAGGCATGCGGTGATGTCGTGTAACGTTCCTCTACTGTTTTTGTCGACAAGTTGTACAACCGCATTCGTACTTGAATGTGTACGACGTTGAAGTACGCATACGAGCATCGGGGCGCCTCACATTCATATATGTAGAAATTAATGAAATACAGGATAGAGAACCTATTAGGAGGAACTAGAGAAGATAAAGATCATGAAGCTGTCGACCGTTGTTTTCCGGATATAGTTACTGCGCATGTTTACAATTTGAAAATTATAATAGCTAACCTCCCCATCTCTCTCGATCTTTATTTCTTTCTGCTCCACACATCGATCGGCCGGTATTAAAGTGACAGCAAAGCTTATTTTGGATCTCTTTATATACTACTTCCGTCTTCTTTTTCTTTTGCGTGCCGACATCATGTCATCATCGTCGGTTCCATCACGTCAAACTTCCACCTCCACAGGAGACGTAGAGCTCTGCACTATGCGCTCCAACACCAGCCACGAACAGCTATTTCCAACATTTTACCGTCGCGGAGGAACCAGCGATGGATCCGGAGGAGGGCGCTCACGGGTAACTACAGCAACCGTAAATTCTGGAGAGAAGGTACAGAATACAGAAGGCCCACAGTACAACCGGGTGGTATACCCACCTATGGCGGAGAAGAAGAAGTTGGGGTACTTTTCAACCGCGGCGTTGATTATCAGGTGGGCCGCGCTTGTAATGAGTAGCTAGCTAGTTATTGACGATATGATGTGCATACAGTAAGGTCATTGGGACTGGGATCTTTGCAAAGCCAAGTGTTGTCTATGCGAACTGTGGTGGGAAGGGTGTGAGTCTTGGAATATGGGTTGCTTGTGGGCTGATGAGTTTAGCTGGGTATTTTTTTTTTTCCCGGGAGCTGAGGGGCTAGAAACTAATCCGTGACAGACTTATCATATATGTCGAGTTAGGGATTGCACTTCCGTTTTCTGGCGGTGAAGTAATCTACGTAAGTATTCTCCAACCGTCATTTTAATATCCTCCTGACATGACCCCAGGTCGACGAAGCCTACCCACGACCAAAATTCCTCGCCGTTATCGTCATCTCCCTCCTCTTCGTCTTCCTCACCCACTGGGCTGGAAACTGCATAACCTTTGCAAAACTTGTTCTTCAAGCTTTCGATCCTGGAAACCCCAATCCCAACTACCACCTCCAAAAGTTCGTCGCATTAGTAATGCTTACCTGCGTATGCGCCATCCACATGTTCTCTCGCAAGATGGGTATTGCATTAAACAACTTCCTTGCCATATACAAAGTCTCTCTGGTCTCATTCATCATCATAATCGGGTTTGCAACTATGGCTGGGGCCAAAAGAAAAGGAGTAATAAATCAAGCAGGAGACTCTGGGTACGGATTACGAAATCTTAGTGCTGCTGAATTTGCAAAGACGGAGAAGAAGAGTTGGCAAGAGTATGCTAGTGCAATCTTGGGAGTTTTGTGGCATATACCGGATGGGAGAATGCGAATTACGTTTTGAGTGAGGTTAAGAGACCCCCGGGAAAAGAAAGTAGGGTCTTTAGAGTTTCGGCGTTTGCAAGTATTGGGATATTGACGGTGCTATATGTGCTTGCTAATATTGCGTACTTTACGGTGCTTTCGGATGATGAGTTGTTGGATGAGGGAGATATAACTGCGGCAAAGTTTTTTGTGAAGGTGAGTTAGTTGTAGCTACCACTTGAAGCAACTTGAGCTGACATCAAAAATCTTGCACCCAGGTATTTGGTGAAACCTGGTTCTCAGAGCGAGCCCTCAAGATAATGATAGCCATATCCATCATGGGCAACTTCATCTCCTCCACGTAAACCCCCTAATTCCTCTTCCTACCACCACATCTAATCCCACCCCCTTTAGCTACTCTGTTGCTCGCGTCAAGCAAGAAATCGCCAAACTGCGCATCCTCCCCTTCTCCGAATTTTGGGCTCGGCAATCCCACTACGACACACCAAGCGGTGCACTCCTTCTTCACTGGATCGTTGCCGCAATATTCATCCTCGCCACGCCCAGCAACCGCGACGACGAGGCCTACAATCTTGTCACCGACCTTTTTGTCTACGGACAAACATGGATGTTTATCGTCGTCTCCCTTGGGGTCCTCTCTCTCCACCACCAGTCATTCCGTGGGTGGGAACCAGCACTATTTAAATACCCCGTGCTGGTGACAATCATCGCTATCTACGTCCCCCTAAATATTTTTATAGTAGTATTATCATGGTGGCCCGCAACAAAGGAGGAGGAGAAGAAGAAGTCGATTCCAAGTATTGCCACACCAAGTGTTGCGACGGGGATAATTTTCTTCGGGTTGATATACTGGGTTGTGTTTGCAAAGGTGTTGCCGGCGTTAGGGTATGAGGTTAGCAGTGCGCCAGATGAACTCATAGATGGGAGTAGGGTTGTTACGTATAAGAGACATAAGACGGGGTTTGCGAAGAGGGCGGATGAGTGGTGGAAGGAGCGGTTCGGGGGTGGGGGAGAGAAGAGGAAGGAAGAGTTCTTGAGTTAGTTGGTTGGATTCTGGGAGTTTCTTTTATGATACGAAAGATGTTTTTGGATACTTTGCTATCTATGGGCTGGATATAATGTTTGTTTGTATGGTACAGTAAATACTTTATGATCGTTGTCTGACTTCCCTGTGCAATAAAAAAAAAAAAGGCGAGAAGCAAACAAAAACCAATGAACTCTCATCTCCCTAACCGGAATGCCGCTTGCTTCTCCCTCTGTGCATATTAACCCTCTACTGATAATCTGAATCGAACACATATTTCACCCACTCCCCCCACCCACAATTCGAGACATTACACTTTCGAATTCAAAACTAGGACTCAAAATCTCATCCCAACCGCCGAACAATCTGCACCTTCGCTTCCCAAAAGCACAATGTCGTCATTACGATTGTACAGCCTTATTCTACGTCAAAGCGCCATATATGTATAAATGACCCTGCATGAAAAAAGCGTCAGCCACACGCGGCGGAACATGCCGATATGGATATTGCGGGGTGGATATTTAACAAACAGGGTGGGGGCTATCTCTCCTTATGGAAGCGTCGAGGTGGAGCAGTACAGATTGGGAAAGATCTCTCTTTTACAACACTTAAGACTGATTCATAGATAAGCATTGGAAACAGGATATTAAATGCTTCCCAAAAAGGCCATCAACAGTCTGCAGATATTGGAATTTGAAACCAAGTGATATTCTGTGATAACAAAAGCGTCTTAATGCCCCGCAATGCCGATATCTCTATTTCAACTCTGAGACTTTCATCATGAAAAGTGTCTTATACAGTTTGTCCTTGCTATAAATGGTATCATCGGAGAATGAAATGCCGAGCTTGAGACGTTTGCTCGACAGAGATGTCCAAGCGATTGAGTGCGCCGGGAACCGGGAACAAAGATATGGGATGGAAACACAAGCCACACATACCCCTACTGCCGCTCGTACGGGCTGCCTAATGTGCTAGTACATGAGCAGTCAAGGCCACCCATGATGTATGGTTGTAGGGGTCTAAAGATATCGATCTGCCTTACTCATCTACTCGAAAATAAAGCACTGTGCTAAGATCGTGGCGAAGTAACTGCGTGGGTGAGCTACGAATTCCCATGGTGACTTACTCACGTTAGTCCGGTGTTTCAGTACTAAGTAGATGTGGTAGACATAAGTGTTGAACTGGTTCATACTTGAGTAGGTTATGGTTCATAGATTATGGTTCATGTGTTGACTAGGATCTCGGCCAAGTGGCACATGACTCACGAGAAGTAGCTAGTCACTTCTCCTTTTCTTCTTTTCTTTCCTTCTCTCCTTTTCTCCTTCTCTCTTCTCTCTTTCTCTCTAGATATTCTAATCGATACGAGTTTTCTCTTCCACCCGACTGTACGGCTCTCAACAATTAAGTTGGGACTTCCCGTGGTGAGATACTGGGTGATGTCTGGTGGATAATAAGAGCCTACATATTTATATCCATCTCTACATGAAATGTGCCGTAGGTCGAATCCCGCGGCAAGTCGTATTCGACACTTCAGATAGTTAAATCCGCAACCCCAAACCCGAAGTCTGCAACCAGATCACGTCTCGTCACATGGTACATTTTCAACGTAACAAACACATGGGCTCGGGCCCAAGCTCCAGCCCCACAGGTATACGTGGAGAATCCTGCTGGCTGGCGAAGTGCGGAGACAATGGTAGAATCTGCCAAGAAAACTCTATGATTAGCATATCGACGGGTATAAGTTTGATACATCCTACGCAGAATCGCAAGATCGTCCGGACAAAAACAAGCCATGAAAAGTGATATCTCCGCGCCGGCAGCTGCCAGATCTCGGTGCACGATAGACGACATATATCGGGAAGATGCATGGTGCGGGGGTGTGCCAAATTAACGTTTGACCGTGTCTTTTGACTTCCAACGTTTGTTGAGCTTGTCACTCAATCTTTAACCGCACTGGCAAAACTCTCCTCCATCTCCCCAACCCATCACCGCCGCGCTGCAAACCCAGCAACCAATCCTTCCCCTCTCACAAGACTTCAAGACTCCTCATGTCCGCCCACAGATCTCGCAAGCCCAGGCCTCTCAGCGCAGGTTCGCACCCGTGTATTCCCTGCAACCGTTCCTTCCACATCCTCTCCGCCTTCTACCAACACTACCGCACCGCCTCCCATCTCGAAGCAGAAAACCACTTCTTTAATGGCTATCCCGTTTGCGAAGCCTGCAACCTTTCATTCCGGACGCAAAAAGCTCTCTCCAACCACCTATCCTCGCCTGTTCACATACCTCTTTGCTCCACTATATCCTGCAAATTCTGTTCGCGGAGGTTTTCTGCCTTATCCGCGCTGGCGCTGCATTTCGAGAATGCTGGGTGCAGAAAGAGTGTGGTTTCCCGGGAGATGGTAGATATGGCTGTGATGGCGGCGGACGATGGTGGTTTGATTGTTGGTACCGGCGAGAAGAGGAGTGGGTATTTGTATTTCGACTCGGATTCCGATGAAGGAGGGGAAGTGTTTCTTACGCCTGACTCTTTCCCTACGACTCCGCGGTCGCAGTCACCGGAGCTGGATACTCTCGTCTGTCCGCTTTGTCCAGCTAAGCGAGGACCGTTTATCGATCGGAAAGCGCTTGAGAGACACCAGGCATCGCCAGCTCATGAAGCAAGGATGTATCACCGTCCCGGTGCTAAGTCGGGTAGAGGGTTTTCGACGCTGAGTTCGTTGCTGCAGTATTTAGAGGCTGCTGCGGAGGTTGGGAAAGAGAAGGGTTTGGCGCAGGTGGTGGATTTCATGGCTGGAAGCGAAACTCTTGCGGATGTGGGATTTGAGGTGAAGTTGATTGAAAAGTAGCTAGTTTTGGATGATGTCACGGCAAGGGGAGATGGATCTAAGGCGATGTTTGGATTGCAATGATGTCACTTTTGGGGTTAAACATAATGGGTATTTCAAAAGATTAATAATTGACATAAAGAACAGATAGGTTCCAACCCATACGCCAAATTTCCCGTTGGTCAACAGGTCGACCGATTGGCAAAGCGATCAACCTTTTGGTCTACAGGTCAACCTATTGGCCAATGGGAAGATTTGGCATTTGGGTCAACCTACTGGCAAAGTGATCGGCCAGTGTACATATTTATTCAGCCCTGTTGACTAGTGGTGCACTTGGTCAAATAGAAGCTAGCCTAGGGTAGCCGGCTGGTGGCTACCATAGTCATGCTTGTCAGTATGGCCTCTGTATAAAAATCCTCCATTGATCTGGAAGGGGTCGGAATGCTAGTAGAGGTGTGAATGTGGGAGTAGAAGTGGGAGTCAAGGTAGTCATTGTTGTAGATGAGAAAATTTCTAGTAGAGTTGGAGGCAGAAGATAGGTAGGATATTTATGGTGATGTAGAAGTTAAACAGAAGAAACACTATGGTGGTTCACTGCGCCTCCTCAACCTGCTACTTGGCACTCGGTCAGTACCCTCGGTTGGTGTATAGGTTGACCTATTCACCAAGTTGATGAATTGGCATCGGTCGACCTGTTGGCCAACGGGAAAATTTGGTGTATGGATCGGAACAGATATATAGTGTTAGGGGAATGAAAGTGTCGGAAAGTCCAACGTATTGATAATCGTAATGAAAGACATGCACACTCGCTCAATCGCACAACAATAATATCACCACCTCAATGTGAAACATCGCCTCAGATAACCCTCCTAAAACAGGCACTCGGGCTCAAGTCCGATGTTTACCATGCCTGATCGGACTATGCAAAATCCCTCAAATAACCCTCCTAAAAAACGCTTCCATATCATCCACCTTGCGCTTCTTAGGCCCAAACTCACCACGAGTGACGCCAGCTTCATAGATTGTCTCTCCTTCATACAATCTCTTGAACGGTAATTTCTTTGCTGTTTTCGACTGGTCCCTATTCCAAGCTGGAACCTTGAACCCCCGCGAGTTCCAGAATCGTGCATGGTTGCTCTCTGTGACAGTCATGGGTGGTTGCAAAGAAAGATGAGGACATCGTTCCACCCTACCTTCTCCTCCAAAAGGGTTCTGCAAGATATCAAGTAGATGTAATGCCAGGGCGTCTAGTTGCACGTCGGTCAGTTCGGAACAAGCCGATATGATCGTTCCAGAGGCGCTGCTGCAGTCACTGATAGTGCGGCTACCGCCGCTACTGGCTCCGCTACTACCACACCAGGTAGAGGACTCGTCATCACCTTCTGACTTGGAGGAATATTTGCGCAATTCATTGGAGACTTCTGCCAAGTCGGGTTCGTCTGCGAGATTGAAGAAGACTGCATATGGCTCGAAAGTCTGAAGGTAGCAGTGCGCAAGATTGTCTTCTGTGGCACAGAAAAGTAGGACTTTAACCAATTTCGATGCATGACGGATGTATTCAATGTATTCCGAAGCAGGACGCTTGTGACGACGCTTTTGCACAACATGGAATAAGATTAGGGTGAGAGCATTGAAAGTTTGGTTCCTTGTTCGAAACGTCAGTAACCACAGCCAGACGGTTATCAATGGATGGGATTATGCCATACATGATCATCCAGCATCGTTTGAAGAGGCCTTGTTCGTCGTATAAGCATCCAACAATCCGAGCGACATTCTCTGCAGCCTGGATACAAACACCCATGTAATGCAACGCCTCTTCTTTTGTTCCATCGCACACCCACGGAGCATCCGCAGGTCGAATAACGAGTTCCGTGATAATCCTTCTAGTCAGCAACATGATGGCTCCTAAGAAGGTTAGATGAATCAACATTATCGACCTTCTTGAACCCTGGTCGGTGCTCTCGTCCAGAACAGTTCCGAATCTCATGTAACGCGGGAGTTCTTGATGCCATTTCTCCAGCTTCTCCATGTATTCGTCCATCAAACGCATACTACACACGTCTGCAGCATAAACGTTCTTCACGATGTCTGTGGCAAGAAAGCCAATCTTTCCCAGTTCAGATTGCATGACGTCGACATCAATGATCATCGGAGTCGGAGCACGGTTTCCCTCTTCGATGGGGCAAGCTGAGGTGGTGTCTAAATCCTCCTTTAACGAAGTCAGTGAACTATACAAAAGACCCAATCAAACTCAAAGCTCAAACTCACAATGGCATCGGGATCTGCATTATGATCCGTGTCCGGAATGCGGCCCAAGGTTCCCACAAGCCAGCTGTAATGGGTTAGCACCTGAGATGCTCAAGCAAACCGAGAAGCCAACCTCTCCAAGAACTTCAAAGTCCGCCAATTCTTCCTCCATCGCATGCGTTCACCCTCGATAAATACACCAGACTCGTCTTCTTTCTTATGCAACCCGTACGTCTGGGCTATCTTCAGTCCCGCGGCTAAATAGAAGATAAGTCAGCCAGTGAACAAGCTAAAGAAGATCCGGCATATAGAAAGGAAGGTAGAGCTTACCAACATACGACCATGCTGCAATTCGCTTCTCCATTATCGAAAACATAGCATAAAGGGCATACAAACGCATGGCCCTGAGCTCACTCATTTCGACAACGTCGTCGATGTAGATCTTTGCCGTGTCGAAAAATGCCCGACGATGTTCGTTGGAAACTCCATTGTTGTCATATTGTGATCCGACCGACACAATTGCACAGAGTTCCGCTAGAGCTGGTTTGGTCCGTTGGGTGTCGCCCCAATACAAGGATCTGAAGAGCTCGAAGCTCTGTTCTCGAGCACAAATATAAAAGAGGGTACCAGAGCAGGTATAGAATGAATCCAAGACCTTGGAAATCAACATCGGGGGTGGCAGATAATCGAGGGTGTAAACAGCCGGAGGAGGGTCTTCTATAGAAGGAAAATCCTTAATCGAAGGGAGTCGACGATCTTGCCGAGGCTTGTACATGTCTCTCGCAAATGCAGGAATGCGGATGCCTCCCGGATTTTCAAGGGCATTGGGAGGGTCAACTTCTGTAGGGGGGAGTTTTTCTGCCATTGTTTTGGTCAGGATGTTAAACACAAAATGTGGTCGCGATGGTGTAGTTGGGCTCTGTGGGAGCTGGTGTCGGAGTTGCTGTGCTCTTCAATTGTGTTAAATAAGAGTACTTAGTCGAGGTATTCAGCTGCACAACCGACATCAACTCCTAATATATGGTCTTGGACGCATGTGCTCTAATTAACATCCGCCAGTCGTTGAATGGCAGGGAATTCTATCTAATGGTGGTAGAATCTGACAAGCCAAGCCTGATCGGCGAGCCCAGCATGATGCTGGATTCCCAGTGCATAATATCTGCGGACTTAAGGTGTGCTGCATAGTGGCAGATATTGTGTTTGTAGAAGGTGGTGACTAATCAAACAGTGGGAAGTCCCGTTTAGCGATCGAAAACCCCCAGATTGCCAAATTGTGGGGGAGATGACGCTAAAGTTTTCCTGTCGGACAATTCCAGTAACAAATCAACTGATAAAAACAAGCAAAGCGCATGGTATACTTCTGGTGCTGCGTGTTGGCGGTTATTGGCAAGGATTCCCTGCATCGCTGAGCGCATCCGATGTTCTCGCTTGTCTTTGCAGGTGCGCGGGAAGGTATGTACATGCACCGTTGGCCTTAACCCCACTTGCTGACAGTAGCATCATATATAAATTCCCTATATCGAAGCAGGAGAAAAAGGAAGACGGGTGAGCAAAATAAATGCAGTACCAGGTGTTTTCCAAGGGAATAATGCGAGGCCAGAGTATTGTAGTCTTGTTCCTAACCCCTCTAGTTCCACGTCTTTGGGCTAGCCGTGGGGGCGACACAACGTTGTCCATGATCCACTGCGCTGTTTTTAACTCTTTCACAGCTCTTCTCTTCGGCAAATTTGAAGCTAGTGGCCATGGTTTAGTGGGACACCTATCGGGTTTTAGCTTGTCGTTGGTACTCGCATATGGTAGATGAAATCGGGAATGTTTTAGCTTCGATCCATACAAATTTCTATGAGAGCAGGGATTAACATTTCCGATTTCGCCTTCCATGTGCGAGTACATCTCATTGTTTTGCTTTTCCCATTATAATTACTCCAGCGAGCAAAGATTTAGTCTTTGCGATGATGATTCGACGATAAAGAACGTCGAACGCCGATCCAAGTACCCAGCTAAACATACAGCGGCAGCTACCTCTCCAACACAGCTGCAGGCAACTTTCCAAGGTTCTGTCGCCACAGTTCACAGGGGTTCAGTGGTTGAACGGGGGGCGGTAGTATACATCCGCCCGTGTGGTTGGGTTGGGAATCGTTGCCTTGCAGAAGCATTGTGCGGATCCAGATGCATGGCGGGATATTAAGTTGCCTATATAGCCTGCTTTTTTTGTCTTACATCTAAACGCTGTAGGTAACAATAACTATGAACAGCAAGTAAGGTGATTGTCCTCCCCACCTGCATCTGCGAGAAAAGCTCCCAAGACACCCAACCTTCACGATCAGGTCCCCAGTTCTGAATCACTGCTAACCCAATTCGAATGCTTCTACTTCATCTAAATTAATTCTCTGTAGGCAGAAGCGGTATCTTCCTCACCGGTCCCCCCATAGAGCGAAGGGCAAAGGGTGAGACTTCCAAGCAGGTGATTCGCCCGATAAATAGCGAGATGCGGTATAACCTTTGCCAGAATCAAAAAGGACCAGAGTTCGGGGATTGTTGGGAAACGCGGGGTGTAGATTTCTATCTTTAGGGTGGTGTTGAGTATCTTGTCTGTGGAGATCCTAAAAGGGAGTACAGTTAACTTCGTAACAAGGAAATTCAGTGTCAGGTTTCGTGGGTTTTGGATGGCTGTAGATATGTATGCACCGGGCCGTTGAGAGATTCAGGCGTAAGGCCAACCACGATTGGCCTGGTGTTCCCACACAAACACAAGCTTAGACTAAAGGTACGAACAGTCTCTTTCACCCTCCGCCACCATCATCTTCCCTTCTTCCTCTTGGTCGTATCCCGATTCTACAGCTAGGCTTTGCGTCCTAACACCACCCTGCTGCTGCTTCCGCCATTTCCAAATATACCTCGAAAGCCAATCTTCCTCCATTCATGCAACAAGACGTCGTTGTGGTGGTGGTATACGTTGTAATGGTAGCTGTGATTCAGATCGTCCGGGGGACAAAACAACTTTATCAATTGGAGATGTTACTAGGTGTAGTGCAATGATGAATTGTGCTCGCGTGCACGCACGGGTATACATGTGTGTGCATGTGTGGACGCGGGGACGCATACAGCTAAAACATTCTTAGTATTGCGTGCTTTCGTGCACGAAAAAAAGTCTGGGCACGAGAGCAGTTAGACCATTCGTGGACAACTTTGCTCACGTTAACCAAACTTTGTCTTGAGTATGTCCGAGGAGATACGTTAACGAGAGCAGGACAACTCCCTTTGGCCTTAGGATATTCAAATCAATTGTGTGCTCTGAGCCCCTCAATGGCCCAGTAGACGTCACTACAATACCAAAGTTGGATTTCAACAATTCCATACCACAGCCCGGTCTCGGCCTAGGTCTCGGACCGTCTCGTGTCTAGGAACTTGGCACAAGAGCATGGCAAGTTCCACCCCTCCGATCTTGAGAGGTCATGTGAAAGTTGCCCAGACTAGTTCCATTGGATCATTTTGAAATCTGCAGCGGGTTCGCATGTCGGTATCGGGTATGGGTGCCTGAATTTATGGTGCGCATATGATGAGCCAAGACGGCTAATCATAACTAAAAGAGTTAATCACAAATCCCAAAGGGAATGAAAGGTTCTTGGCATCTCGGCTATTACGTATTAGAGGTTGTGTTGGTTCAGGAATCCGACATACGAAATCTGTCTGCGAGTTGTTTCGGGTGAGGTTGTGATTGAGGTTGAGCTAACGTGCACGGTCGGATTTTCTACGTATGGTTGGGGACTCCTAGTATAGGAGGGGTGAGACATTAAGATTAGAGTCAAAAAAAATACCTAAAATGGTAATAGTTAAAAAATCATAATTAATGAGTTAATAAGGGAAATTACCTGTCAAGCAACCGTTTTGGGTGCCAAGATGCTTATTTTGAGCCTCAAAATAGCCTGCTTTCGGCAATTTCTGACCTTTGTGAAACTTTTTGTTAGGGGACATTTTTTTCTGTTACATACAAAAGTCCAACTTTTTAAAATTCATCAGCACCACAACCAAGGCCAGGAAAAATAAAATGAGCTAATCGAACTATAGAGCAGAGCTCAATGAATCGAACTATGAAGAGAAATTATAGAAAGATTTTTTTCGATGTGGTTGATAGCATTGGAAGATAGCGCTCAAAACCCTCCGGTTTAAGGAGTCCCCAACTATATGTGGTATTTTGGAGGGCGGATATTCGGAAAGCTATGTACAGGACGGTCACGTCTTCACCGACTGTGAATAACGACAGACTAAAATGGGGGGTTCTCCTGCAAGAACTTGCAGCTCTCTCAGTCAGTAGAGTCACCGGCCACTCGGTTGCGATCGGCGTTTAGTGACGAAATTTTATGAACTCGCAAAAGCGGAGGAAAGTGGAAAGCACAAGTGCAGGTTTAGACTCTGAGAAGGAAAATGCACCATTATCTGAGAGGGTGAATGGATGGTTTCTGCTTGTTGCATCGGAAGTTGTAGATTAGATCTGTACTTAGAATCTTTTTCGTCACTCAATGGCGATCGCCACCAAGTGGCCGGAGACTCTACTACCAACCATCTCAATCGCTGATGCATCAAAAATCTTGAATGAGATTTGAATCACCCACCCGCGCGTGCATGGATTACATACGGCAGATCCAGATCCCTCCCGTATCACATTCTGACCGGCAACACGGGTTCTGCGGTTATTGGAAGGTAGATCAACGTTCGGGTTACACAATATCCCAAGATCTGCTGTTTCATTCGTAGGGATGGAATCAAACTGGGATTGGTTCACCTTGCAAGGGAGGAGGGAAGAATGAGGGGAGGAGGAGGAGGAGGAGGAGGAGGAGGAGGAGGAGGAGGAGGACCGAATACTATGTTCTACCACTTGTCCACAAACCCACCTTAATTCATTCAATCGATTGTCACTCGACTTTTGTCCGCAAACACAACCAACTGTTCCGGTCCTCTGGCAGATCCAGTCCGTCCACGGATAGACCAGGCCATCCATACACGGGCCCGGATTCCATGAATGGCCTGTCCATTGGAGGATCCACAAATAGACTGAGCGCGAAGTGTACACACGAATTTCCTTCAAGACCCCCACATACCCAAAACACACAGTATGCTCTGAATCAAGCAGAGGGTGCAATGGCGGGATGGGAGGTGGTAGTAGCTTTTAGAATTACAATGACAAAAAAGCGAGTGGTGGTTGGATGGTGGTGTTGTAACAAGCATAGATTCTGTAGAGTTCAAGATGACATACCTAACTTAACCCCCTATACAAGTGCTCCTAGGTCGCTGGTGGATCCTCAGAATACCCGGGCCTTTAGAATACCCGGGCCTTTCGAATTTTGTTAGCAAGGGCAGGCCATCCACAAATGGACCGGATCCGCCAAAGGGCCGGAACACAACAATCGCTCATTTCAGCGTAGGTACAGCATCAGGGCAGGGAATAGTCTTGAACTGCTTACAGGAAAGCGGACATGCCATAATGATCACTTGATTTCGTAGGTGCTCTTGGCGTTCATACTCACGGTGCAAAGAACTCCCTAAGTGATATTCCCTTCGCGGTCGCCATTTACCGTAGGGGACTGACAACTGGACTAAAAATCGCGCTTCGCTCCAGATATCCCAAACGTCGTTACAACCGTAAATAGGCCTGGAGGGGATATCATCTAGGTTGTTCTGGATAGTGATGGGTATAAGTTGGCTTGGTGCGAGCTTGAGTAACGAGCTCGAGTAAGCTCAACCCATGGCCGGCAAAGCCCACAAAGACTCAGCGGGCTGATTCACGGGCTTGAGTCCTATCCCCTTCACGCTCGGTTTTTGAAGATTAGTTACCATGCTCTAGTGGCAATTGAGGGTGGCATTGATTGGCTAAGTGGGGTGTTAGACGGTTAGCTGTGGCGAAGCAGATCATGTCTCATTGATCACTTCAGCTGATCTACACATAGAACTGCCTGAATAGACTATGGTAACCAATCTGCAAAATCCGAGTGTGTAGGGGATAACACTGTCGCCAAATCCGACCTCGGGACCCTGGCGGGATGATTGAAGGTCTCCAGTCTCAGGATCCGGGGTCTCATGGCGTTTGGGCCAACTCAGGCTTCAAGGCTTAGCTCTTCACGCCTGTTACTAGTCAAAGTTTGTCTTGATAGCTCAAACCTTAAATTTCCCCTACAGCTTAAAAATGAAGCAGCAGCAGCGCCTGGAATCGAACCAGGACCTTTAAGAATACGTAATAATGCCGTTTTCTTAACGTGCTAACCATTGCACCACGTCGCCTTGGGATATATGTATGGATTCTCACGCAAAAATAACCACAAAAACGAGTGAGGGAGTGTGATCTATTATTATTATCGTCCAGACCGTTTGACTGTGTGTCTACGTGACTATATTATGAAGTACGTCCGAGGCACTCGGACCGGCTGACAGTTTCTCTCATGGCGTTTGGGCCGGCTTAGGCTTCAATGCTCGAGCTTTTATATCGAGCCAGCTCAGTTCATGCTCATCACTGCATCTGGACTGAGATCGGACGTTCGGAGCCCAATGCTGATCTATTGTGGGTGTCAGCGTCATTTGCCGGATGCGTTATGGGCTTGGGGGATTACTGAACGAAGCCTTGCTTTGCTCGTGCACGTGATTTACACAATTTCTTCTTCGAACCAGACTATTCAAACCAGCATGGAGTGGATGCAGATGGTTGTGCCTGTTTCTCATGTACCAAAGTCAGTGCATGTTCAACCACCTGTCGGTGGGATTTCGATATGCGCTATTGGGGTATTTATCACCATCAATCACGATTACAGTAGGGTTCTTTCGAACGGGTTACGACTGCGAAAACTAACAGGCCAAACCTACCCTGATCACTGACTACCGTTCGAACTATTGAGTCCAGTATGTATACAGTATTTCCCGAACTCCACATAGGGCAACCTTTACCAGATCTCATGTAGCCAAAAACCCCGGATCTCCCTATCTCATTTTATCGTTTGGAGCCACCGTGACCAAAACCCTAGCCTTACAAATCCTCGTCTCAACCTTCTCCAAACCTTCAAGTTTCTTCTTCACGATCCCATTCGACAATACACAAGTGACATAAGCTCTTTCTTTCCTATGATCAACATTCTCTAGTTCTGCAACCTGGACTCCATCCATGCGAGTTTCATCGTATGGTTGTCCAGGGGTCACCGAGTGGTCAATTTCGTACACCGCTCGCTGGCATCTTAGCTGTGCTCCAAGTGTGCGAAGATTCCGGAGGATGCGTTGGAAGTCGGAGATGTATTCAGGCAGAAGATCACTGGGCGTTGTTTGCACGTTGGAAAGGATGTGAAGTAAGTCATCCGACTCCTTCTGCACATCCTGAAGGATCTTCTGTACTTTTGTATTCTGAAAAAGTAGTGACGCTGTGTAGGCGCGCCAGTACTCGGCTCTTTCGAGGGTTGAGGAAGTATCTACAATACACATGATGGGTGTTAGATGACGATATTGGAACACGAAGACCTGGATTTTGATACTTACCACCTTCGCTCACGCCATCGTGAAGACTCACACAGAATTCTTGGTCCCTTTCTTTCAATCCGGGAAACCAACAAGATAATACCCAATCTTCCAAAACGATCCAAGTGACTGTCTCGATGAAGTGCCCGAAGCGCAGTGGGACACTGGGAGGAGTTAGATATCTTCTCTTGTCCAGGGCTGCCTGCAAGTCAGGTGCTAGCTCATTGGCGCTGCGAATCTTGGCATTTGGCAGATGTTTAAAGGCTTTTCTGCACCAATTATGGATCTTGCTCTTGGTTAGCTCCAATAGCTAACACATATATTATCTAAAAACCTACCTCCTCATGTATGGAACCAAACTTTTCTTCGAAGTTTGATCCGAGATGGGATCAAGACCGGTATTGACACTGTTGATGGAATGTATGTGAGACCGGTACAGATCATCTAACTGTTCCTTGAGCTGGTCTGCTTCTTCGTTGCAGCCGATGAACTGTTTTTTCTTCCTCTAGAGCTCGCTTGAGTTGTTGGTTTTCGGCGTGAAGCTGTTTATTATCATGCCAGAGCTGCTTTTTCACATCCCAAAGTTTGCCATTCTCGTCATGAAGGTTTGTATTACTTGTGCTTAGATTCGAAATTTTAGTCTTCAATTCTGCGCGTAAATTAGTAAGACGCGTGTTTTTCAATTCCAACTCCTTATACATGTTGTAGTAGTGATCGGCGGCTTCTCTATTAGTCTTGAATGGGGGTGCTCCTGAGAAGCGTTCATCTTGGTACTTCGCTGCCTTGTCCGCATTTCCTCCGGTGTTATTCGCTACCTTGTCTGGATTTCCTCCGGTGTTATTCGCTACCTTGTCTGGATTTCCTCCGGTGTTATTCGCTTCCGGGCAAGTGTCTTGTGGTCCAAGATTGCCAATAACCTTGGTCTTCTTCCCAGAGGTCACGTCGACGACACCCTGATGTAAAGGCTGTTTGGGGGTGTCGTGATGTATACCGTTTTGTTCGGTCTGAGCGCTGGTGCTGTTCACCAGCATTATTTCACTGTTCCGTATGGGATCATTCGTCTGATCTTCCAGCTTTGTGTCTCGAATGATGTTGGCAGCGGATCCGATGGGACATTCTTCTATCCCACTTTCGTCAGGCAATCGGTTTGCCCCAGTGACGATACTGGCATAGTTCTATCCACCCCGTTAGTACGAATTTGCACAGTAAATTAAGTAGTTATCGTGCTCTTACCTGGCTGGTGGTTTGGATTGTAGATTGTGGTGATTTTTCAGCATTCGCAGGTGGCTCTGTAGCTATGTGCGGAGTTTAATTAGACGATGAATATGAATATATAGAATATCGCAACATTGGTGATATATACTTACATGCACCTCCCATTTTCGTGAGTGTCTGGCAGGTGAATTGAAGTGCTTGATGGCGATATAGATGGCCGCGACAGTGTGAGAAGGTCCTTGAGTTTGAGGGACAGCCTACAACTGCAGGAAGTTGGATTTTCAGACCACGAGGACACAAAAAGCGCTCAAAGATAACATAGACTGCTCACCGCTGCCCCTATTGGGGTCTACATTCCACAGGACTTGCTGCGCCGCAGCGCGAGTGGACGTTGTGACTATCAGGCATGGGCCTCTACAGTGATTTGACAGGCTGGCAGGGGACACTAGGCAGCCAGATAACACGGTATCGTATCTTACACCGCTTCATTCATGCGACTTGAGACAAGGGCCAAGGATTGTTGACTGTTTGCCTCGTACAACGATCGTCGTTACAGCCCGATGGAATGCGGCACTCGACAGGGGTTTGCAGCCGCGCCTAAGTGCCAACGAATGAGGTGCTATATCGTTGCCGCACTATTTAACTTTGCACAACCAGGTTTGCTGTCTTTGCTGGTTTGCATTTGGTCTGTCTGCCTCGGCTTCGTGCTATTTTGGTGATACGGCTAGGAGCGGAGTTTTACATGGCGTTTATTCATGGCTGCTGCATTTCCTCTTTACTTCGGGAAACTTAACTTCTGGAACAATTTTTTCTTACTTTTCTCAGGCAGAGGAATAGTCATATCCAGATTTCCCCGCAATTTGGTCATTTTTCAGCACAGATATGCCTGAATGATTGCCTTGTATTTGCTTTCGTGTTGATGGATCTGTACCACCGGGGGCGCATAGCAACCACTATATGTGTTTCGACTTCATATCCCCGTAGGCTTTCCATCAAGTTCCTCCTCCATCTTCTCCGGTATCCGAAACAACTCCCCCCCCCCCCCCCAGCTACTTTCATACCATGTACTTGACTGTGCCGCATTCCTGTACGTCCGGTGACACTAAGGTCCATGGAGTGGACTGTTCCTATTCGATTTCCCTCCGTACCTCGACTCCAACCTCACCATAAATCCTCGACACCCATAACCCCCTCTCCCCCCTCTCCCCACAAGATCACAGCCACTGTTTTGATCGTCAAAGTATAACACGGAGGGGCGGAAGTGCCATTAATATCATACGCAAACCACTCTATACTATATCTTCTTCCTTCCAACGCTTCACGCCCAAACATGGCACGCGGCAAGAAAATGACCGCGACAGCATCAAAAGCGCCAAAGTTCGTGGTGGGTGTTGATTTTGGTACTACGTACGTTCTATACCCCCAGACCGAGTCCACAAGGCTAATCTACCTATTCAGTTTCACCTCAGTTGCCTTTGCGCATTCGGACAGCCCAGAAGAAGTCAAGCTGGTGCAGAAATGGCCTAACGGCGCCACCAGCGGCAGGAGCGCCGACCAAGTCCCGACAGAAGTCCATTACACCAATCCACAGACCAGATCCAAGCTGTGGGGATACGAGCTTTCAAATATCTCCCAGGGAGCCATGACTCCGGATCCATTGAAATGGTTCAAACTCCTACTACAAGAGAAAAACACACCGACAGTCTCGACTCCATCCCCGGGGTCCCAACGATCTACTGAAAGGCCTGCCAACTTGGGTGCTCTTTTTCAGGCGCTCAGGGTGTCCTCTACAGGACTTTCATCGTCTTTGGTGCTACCAGCCGTCACGCCAGCGCAGGAGACCGCTCAGAAACTCCGCGAAATCAAGATTACCCCACTGCAGGTTGTGGAGGATTTTTTGACTAGTGTTCGAGAACTTGCGGTTGCTGAGATTGGCTCCTCCTATCAGACCAAATGGGTTCAAGGACAGAAAATTGAATACGTGCTGACAATTCCCGGTAAGTCGAGCCGTCCAAGCTCCTAGTTGTGTAGTTACTAATAGTTAAAGCTATATGGTCGGACGCGGCAAAAAACCTCATGGTGCGTGCAGCGGTGGCTGCTGGATATGGTATCCATAGGAATGACTTTGATCTCGTCAGCGAACCGGAGTCTGCGGCAGGTATTCTTGAACATAACTATACCCAGTTTTGTTCAACTATCTAACTAGAGATATTTAGCATACACTCTCAAGGTTATCCGGCCAAATGACCTTAACGTAAGCACATATTAAACGCACGCGTTCTTGGGGTGACTAACACTTGCCCAGTGCGGTGACACATTCATTGTCTGCGATGCAGGAGGTGGAACTGTGGTATGTATAAGCTTCTATGTCCGTTAACATGGCTGCTTGGTGTGCTTACTCGAGCCAAAAGGATCTCATTTCGTATAAAATAACCAACTTAGAACCCCTTCGATTGGATGAATCAGTTTCTGGTACTGGTGGTAAGTGACCAACTCCTGAAGTCTGTGATTCTCCTAAAAATGGAACCTCTAGATCTATGTGGTTCGGTATTTCTCGACCAACGATTCGAACAGTATATCCGAGGAAAGCTTGGCGACAAAGCCATTGATGCCATGAAACCTCGTTCAAAAGCCACGATGATGCGCTCGTGGGAATCGGTTTGAACTGGCTACCCGCACGGGTTTGTTTGATGATTTAACGTGCTTTCAGATCAAATTAATGTTTGGAAATTCTAGTGGTTTAGGCGGTTACGACGTGAATGTGCCTGGTGTTCCCGACGATTACGAGAAGAAGGTCGACGACAACTTTCATTCGATGGAAGAGTAAGTGCCGCCTTTTCCTAATTAACCCTACACAATCCCATCTAATTACAATACAGAAAAGACGTGCAGAAGATATTTGACCCGGTCGTTGATCGCATAGTCAAATTGGTAGCCCAGCAAGTCCTCGAGGTTCATAAGAAAGGGGAGAACGTTGCGGTACAAACACTGCAGATTTGGGATTATAGCCATCAGCTTAGATACTGATCTTGAAATCATCTCTTAGGCAATCCTTCTAGTCGGTGGGTTTGGTTCGTCTGTGTACCTTCTAAAACGACTTCAAGGTGCCAGTTATGGAGGGAAGAAACTCGAGGTGCTTCAGCCCGTGAATGCGTAGGTCTCCTTTGAATTTTTAGAATCACTAAGCTGCTAACTCTAGAACGCCTAGGCAAACTGCCATTGTAAGAAAACAAGGCCACCAGTTCCTTCAAAACTTTTCGATCCCTGTTAATATTTATTGCAGGCCCGTGGCGCGCTCTTGAGAGGGCTAGAAGGTTCTATCGTTAGAGACCGTCGCTCAAGAAGATTCTATGGGTGCAAAGCAAATTCAGTTTGGTTCCCCGGGCAAGGAACAGATGACCACAGGTACTGGGATAGTAGGGACGATTCATTCAAGGTTATGGGACGCCTTAGCTGGCACATCAAGCATGTGAGTCTACTCTCACCCTCTACCCATGGCGTGGCTAACAAGTTGATAGAACATGATTCTCGGGAATCATGTCTCTACTTCGATAGAATTCTTCAGACTGGTCCCAGTTGAGACTTTTCACGGCATCGGACCTGACCTTGTATTCACTGATGAATTACTTGCGTGCAATTTGGCTGTAGCTCCAGAGTATGAGTGGCAGAATGAAGATGGTATGTTTTACCACCGCCTACTCCCATTTATGTTGTCTAATAAAAGTAGCGGTCTATCAAATTTGCCCTCTACGTTCCGACCTAACGTCCATCCCACTTAGTAAATTCCAAAAGACTACAAACTTGATGGGAGAGCATTCTATAAGATTAATTTCCAGCTGAGGTTGACGCTCTTGGGAGAAGTGCTGAAATTTGAGAGTTTGTTTGAAGAAAAGGTCTGTGGACGGGTAACGGCGCAGTATAAAGATTGATATCTGTGTTGAGAGGGTTAAGTGTTTTCTGGGCGATATGTTGAAATCTATTCCAATAGCTTAAAGAATTTTGCTCTAGTGGGAAGTATCGATGTGGGGATCGGGGATCGGGGGACTATTATACAAAAAAGAATGGCAGACTTATTGACTTCGTGCCGAAATATTACCAGCAAATACATGAGGTTTCACTTTGCATAGATCCGTATTCCAAACGATATCATTGTTTGACAGACAGTACAATATCATGCTTTTACTTGTCCGTTGAAAGCCATCCAAGACACCGGGAATCCTAGCGTGAACGTATACACGGGTCAGCTGTGAGAAACCAATTTGATGATTCGCGAATTCATGCATGTCAGGTTGGATTGTACATGTGTTGCCTCATCTTCAATTGCCTCCGCTTTGAGCTGCGACATTGATAACATGTGCCATGCACCGTACCTGGAAATGTTTTCGCTGTATATTTGGTGACAGGTCGGAAAACATTTTTTCAATGCCTTTTTAAGGCGGTGGACAGCTTGCTCGGCGTCGGGGCGGTGTAATGGCACCACCAGGTACACCTGGAGAGCTAAGTGCGCTTCTAGGTGGGTAAATGTCTTATTGAGAGTTTGCTAATCATTCAACTGACCTAAAACATCCGTTCCAGCAAATTTCTGAGTAGACTACCGGCCAAAAGTCGATACTGAGTGGTGTAGAGTTGCGAAACCCAAAAATCCCGAGTCGGTACACTCCGTAGAGAGAGCGGACGCACACAACCAACTCATGAAGCCAAAGTGCGACCGTAGATATCAATGTGATTGGTACCACGAAGTCTTGGCACCCTTAAGCGGAGAGTGTGAACCCTTTTGGGTTTAGCTTGACATCATTGCGGAGATTTCTTAACTGCAGATCGCTAAATTAGCCTCATCCCTTGCACCAATCATTGGACCCAGCATATTCGTTGCTGTTCTTTCGTCAACACAAACGCACCTCCGAAATACTATCTGTGTTCCGGCCCTGAATCATCATGGAACGCATTAAGCGCCCGGCTTCTCAAGAGCCTGAGGATTCCCCTTCCAAAAAGCAACCCTCCCTTCCAAATCCCATGACCAATCTGTCCCAGATGCTCGCGTCCTCCTCAGCCCGCGCCCCGGGAGGTGCTCCACGCCCACTACCATCGATTGACTCGATGTCCTCGGGTATCAATGTCACTAGTGCGTCGCGTAACGATCCTTCTGGCGTTCAGCAACTGATCGACAAGGTAACTCGTGGAACTGTGATCCAGAGTCTGTCGGAAGTACTGATGTTTTGGTAGTCAAACCATATTACACAAGATTGGGAGAGAAAACTTTCCGACTTCAAATTTCGCCCGCTTCGAGAGGATAGCGTATTCCCAATCACTCACCGATTAACAATTATCAGCGGAATGAGGCCAAGCCCCTTTTCGGACCAACAGCTAGACCAAATCACCACGCTGTTGGAAAACGAGTCGCAAAATCTCACTCCGATCAAGAGCCAACTTCGCGACCGTTTCCTAGTGAACGATTGGTACGGTGCTACTATGCTATTTCTCAATCCTAGTGCCCCGATGCTTGAGCGGGAGATACTTGGCGTTGGCGAGACCGTGACGAAGCTATACACCTGCTGGAATGACGATTACCAGGGAGAGGCCCTCGCAGGGCTAATGAAAACCATCTGCGGGTACGAGGAACGCTGGAACACAAGAGAGCGTTTCTACTCCAAGTGTATCAATATTTTCCAGAGCAGTGGGATGGGGAAGAGTCGACTTTGCAATGAGCTCGGAAAGCATTGGCTTCAATGCTCGTTTGTGCTCCGGAAAGCCGGTGAAAATGGATATCCTTCAGGTGATCCCGAAATTTACAAGTTTCTCATGGATGAAACTATCATCAGCAATACTGCTAAAATCCTTAGCTTGTATGCAGCTGTGGGGGAAATGGGTATGTTGCTATTTCCTCTTGGATGCATGAAAGCAGTACTGATATACTAAAGGCCAAAAGTGGACTGATGACAAACGAGCAGCTTGTCCGGATATCACCCTGGATGCTCTCATAAGATTGTGGCATCAAATTCTACAGCCAGTCGACCGAGGTGGGAAGATGTCCCCCCTCCCAGAAGAGCAGGGCCTAGAAACTAGGTCGAAGGAGCGTATGGAGATGTATAAGCAATTGGTGCTTCGCGCGCGAGAACTGTGCACGGAGCTGTCCCAGAGATGGCATAGCACATATTATAATGTAAGAAATGGCGTTGGTTTTCATACTTCCTGTAATCACCAAATTAATGGTTTCTGTAGGGAGCGTTTGACGAAGCTGTCATTGAATCCGATGAAGGCCTGCGACGTCTCTTCTATGTGCCTATTTGCAAACTGATCGAAACCTACGAAATGCGACCCTTTGTTCTAGTCTTTGACGAAGCAGCGAATCTGAACGATCGACTTCTCTACTGGTTGCGACGCCTGCCAATGGCGTTCTACCGTCTTCCGTTGTGGTCGCTTTTTCTCAGCACGAATAACAAAATCGATAAACTGTTTCCACAGAGTCAAAACGACCCCTCTGAGAGACTTTCTGGGGGTGCTCTGAGGCGCCTCGACCCAATCCTTGGCTTACCAGTGGATGTTGAGGAGACCACACGAATGGTCAATCTAGAGACTCGGATACAGGAGCTGAGGAAGTCAATGTCAGAGTTCCAGACCCCCCAGCATGTGTGTATGTTCGGTCGCCCTTTGTGGAAGGTTCATGGTGAGAGTTACCAGAAAGCGGTCAGATTTGCACAAAGGAAACTCCTGCCCGGCACATACTCACCGGCGAGCAACGACCAGGCATTTGCACTGCTTGCCAACCGGATCAACTTGGACCCCATAGTAGGTCCAAGTTCTGTCGAACTGGTCAGAAATGCCGTGAATTCTCACCTGCGCGTGGTTCTCTACATTGACGAGAAGCTGGGGATCATGCAAACTCTCACGCCGTCTGAACCTTTGGTCAGCGACGCTGCGACTGAAGTGTTGATGGCTCGCTCAGAAGCCCAAGATGACTTTCCAAGAAACTGGGTTTCTTGTATCGAGGGGGTTGCAAAGAACCTTCTTTCTACTCGAATTGTTGATGCAGGCAGCCATGGCGAGTTGTATGCTCGTCTCGTTCTGATTCTCGCTCGCGACTTCACCCTCTCCTCAATTCCACCTACCCGTCTTGGCATCTGTACCTGGACCCGTCCTATTAAGGTCCTGGAGTTCTTGCACACACTGATTGCCGTCGACGATTATAAGCTCCTGATGGATTACACGCCTACCGCCAGGACGCAGAAGCCCTTATCTTTTGCTGAAGCTTTCAAGGCAGCCTACATCAACATGAACCATTTTACAAAGACTGATGTGTTTCTCCAACCTGGCAAGACACATGAAATGCTTCACGACCTTCTAAGGAGGAGCGCGGGATTGCAATTAGCACATGGGCAGCCCGCGTGGGATGCTGTCATTCCAATTTACTTCGGCGACCTGGATGCGCCGTTCGAAATGAAGCAGATATCCGCCATCGTCATTCAAGTTAAGAACAAGGTTTCGTCGTCTGTGCTTGAGATCGGGCCTGAGAAGCTCAACGACTTCAAGTACATTCCGAGGAATAAGCCACTCCTCGCAATCCTTCTCGAACTCGGCCGTCCCTACGCTCCCTTGGCACCAACATACAAAGCATACAAGTCGCGCCCTCCTTGCTATGGGATCGGCTTAAGTGGTAAAGACCAGGATACCTTTGCTGTTCTCAATCACACCGGGCTCAAGGAAGTCTGCCCGGCCTTCGTTCGTCAGGTGATGCCAAAGGACTCCGTTAATGCCGAAGTATCTAAGCGCAACATTCGGTTCAATTATATGGATCGCGAAGGGCGCTACCCGGGATACATGAATGCTGCTGCTTCAGTCTGCATCGAAGAGACAGAGTAACGGATTCTACGGTCGTGGTGATGGATATTTTTTCTTCTCAGTTTACTGTTAGCTGCTACAAGGAGTCCTTGGGGTTGCGACTGTTACTAAAAGTATTGTGTTTATTCGTGTTCTTCTGGGTTGTTCCGGATGCAATCGACGCAGCAGATTTAAGATCTACAGTTCTGTTGATTGGGGTTCAGAATGTGTCCATACACCTCGCCCGGCATCATTGAGACGAGAGTTTTCTTCGTGTGATCATTTTACCACTCGTTTGTTTGTTTTAATCATACTGTATTCACTCTATCTACAATGATTGATACACACTAATACCTACTTAAAGCTAACATTTAGAAATTGGTGTCTACCAATCGCGGACAAATACGCTATCGAATACACTCGGTTCCCGAATTCCTAAATTGGGTCTGCAAGATCTCCGAAGCTCTCTATCACGGTTCGAAATCACTTCAACCAAAACCCTAGCCCTACATATCCTTGCCTCAATTTCCTCCGATGTTTGATACTTCTTCTTCACAACTCCGTTCGACAAGATACAAGTTACATAAGCCGCCTCCTTCATAGGGTCAATATTCTCCAGTACTTCGACCTGGACTCCGTGCATGCGAGACTCGTCGTACTCGTCGCCAATAGTCACCGATTGGTCAATTTCGTAGACCGCTCGCTGGCACCTTAGCTGCGCACTAAGTATGCGGACTTTCTGGAGGATGCGCCGGAAGCCAAAGGCGTATTCTGACGAAAGATCACAGGGAGACGTCTGCACGTCTAAAAGGATTTGCAGCAACTCATCCGACTCCTTCTGAACATCCTGGAGCATTTCTTGGATTTGTGGATCTTGAAAAATTAGTGATGCTGTGTAAGCGCGCCAGTACTCGGACCTTTCGAGAGTTGAGGAAGTATCTACAGCAAATATGACGTTAGATAACGACATTATGATACGAGATATAAATTTTGATGCATACCACCACACCGCACCCAACTGTCAAGGGTATTCAAAAGATTTAGGGAATCTTTATTAAAGGCGGGAAACCAAGGAGACAATACTCTATTTTCCAAATTGATCCAAGTAACTATCTCGATGAAGTGCCCGAAGCGCAGATCGGCAGGTTTATATATCCTCCTGGCTAGGACTTCCCGTAGAGAAGGATCTAACTTATGGGCACTGTGAGCCTTAGCCTTTGACTGCCGTTTAAAAGCCTTTCTGCACCACTGATGGATCTGAGCCTTTAGTTAGTTATTGTGGGTGCGATATGAATACACGTTATCCATTTTCTCGTGCCAACCTTGACAAATTAAATTTGTGGGACCCCGCGTGCGAGGAACGAGCTCAAGCGGGGGAAAGACTGGGCATGAGAAAAGCTATTCAGGCACATACCTCATCATGAATGGAATTAAAATTGCCTTCGAATGTTTGATCTGAGATAGGTTCAAGACCGGTATTGACATTGTTGATGGAATGTATGTAAGACCGGTATAGGTCGTCCAGCTGTTCCTTCAGTTGGCGCCCTTTCTCTGTTGCAGCTGATGAACGAATTCTTTCTTCCTCAAGAGCTTGCTGAAATTGTTCTTTTTCAAGTAAAAGTCGTTCGTTCGCACTCGTTAATGTTGCATGTAAATTGGTGAGATGCTTGTTTTTCAACTCCAAATCTCTACACTTCTCGCGATAGTGAGATTCTACATCGGACTCGAGTGATTGTGCCTTTAAGAGGTGTTCTTGTTCGTGGGTAACTTTGTGTTTATTGTCTTGCTCAAGTTGAGTGTTTGAGTTATTCGCCAGCCTTTGTGTTTGCTCACTCTCCCGTTTGCAATTGGGTTCTCCCATCATCCGGCTTTCCGTCTGTTGTTCTGGAACAATGTCGGCAGTATATGACATAGGGTAGCCTTTTGTCTCGCTTTTCTCAGGTAATCAGTTTGCCTTATAATTAAGGGCGATATTGCACATCTCTATCCACTCCCGTTAGTGTGAATTTGATGCACCGCTGTTTTCAGCACTTCCCACGATCATACCTCGCTTAATACAGTAGATGGTGCTGGGAATTGGAATGACTGAAGCTGTTCAGCAATCGTGGGTGATCGGGCTAGCTATGTGCAAAGTTTAGTTTGACAATGCATCACACGTAAAATATGTGATTTTGATGATATACTTACATGTACCAATGAGACTGCCCGCTGCCGCTTCAAATCCGTTGCCGTTGCGATATCCAGTATTGGTCCCAATTTGCGTTTGCATCCGGTAGGTTGTAGTTCGGAGTGTTTGGTGGGCTAGCTATGGAGCAGGAAGAAGTATCTTCAAGGGATAATTATCACAGTCTGCAGCGTTATCGAGAGGAAGTTTATAGAGTCGTTGGGGCTAAGAGGTTGGTAAAAGAGGCTTGAAAATAACCATCGATCCGGACTGCAAGACACTCTTGACGCACGGTCCGCTGCACAGATCCTCCAGTCATCTTATCCGTGTAACTATTTTAAAGGATTGCGATATTGTGCTGTAGCATGAGTGGGCCGCCATATCTTTCAGGTAGGAATCTCCACAATGGTTTGACTAACGGGCAGGGGACTTAGGCAGCAGAAGTCGCAGCATGTACTCTACTCAAGTAGATATCTCCTTAAGGAACATCATTCATACGACTTTTGTGCAAGGGCCTACTTTGTGTAAACTTTCTAACCGTGTCTCAGAGCTAGGTTTTCTACCTTACGTACCTATACTGCACAGCAACACTATGCATATACAATTTACAATACAATTTTCGCACTTTTTAGTTTGTACAACCAAGTTCGATCTTGAATCGAGTGTCTTTGTTCACCACAATGACGTATGTCATAGCGTCTCTCACTGATGGTGACACCCTTTCACTCGCCGGCGGTGAAACCGATCAACGACCTAGCTATAGAGTAGTCTACTGTTCATCTCACTAAGCACTTTCTGTAACTCTGTAGAACATCTGTTCCGACTCGTTGCCAAGTAATTTACTTTATCAAGACGACAGTCTACTTGGTCAAGAGGATGGTCCACTTACTAAGGGGTACACTTTCCCACTGGGTCAACCTATTTGGCAAGCAGGCCTGGTCCAGCAGCCAAGTGGAGAACTTGATGACAAGGTCACCTCTTAAGCTGATCCTGTTATAAAGTTCCATACTTTCTATTTGGGTGAAAGTACCCAAGGCTGGTAAGGGTGCTTAACTAGCCCATCCCTGTATATTCTGGTAGTGAACATTTGTCGACTCGAGCTGGCCTGGGTGAGAAGCTTGATCATCTTAGGGATTCGCAGACTTGGACCAACTTGCATCCCTCAAAATGCGAGTGTGAGTCAGTTGGCATACTGCAACAGGAGTCTCGATTCTAATGAATTATGAAGGTGGGAGTTGTGGGTGGTTGGAGGGCCGGGTTAGTAACTTTACTGATGATGGCTGCTAACTTTTTGTCAGTCCGGTGACCTACTTAACAACTGGACCCTTCCACTTCACAAACAGGTCAATCCAGTCACAAAGTAGGCTCTTGGTCAAGAGACAGCCCACTTGGTAAGTAGACCGGCCTCCAGACAAAGTAAATTACTTGACAACGGGGGTCGGAACGCATCCATCATTGATCCCGGCCCGCCATGACCCCCCGCCACTTCTCCCCTCCGAGTGTCTCGGTTGTCGCCGGTTGTATTCGGACGGTAAGTGCCACCGTTACATGATTCCTAGCAAAATTCACCACCAAACTCCGATCTCTTACAGCCTGATCGGGTACGCCTATGATGGCAGGTTTGACATGTAGGAACTTTCGGCTGCGCTAGGAAATTGCCGCTGTTGGATACTGCCTATCACATACAAAGTTCGAGGTAAATGTCCAAATCCAACTGAAACCTCTGCCTAACTCCAACTTGTGCTTTCAACTGGCCTTAAGGACTCCTAATATCAATAGGATTTCCATCACATTCCCTTTCCATCTCCTAGTTCGATAGCCTCCCACCATCTGACACAAACTTCGCTTTCTAGTCATGTACTTGAATGTGCTATATTCTTGCTAGTTATATTCGATGAACTAAAGAGCCATGGAAGGGTGTATAAGATATCTCCATATGACAAACCTTCATTCCATTATTGACCTCCCTCCCCGCACAAGATCACAGCAACCATTCTAATCGCAAAACCACCACCACAACACCACACGAATAATTCTATTCTCAAACATGGTACGAGGCAGAAAGGCGCCCCACAAAACTCCAAAAACCCCAAAGTTCGTGGTGGGTGTTGACTTTGGCACTACGTGTGTTTTATCGCCCCCGATCTTGGTTCGTGAGACTAACATATCTATTCAGCTTCACTTCAGTTGCATTTGCGCATTCAGAGAGTCCAGGAGAAGTTAAACTGGTACAAACATGGCCTAACGGCGGCACCAACGGTAGGAGCGCCGACCAAGTCCCGACTGAAGTTCATTACATCAATCTACGGACCAAATCAATGATATGGGGATACGAGCTTCCGAATATTCCCCCTAGAGCCGTGAGTCCGGAACCGCTTAAATGGTTTAAACTCCTACTGCAAGAACAAAAAAAAATCACACCGGCAATCTCGCAAATTCCTGCCCCATCCTTTGTGTTCCAAGTTCATCAGAATCAATCTCCCGAAAGGCTTACCACACCAGCAGATGTGACTGCTCTGAAACTTCGTCAGCTGGGGATTACTCCACTCATGGCTGTGACGGATTTTTTAGCGAATGTTCGAGAGGTTGCAGTTGCTGAGATTGGCAACTCTTATCAGACCCAGTGGGTCCAAGGACAGAAAATTGAATACGTTCTGACAATCCCCGGTAAACGAAATCGTCCGAGTTATCGGTGAGAATTACTAATAGTTGAAGCAATATGGTCGGATGCAGCCAAGAATCTCATGGTGCGTGCAGCAGAGGCCGCTGGATATGGCATCCATCGAGAAGATTTTAATCTCATCAGCGAACCAGAGTCTGCTGCAGGTAATCTTGATTCTAACTATAATTATCCAGCTTCAGTGGTAATCTAACTGGTGATATCTAGCATATGCCTTTAGTGCTATTCAGCCCAATGATCTTAACGTAAGTATATACTAATGCTCTGATTTTTTGGGGCGACTAACACTTATCCAGCGCGGTGACAACTTTATTATCTGCGATGCAGGAGGCGGAACTGTGGTAGGCCTAGAAATATGATCCATCAACATGGTTGCTCAGTTGGACTTATTTGAATAAATTGAAAGGATCTGATTTCGTATAAAATAACCGACTTAAATCCCCTTCGACTGGTTGAAACAGTTTCCGGTACTGGAGGTAAGTACTAACGTCCAAAATCTGCGATTTACTAAAGCTGAAACCTATCTTTAGATCTGTGTGGTTCGGTATTTCTCGACCATAGATTCGAACAGTATATCCGAGAAAAGCTTGGCGAGAATGTGATTGATGCCATGAAACCACGTTCAAAGCTTGCAATGATGCACTCTTGGGAAGCTGTTTGAATCACTACCCGCTTGTTTGCTGGTTTTAACCCTTTTCAGATCAAATTTATGTTTGGAAATTCCAATGGTGTAGGCGGATACGACGTATACGTTCCTGGTGTTGCCGATGACGCCAAGAAGAAGGTCGACGACAACTTTCATTCGATGGAAAAGTACCGTCTTTCCCAGTTAATCATGCACAGACATATCTAACTGCAATATAGAAGAGACGTGCAGAAGATATTTGACCCCGTCGTTGATCACATAGTCAAATTGGTGTCCCAACAAGTCCATGATGTTCGTAAGAAACGAGGAAACGTCGCGGTAAAATCACTGCAATCGGATTGTAGCATCAGTTTGGATGTTAATCATAATATATCATATTTAGGCAATCCTTCTGGTCGGTGGGTTTGGTTCCTCCACGTACCTCCTTAAACGACTTCAAGATGCGAATTATGGGGGGATGAAACCAGCTATAGAGGTACTTCAACCAGTAAATGCGTAAGCTGTCTCCTTGGTGAAAGCTGTGTTCATATATAGCCACTAACTATAGTATGCCTAGACAAACTGCCATTGTAAGAATCTGGGCATCTGTTGTCTCATCAACCCCAGCTAATATCTGTCAATTTACAGGCACGCGGCGCACTCTTGAGGGGCTTGGAGGGCTCTATGGTCAAAGGTCGTCGTGCAAGAAGATACTATGGATGTATATCAACTCCGCTCTGGTTTCCAGGGCAAGGTATAGCTATCGATGAACACAGGTTCTGGGATAGTGCAGACGATTCATTCTGGGTTAGCGGACTCATGAATTGGTATATCAAGCATGTAAGTCGACTACCCACTACTTACTCTACTTAGGCCGGGGTGATAGTAACAAGTGGATAGAACATGATTCTTGGTGATCATGTCTCTACTTCGATGGAATTCTTCAGACTGGTCCCAGTTGATACTTCTCACGGCGATGAGTCCGACCTGGTATTCATCGATGAGCTATTTGCCTGCGACAGCGTTGAGGCTCCAGATTATCAGTGGCAGGATAAAGATGGTGTGTCGCCACACCCCCGTTTCTATTGTTTGTATGTCTGATGGAGTTGGGTTACAGCTATCTATCAAGTTGTCTCTCTACGCGCCGATCTATCGTCTATCCCCCGTAGCAAATTTCGAAAAACCACCAACTCGGAGGGCGAGCAATTCTACAAGATCAGTTATCAATTGAAGTTGACGCTCATAGGAGAGGTACTGAAATTCGAGCTTCTCTTTGGCGGGAAGGTTTGTGGACAGGTTACAGCGCAGTATCAAGACTGATTAGCGCATTTGCGCGAGTTAAGGGTTTTCTGGGTTACTTTTTCGAAATGTTACTAGCCAGTGGCTTAAGGATTTAATAAACGTTGTTTTTGCTCTAGCAAGAATCGATATTAGATGATGTAGGGATTTAGAGTGTGGCTACGATAAAGAATAGAGGACATAAAACTTCCTTGCGGGATTTGCAAGCTCGCTCGGCAAGAGAGTGTGAATTATATTGTCAAATGTACACTGGAACAACGTTTTTTTTCCATGCTGCAAAGTAGGCAGTCATACCGAAACATTTTAGCTACAGATAAATGGAATTTGGGTTGTCCAATATGGAATCTTAGAATCCTGGGGCCAAGCTTGCAAGACGATTGATATAGTACACCTCGAGCGTTTAAGGGAGATTTTCTGGTAAAAGTATGGAATCTGTATGTTCAGGCACGCGCTTGTTGTGGAGGAAGGAGGGAGATGTAATGCACATAGTATTAAACGACAGAGACGGAGGCGGGTAGATGGTGCTTTAGGAAATATATGGTAGACCATACATGTTCGGGTACCATTAGCGATCCCAGCGGTTTGCAAGCTGCTGACCCGATGGTGAAGATCTAGTTGGAACACAGCTTGGGAACATTATTTTTTCCAGTTTGAGGAATTGAAATCCGGTGACGAGGAACGATTTTTTACTCTAAGCTTCTCATGCCGTATGCAACAAGGACGGTGTAATTTGTGATACCAGGCGTCACAACCGTTACTTCAAAAACAAAACTCAATAATTAATTCTCCTATCACTGACTGAGTCAGTCAATGCCAAAATTTATCCCAATAGTCAAATCTTAATTCCCCCAACAGTGGGAAAATGAAGCAGCAGCGCCTGGAGTCGAATTGGGATCTTCATGAATACGTAATAATGTTGTTTCTTAACATGTTAACCATTGCATCATGTCATCTTTGGATATTTGTAATGATTCTCATAGAATCATAGTTTAGAAAATGTGTGAGAATGTGTGATCGTGGATCTGTCCGTCACAGTTTTGAGTGTCAGTTTTGGTAACTTTAAAACCCCTCGCGTGCTGAACTCGAGGGAAGTGAGGTTAGTGACTATTATGACCTGAATTAACTAGTTGGTACACAATTGTCCTGTTTGCGAATGGGATTGTCCACTAACATTTTACTGACGAGTTCCGGAACGAGACATCTGTTATCACTGACGTCATCCACATCTTATTTCAACCCCATGCTTGGCGTCGCGTCTTCTCCTTACGACATCGCGACAACTCTCCACAACAATGACTCGAAAACCCAGCAAAGCACCCCCGCAGTCCTCTCGTCCACGACATCGCCGTACCCCCTCATCTTTACCAACAAATTGGCCTTCTCACCTTCCCTACTACACTAATCCCTCGCTCTCCCCAGCACTCACCCGCTCCAGCCCCGCCAGCCTCAACCTCCACCTCTGCATCCCGCCCACACCCCCCTCCCCCCTCGTCCGCATTAAACCCATCACCACACCCTCACACCCAGCCTGTGGCCAATACGGCCTTTTCGCAACCCGCAATCTCCCACCACATTCCTGGGTGCTGGACTACCTTGGGACGTACCACACCCTGGCCGAATCCGATCCATCGAGCGATTACGATATCTGCTTGGACCGAGAGCTCGGGGTGGCGGTGGATGCGGCAAGGGGAGGGAATGAGGCAAGGTTTGTGAATGATTACAGGGGTGTAGCGGAGAGGGCAAATGTGGTGTTTGAGAACCGCGAAGTGCAGGGGCAGGTGAGGATTGCGGTAAGGGTGGCGGGGAAGGAGGTGAGGAAGGGGGAGGAGTTGTTGGTTAGTTATGGGAAGGGGTTTTGGGAAGGGAGAAGGAGAGAAGGGGAGAAGGAGTAGATATACCCAGTACGCTGATTGTTTCCATCTCCTCCACCGACAACCACAGCTCTATTCACGGGATTTAACGCCACCGCCTTGCCTGGCATGATTATGGCATGTACTAAGTGGGAAAGCCCGGGACTGTAGGGCGGAGCGGCCAACAGCTGTAGTAGATGTTGCGATATGGAAGGGGAGAACCGTGTGTATAGAGTAAGGTACAGAGTGTAGAGAGAAGGAGAAGGAAAAGACTCGAGATATATACAAGAGAGTTGTGTGCCTTATGTCTTGCCATCAGCCCCGCTTACAGTCAGCTCGTGTCAGGTCTATTTATGCAACAGTAGATACTGCAATTGCTATGAGTGATTTTGCATGAAAACACATTAGTTACTGATACAACCAATTTTGAGTCCAACCACCGCACCTCTCCTTTACCATTACTTTCACCTTCACTACAACCACCACCACCACCACCACTAATTTTGAATGGGGGGAAGGAGATTAGGTGGTACGACTTGGACGCAAGGAGGGCTCTGCGGACACAAAGGGCTCACACCGCTGAAGTGCCGCGGATTTAGGGCATATGTCATGTCCTTTCGAGGATAGCCGGTTAGGTAACGACACTGAGCACCCCTTCGGGGTGAATACAATATGATTACAAACAAACAAACCACCACTAATTTTGACATATCTTCTAAAGTTTTAATAATTGATCCTCTGAGTGAGCTCCATTCGTCCTTTTATGCAATAATAAGACTAAGATACTAAGATAACTTAGATGATGAAATAAATCAATTCTCGAAACGGCGAAACAAAACATCAAGCCCTCGAAACAAACGAGATGAACTCCAAAGCGAAAGAAACACATACTCGAAATGAAGCATCGAACCGAACCGAACCGAAAAATCAAAGCAGACGTGCATCAACAGCAAGAATTCGACTCAAGAGCAGCATCAATGCAATTGAGTACCAGTGGTCTCGGTACTTTGGGGAGGGGTGGCTACAAGAGTAATCCTTTCTTTGGCACTCTAATCTATTTCAACCCATACCTCGTCTCATGTACACCCTCACCTACGGCCACCCCCAAAACCCCGTTCCGGGCTGTCCAGAGATGGCATTCATATTCCCTCCCGCACCCACCGCTCCATCCCCAAACTGCAGTGTCTGCTGCACCGCCTCCCAGTTCAATCTCAAGTCACCAATGCTCATAGTCCTCTCCCTCTGGTTAGTCGCAATTTCCGGTCCCAAATCCCCAAAACTCGGCAGTCGAAAATCTGCCCCTGTTTGCACCTGCATCGTCGGATCCGGCCAATCATTCACAGGCACATACTGTGTACCAAAAAGCGGCGCTGACGTCGACGACGTATTGGTGTGGATATAATTCTGCCCAAACTCACATTGCAGCGGGGGTGGCGGGGGGATGAACTCGATACTCTGACTTGCCGCCGTGGTGGTGGGTATTTCCTGCTTCACCTCCACTGGAGTTGCAACAGCAGTCTCTGTGTTCTGCGGTACTGGCGGAGCACTGCTTTCATACCCAAATGATCTCGCAAACCCTTCGAATACTGCTAAAAGTTTCTTTCCTCTCGCGTGGATGGCGGAAATACTTCGCAGCGCCCCGATACACGTTTCGACCTCCTCTTTAGAGACTGACAGCAGCGCGGGCTCGTGGTGCGCGCAATGGCCAATCAGTAGGATCACCGCTGTGCGCAGCGTCTGCAAGTGAGTCAGCTCTTCCGTCCGCATGCCGAAGCACGCATCGTTGCGTGAAGCGCGGAAGATCAAGTGTGCTGAAATCTTGGAGACCTGGATTGATTGTGCTAGGCAGAAGGTGCGAAAGTCCAGATTTAGCGTGGGTTCGGTGAAGAAACGGTAGAGGAGGAGGCGGCAGTATTGGAGGTAGAATAGGGCTATGCTTGAGGGTTAGTGAGAGCGGGTGGAGGAGGAAAGGGGGGATACGTCGGATTGCACCGATATCTAGGGGTTCGGCTTTCTGTAGATCGGTGAAGTGCGAAGGAAAACCGTCCCAGGCGCATTTGAGCTTGTGGTCGAGATCCTGGATCCGCTGAAGATCTTGGGATCCGCCGTTGTCGGTGATACGAACGGCCATGAGCGTGCTGCAGAGCATGCTAATGTGGATCTGTGCTGTCATCACCTGGTGTGATTGTTCTGCCGTAAGTTGACTATTCCTAGGGACGCAATCGGATGGGTTTGATGGTAGTTGTTTGTCGCCGTCGCCACTCTCTCCCATATTTGTACGAGTTTCTTCTTCGAGGACTTTTGGAAGCGGAACTTCAACGTCGCCGTCGTGCATTATGACTGCCCGACCTTTCTTTAGACATTCCTTGCGTTCATGGATGTATGCGGCCCAGAAGAGACGGCGGCGACTTTCAAGCTCTACTTCCGAGAGCAAGTTTGGTGGTGGATTTTTGTCGAGTGCGACGTCTTGACATACTCGCGCCATTGCACCGGTTATCATCCAGCATGGTGAGGGGAGAGATGCGTTGTCGAGGTAAAGCGACATCAGAAGAAGAACTTCAATACTCTTAGTACGGGTCCAGACACTACGATTAGG